>QEPC01000068.1:3557795-3573944 GCA_003113815.1 Sphenodon punctatus
GCGGATGCGAAGTCTCAGGTGTGTGTGCTTGGCTTGGTTACAATCAGGTTGGTTACAGCAGTCTGCAGAGGAGGGCAGACAGTAAGTATATGGGGAACGACTAGCAGGCATTGGGAAAGGCGGCGAGGAAAAAGTGGGTCTTGAGGAGGGATTTGAAGGAGCGGAGGGAGGGGGCAAGGCGGATGTGGGCAGGGAGGGAATTCCAGGCATGGGGAGCAGTGAGGGAGAAGGGTCAAAGGCGGTTAGGTGAGCAGGAGAAACGAGGGAGAGTGAGGGAGGGGACAGAGGAAGAGCAGAGAGCACGTGCAGGAGTGTGTAGGGAGCTTAGGTACGAGAGGTAAGGGGGAGCTTGGTTGTGGAGTGTTTTGAACGTGAATACCAGGAGTTTAAACAGGATAGTTCAGGAAGGGGGAGTCAGTGTAGAGAGAAGAGGAGAGGCTGCAAATGATCGAAGCGACGGGCAGAGAGAATGACCTTGGCAGCAGAGTTTTGGATTGCGATAAGGGGGGACAGGTGAGAGCGAGGGAGGCCAGCAAGGAGGAGGTTGCAGTAATCGAGGCGAGAGATAACCAAGGCATGAACAAGGGTTTTGGCCGAGGAGGTAGAGAGAAAGGGGCGGATCCGAGCAATGTTATGCAGAGCGAATCAGCAGGATTTGGCAACAGAGTCAATGTAAGGTTTAAAAGAGAGGTACGTGTCGAAGATGAAGCCCAAGCTATGGGCTTGGAGAACAGGATGGATGGTGACTCCGTCGATGCAGATGGGGAGGTTAGAGGGAGAGGAAGAGGAGGGAGGAAAAATGAGGAGTTCGGTCTTGGCCATGTTGAGCTTGAGTTGACATTGGGATATCCAGGCGGAGATATCCGAGAGGCAGTTTACCAGATGAACCTTTTACACACAAAAGTTTTGGGAAAAGTTTCACACAGAAGTTCACAGATCCGGAAGTTTAATATCTAGATGAATGACACACAGAAAGTTCTGGATGTTACAGCAAACATCCAGAAGAAATGTGTGTCTAAAAACACCCAGGGACTCCCGTCGCAGTGGGTCACCAAGGCGACCCGCGGCTCCACTGACAGGTCGCAGCAGCAGTCAGCTGACCCAGCAGGTCGGGGAACGTCGCCTGTGCTTCTGCGACTGTCCGCGTGACTGCAGACACATGACGGGGTGGAGTCAATTGTATAAAGGACCGGTGCTGCGAGGCACACACCGCTGGTAATTGGAGTGGAGAAACTGGCCGTGAGCAAGCTAAGTGAACCCTTTTGTGATTGCATGTGTGTGTGTGTGTGTGTGAGATGAGTGTATGGGCTGCCTGGTAGTGCTTGGGTGACTGTGTCCTGTGACCTCCTTCCTGTGTGTGTTTGAGAGTGTGAGTGTCGTGGGTGATCTTATTGTTAGACAATCTACCCCCTCCCTTTGGGCCCTCTCTTCACCTCCCTGTGAACAAGGAACCCCACCCTGACATGAGCCTGGTCCCCTGCCCTGTGATTCCTCACTGGCCACACCTGTGTTCCCTTCCCTCCTCCCTGTGTGCAATTAGTCCTCAAGCATGTGGAAGGCAGCAGGCCCCGCTCTCCATTACATGCTCTGCGTCCAATGATGATAGAGGCCTGACCTGGTTCAGGTCATTGGGCCAAACTACTATCCTGATGGGCATTGTTTCCTCCGCAGCCTCCGACAGAGTGAGAGCAGGGGAGGGGCTTAGTTGGGTGAATGACGCGTGTGTGCTCTTTCCTTCCCTTCCCCCCTTAACCCGACCCCTTCCCAGTGACACCGGGGAATCAACATAAAGAGATTGTTTCTTGAGGAGAGGTCGAACCAACGCCTCCTTAAGCGAGTCCAGCAGTCTACCCTCCCCAAGAGAAGCGTTGATTACTTCCACCAGCAACAGCCTCACCGTCTCCCTGCTGGCCTTCACCAGCTAGGACGGGCATGGATCTAGATCACATGACGTGGCCCTAACAGATCTAAGCACATCCCCCGCATCAGCAGGCATCACCAATTGAAACTGATCCCATAAACAAACACTAACCAGACAGGGCATTCCTAACCTCTGACTCTGCCACTGTACCCAAAAGAGTGGAGAGCCACTTTGGGTTTTCCGACCTGCATCAAAGTCAGTGATCTAAACTAGGTGCGCCAAGAAGATGGCAAGGAACTGTTTTGCATTGCAGGATTAGAAATAATGGGCTCAATTACAGGAAAGTAGATTTTGGTTAGTCGTCAGAGGAAAAAATCCCTAACAGTAAAAGCTATTCACCAATGAAACAAGTTGCCTAGAGTAGGCTGTCCATCCCTGGAGGGTTTTTGTTTTAATAATAAAAAGCCTGGGCAGCCATCTGACAGGAATGTTGTAGCTGTAGTCATACTGCATCCAAGCAGGGGGTTGGAGCAGATGACCCGCAATGTCCCTTCCAACTCTGACGTTCTATGATTCTGCAAGTGCAAGCCCCAATGTCTTTTGCTGCATCTAAACTGTTGCTCCAAAAAAGACGTGTGTGTGTAAAACATAGCCACTGAGTCACACTGGCAGGGGCAGCACGGGTTTAATAGTCAAGTAAGAGGATGTTATATGCATGTGTGATTAATTACACTTTTCTATATTTGCTCTAATACAAAACAAAAATTCACTGTAGGTACCAGCAAACCAGAAGCAAAACGTTGTAATGATATGTAAGAAATCACACCTTTTTAGTAGAACACAGGATCCAACTTTAAATCCATGATTATTATTTTTTAAATTATTATTAGCAAGCATTTATATAACATGAGCAATGTACCTGGCGCTTTACAAAGTAATTTAATAGACACGGTCCCTGCCCTAGGGCTTACAATCTAAGAGACGGGGGGTGGGGTGGGAGACGAAGAAAGGGGAACAGACGGAGAGAAGGAGTGTAACGTTCACAAGGATGCGAGGTCCCAGGTGCATGCGTTTGGCTTGGTTACATCAAGAATGATGGCTGGTTGGTCCATGTGGTGAGGATATGAGTACACAGACCTCAGGTAACATTGTACTGGATGGAGGGTATCAGCAGGAGTTAGGTGAGGGGAGTGAGGAGTCGGGGAGGGCAGAGCGGAAGAGGTGGGTCTTGAGGAGGAATTTGAAGGTACAAAGGGAGGGGGCAAAGCGGATGTGGGCAGGGAGGGAGTTCCAGGCATGGGGGGCAACTAGGGAGAAGGGACGAAGGTGGTTAGGGGAGCAGGGAAGGCGTGGGAGGGAGAGAGAAGGGACAGAGGAGGAGTGGAGTTCACGGACTGGAGTATGGAGGGAAATTAGTGCAGAGAGGTAGGGGGGAGCAAGGTTGTGAAGAGCTTTATAGGTGAAGACTAGGAGCTTGTGCAGGATTCGTTCAGGAAGGGGAAGCCAGTGAAGCGAAGAGAGGNCCAGTGAAGAGAGGAGAGGAGGGGCTGCACATGGGCGAAGCGACGGGCGAGGTGGATGACCCTGGCAGCAGAGTTTTGGATGGAGATAAGGGGAGAAAGGGGAGAGCAGGGGAGGCCGGTGAGAAGGAGGTTACAGTAATCAAGACGAGAGATGACCAGGGCATGAACAAGAGTTTTCGCAGAGGAGACAGAGAGAAAAGGGCGAATCTTAGCAATGTTATGAAGGAAGAAGTGACAGGATTTGACAACAGAGTCTATGTAGGGTTTAAAAGAAAGGGGTGAGTCAAAGATGAAGCCTAAACTATGGGCTTGGGGGACGGAGAGGATGGTGACCCCATCGATGAGGATCAACAGGGAGGGGAAGGATGAGGGGGGAAGATAAGTTCAGTTTTAGCCATGTTGAGTTTGAGTTGACATTGAAACGTTCAGGTAGAGATGTCAGAGAGACAGCTGGTGAGGTGAGCTTGAATAGATGGAGCGAGAGAGGGAGTAGAGAGAGAGTTGAGTGTTATCAGCGTAGAGGTGATATTGGAAGTCATGGGAGGCAATGAGTTTGCCTAGGGACAGGCCCAGGGTATAGATAAAGAGGAGAGGGCCAAGGACAGAGTCTTGGGGAACACCAACAGAGAGGAGAAGGGAGGAGAAGATGGAGTTGGCAAGAGACACATTGAAGGAGTGGTCAGAGAGGTAGGAGGAGAACCAGTCAAGGATGGAGCCACGGAAGCCAAGGGAGTGAAGTGAATTCAGCAAGAGTGAGTGGTCAACAGTATCAAAGACAGAAGAGTGTGAGTGGGGAAGGGGGAAAAGGACCAGAAGCACACACCCACGCACTCCCAGTCAGGCCTAGCGCTCTGGAGCTCTTGCTCTTCCCGTACTAGGAAATGTGCCCGTCAGGATAGTGTGTGGGCTTCAATAGTCTCAAAGAGACACAGCCCCTATCATCATAGGGCTTAGAGCGAAGTGGCAGGCTGAAGCCTGTTGGTTCCATATTGATTATCTACACACCCACGTTCACACTAGGTGGGAGGCAAGGGGACACGTAGTGCTCTCGAGTGAGGAAAGGAAGGCTAGGTCTAGGGACAACAGGGTTAAGAGGGGGAGGAGGGGACACTCACAACGGGACTTAGGGGGAAGGGCGGAGCCACCCAGGCACTCACCAGTCACCCTCCTTGCACTCCTCCTCTTGCGCAACCCCAGGGAAGGAATGAATACCAGGACTCAGTCAATACCCACACAATCCTATATAGAACTCAACCACAAGTAAATGCGCAAGCACCACACTCTCGAAAATACAAACACAAGGAACTTAGCTTCAGAAGGGGCCAGCTTCTCTCTCCAATTACCGGTGCTCACTAAGTCTCAGCATCGGCTATTTATTCATGTAGCTCTGCCTCTTGATGTGCCCGAAGCCTTGCGGAGCGCCGCAGGGGCCCTGGCCTTGATCCTACGTCTGCAGCTGCACCTGGAAGTGCAAGCATACCATCAGCATCTGGGCCGGTTTCCGAGGCAACACGTGATGCCGTCGGCATCGGGGGAACTGCAGTCTGTGACACTGCGGAGGAGGTAGGAGTGGCACCAGAGCGGGAGGTCCTGAGGTGGTGTGACCACCTCCTCCTGACAGTACCCCCTCCCCACCAAGCCCCCCGGCCAAGGCCCCAGGAGGGATGGAGGTGACCGGGATGCCGGAGGGGGAACAGACGGACGAGGCATGGGGCGGAGACTAGGGATGCAGGTTCCCAGGACTGGTCCTCAGGTCTGTAGCCCACCCAATCAACTAAGTACTGAAGGCGACCCCGATGGAACCGGGAGTCGAGAATGGCCCGTACCTCGTATTCGGGGCCCAGGGTTGACAGGGTAAGAGGTCTAACTACAGGCGTCACAGGAGGCACCCCTGAGGCAGCTTTGAGTAGAGAAACATGGAAGGTAGGATGGATCTTCATTGATGAAGGATGGCTCAGGGTGTAAGTGACCTCGTTGACTTTACGAAGTATTGGGAAAGGGCTGAGGTAGTGGTGGTCAAGCTTTTTAGAGGGACGGGAGGAGGGATAGTGTCGTTGGTCCAGCCATACGAGGTCATCGAGTTGGAAGGACGGGGCCGAGCCACAGTGGCCGTTGGCGTACGTCTTGTAGCGCTGACGAGTCTGGGCGAGGGTGCGGACGGCAAGGGTTTGGGCCTCGTGGATCCATTGTGCTAAGGCCCCAGCAGCTGGGACGGAGATGGTTTGTACATCGACGGTTCCCAGAGGGGGATGATATCCATAAGTGACATAAAAGGGAGAATTGCCCAAGGACACATTGGGGGCGTTGTTATAGGCAAACTCAGCAAAGGGAAGCCAGTCATACAAATCATCCTGGAGGAAGTTGATATAATTTCGGAGGTAATGTTCTAAATTTTGGTTGACCCGTTCCACCTGCCTATTTCCTTGGGGGTGGAATGTGGTAGTTGGGGTCAAGGTGATGTGGAGAGCCTTGAAGAGTGCCTTCCAGAAATGGGAGACAAATTGGGTGCCTCTGTCACTTCATATTACCTGAGGCCACCCATGGAGCTTGACTACATGATGGATAAATAAGTGTGCAGTCCGTTGTGCGTTAGGTAGCGCCTTGCATGCAATAAAGTGGCCTAGTTTTGTGAAATGATCAATGACCACGAGGATCGTGGTGTATCCTCTTGGGGGCGGAAGTTTTACGATAAAGTCTAAGCCGACACGCTGCCAGAGACCTTTCGGCATGGGTTGTAACTGAAGGAGTCTGATGGGCGCTTTGCACAGTACTGTATTAAGGGTGCACATACTACACTGTTGGACGTACTGTTGGATGTCATGGTAAAGCGTTGGCCACCAAAAGACTCGGGTGTTTAGTTTAACAGTTCTGTCTATCCAGGGGTGTCCTGCCAGGGGGCCATCATGGTGAGCCCATAGGACCTTGGTTCTGCAAGACGGGGGCACCAGGATCCGTCCGTCCTTTCGCAACAAGCCTTGATCGGGAGTGTACAAAGGATCATCTCCTGGACTAAGTTTGGCCTCAGAGGCCTCTTGCAGTTGCTTCAGGGTTAGCACCGTGCCGGCAAACACTTGCTTTTCCAAGATCGGGCCCCGTGGATGGACGTGGTGATCCCGGTCTTCATAATACCAGGATAGAGCGTCCGCTAAGACATTGAGCTTTCCTGGGCAGTACTGCAATGTAAAAGAAAAGCGTGTGAAGAAGAGGACCCAGCAGGCATGTTGAGCGTTATTGATTTGTGATGTTTGGAGGTATGTAAGGCTCTTATGGTCAGCGATGACCATAACAGGGTGTCGGGTCCCTGCGAGATAGTGACGCCAGGTCTCAAAGACGGCCTTGATTGCTAGGAGCTCATGATTGAAGATTGCATAATTTCGTTCTGCTGTTGTCAGCTGCAATTGCTCCACTAGAGGTGTTGGCTTCCACATAGAAAGGTTGATTACAATCCGGGTGTTGGAGTATGGGGGCCGAGCAAAAGACCTGTTGAAAGAATGTGAAGCTATGCTCCTGCTCGGAACCCCAAATATAGGGTTGGTTCTTTTTCAGCAAGGCCGTAAGGGGTCTGGTGACCTCCGCATAATTTGGGATATATTGTTGATAATAGTTTGCGCTTCCGAGGAAGCGTTGGAGGGGTTTCACGGCCTGCGGAGCCGGCCACAGTCAAATGGCATCCACCTTCTGAGGATCCATAGCAATGCCCTGGGGGCTTAAAACGAACCCCAGAAAACTCACCATCGTGAGGTCGAAGGCACACTTCTCTCACTTGCAATAAAGTTTGTAGTTCCGCAGGCGCTGTAGGACTTGGAGAACATGTGGGACATGTTGGTCTAAGGATGTGGAGTAGATCAAGATGTCATCCAAGTACGCGATGACAAACACATCGAGGATGTCCTGGAAAATGTCATTGATAAAGTGCTGAAAGGTGGCCGAAACATTAGCCAAGCCAAACGGCATGACCAGGTATTCAAAGTGTCCATAATGGGTATGGAATGCCATCTTCTACTCATCACCCTCCTGCACCCACACCAGGTTTTGGGCACCTCGAAGTTCCAGTTTGGTAAACACCCAGGCCCCATGTAGGTGGCCTAGTAGCTCAGGAATCAGGGGCAAGGGGTATCAATTTTTCACTGTCACCTGATTAAGACCCCAATAGTCAATACAAGGACGGAGACCACCCTCCTTCTTTGGGACAAAAAAGAGGGGGGGCCCGCAGGGGAGGAAGAAGGACGAATGAATCTCTTGCGCAGCTCTTCTTCTATATAGTGCCATACGGTTTCTAGTTCCGGAGCTGACAAGGCGTAGATCCACCCAAATGGCGGTTCTGCCCCAGGGATGAGGTCAATCAGACAGTCATAGGGGCGGTGAGGGGGCAATTCTGTGGCGTGTACGGGGCAGAAAACATTGGCATAATATCAATATTCTTCAGGAAGGTTCGTTTCCGAACTGCTCCCGCAAATAATCCCCACTTGCTGGACAGGAGTTGGACACGGCTGATTGCAGTTATGGCCGCAATAGGCTGAGGTGAACTGGACTCGAGGGAGATCCCAGTCGATGCAGGGGTTGTGGAGTCGAAGCCAGAGCAAGTCAAGAACCATGGGAAACAGGGGGGTACAGACTGTGTCTAAAGTGAGGGTCTCTTGATGGGCCCCGAGGACACAGATCAAGGGGGGCTTTTCTGAGGAAACAGGTCTGGATACTAGGGGTGACCCGTCAATGGAGTGAATCGGTTCTGGTTGGGCCTTAGCCTCAAGAGGGATGGTGCATAAGCGAGCTCACTGCAGGTCGATAAAGTTGCTGGAGGCTCCCGACTCGATGTTGGAACGATGGGGGTGATGAACATGGTAACTAGAATTTGCACATGAGCATGTGGGGCTAAATGCAGGGACAAGGAGCCCTTTATGGCCAGGAGGTCCCCTGCCCCTCCCGGCCCCTGGAGCTTCTCCAGTTCCAACGCTGGGACAGCAATGACGGGCAGTCTTGACTAAAATGTCCTCCCCCCCCCAGTGGAAACATGTCTGCATCTTCTGTCATTGCTCCTGCTCCTCCAGGGATAATGGGCCTCATGATGCCCCCAACTGAATTGATTCTGGCTCACTGGCCGCGGTTGCTTCTGCGGTTCCTGCTGGTCCGCTGAAAAATCGAGGACTGAAACCATGGGCTTCTTGCCAACTTTCCCTGCGCTGCTCGTGGAGGTGATCTTGTATTTGGAGTGCCAGGTTGGCTACCTTCTCACAGGTTTCTGGCAATGACATGAACGACAGCTGGTCTTTAATGTCATCACTTAATCCACGGTAAAACATGACGCGGAGGACTTCGTCAGGTCATTGAAGCTCCAGTGCCAACTGCTGAAATAGGGTGATGTATTCGAGTAGACCACTCTTCCCTTGTTTCAGGGAAAGGATGGCAGTTTCAGTGTCCTTTTGACAATGGGGGTAATCAAATAAGAAGGTAATTTCACGCATGAAGTCTGTATAGTTTGACAAAAGGGGGCTCTTCCCTTTGACCAAGGTGGTAGCCCACTCTAGTGCTATCCCCCCCACATTACCTATAACAAAGGCGACCTTAAGTTTGTCTGACTGGTACGTTCCTGGTTGTGTGAAGAAGGTGAGATCTCAAAGGGCCAGGAACTGAAGGGCCTTCTGATCTCCCATGAATTTGTCTATACGGGGCCCTTTAGGTTCTCGTACGGGAACTGCTGGACTAGGAGGGGGAGGCATCGTGGGGGGAGCCGCAGCAGCATCCAGAACTGGCACCGGGGCTGCCGCAGGGGACTCAGCCCTACCTGCAAGAGCGCCCACGGTGGCAGCCAGCTATAAATGCTTCTCTTGGAGATCCTTCATCTCCATGGTGATAGATTGGATCACCCTTACCAGATTACCTAATTCCGTGACGATGTCCATTATGTCCCAGGGCGTCTCCCACCCCGAAGCTAAAAGGGGAGTAGTATTCTGGTAATCCTGTGAGTGGGGAAGAGGGGAAAGGACCAGAAGCACACACCCACGCACTCGCAGTCAGGCCTAGCGCTCTGGAGCTCTTGCTCTTCCCGTGCTGGGAAACGTGCCTGTCCGGATAGTGTGTGGGCTTCAATAGTCTCAAAGAGACACAGCCCCTATCATCATAGGGCTTAGAGTGAAGTGGCAGGCTGAAGCCTGTTGGTTCCACAATGATTATCCACACACCCACGTTCGCACTAGGCGGGGGGCAAGGGGACATGTAGTGCTCTCGAGTGAGGAAAGGAAGACTAGGTCCAGGGACAACAGGGTTGGGGGGGGAAAGAAGGAGACACTCACAACGGGACTTACGGGGAAGGGTGGAACCCCAGGGTGTGGAGCCACCCAGGCACTCACCAGTCACCCACCTTGCACTCCTCCTCTTCCACAACCCCTGGGAAGGAAGGAATATATGGCCTTACATGGTCTGGGCCCTTCCTATTTGCGAGATCGCCTCACTCCCCGGGTTCTGGACCAGCCCCTGCGGTCATCTGGGGGCACCCTGTTTGAGGTCCCCCAGGTCTCCCGGGGGGCCATGCGGGACAGGGCGTTCTACGTGGCCGCACCGCGCCTGTGGAACTCCCTCCCGGTGGGGGCCCATCTGGCCCCAGACCTCCCGAGTTCCCTAGGAATTGTAAGACCTGGCTGTTCCGCCAGGCATTTGGTGAGGGAGAAGGGTGAGGGTGGATGGGATGGCTGGGGTTATGGGGGTTTTTTTCTCACTATTTTTATTGTTGTTTTTATTGAATGTTTTATATATATTGTTGTATTTTTATTGTATTTTATTGATTGATTTGTTAGCCACCCCAGGCTGCCTGGCAGGAGGGGCGCGGGTATACATTTAAAAAATAAATAAATAAATAAATAAATAAAATAAATAAATAAATAAATACCAGGACTCAGTCAATACCCACATAACCCTATATAGAACTCAACCACAAGTAAATGCACAAGCACCACACTCTCAAAAATACAAACACAAGGAACTTAGCTTCAGAGGGGGCCAGCTTCTCTCTACAATTACCGGTGCTGACTAAGTCTCAGTGTTGGCTATTTATTCGCATAGCTCTGCCTCTTGATGTGCCCGAAGCCTTGTGGAGTGCTGCAAGGGCCCCGGGCATGACCCTACATCTGCTGCTGCACCCAGAAGTGCAAGCGTGCCATTGGCATCTGGGCCAGTTTCTAGGGCAATGGGTGACGCCGTCGCTGTCATTGGGGGAACTGCGACCTGTGACACTGCAGGGGAGGTAGGAGCGGCACCAGAGCAGGGGGTTCCGAAACGGTGTGACCGCCTCCTCATGACACAGAGAGGCTGAGGAGGACAAGAATGGAGTAGAAGCAATTAGATTTAGCCACAAGAAGATCGTTGGTGATCTGAGTGAGAGCAGTTTCAGTAGAGTGAAAGGGGCGAAAGCCAGATTGGAGAGGGTCAAGGGAGGAGTTGGTGGAGAGGAAGTTGAGGCAACGGGAGTAGACAACATGTTCAAGAAGCTTGGAAGCAAAAGGAAGGAGTGAAACAGGAAGGTAGCTAGAAGGGTCAGAGGGGTCAAGAGACAGAAGAGACAGAGCAGTTCCTAGAGAAGACCATTAGCATGGTCAAGAGAATAGCCATTAGCATGGGTGGGGGAGTTGGTCCAAAGGTACAGGTTGAAGGAGGAGTCTAGTGAGAGGAAGCAAGAGATGGACGGCTGGGAAGGGAAATCAACGTGAATGTTGAAGTCACCGAGGATGAGAGTGCCAGCTCCAGAACACCAGGGGGCACTGCCCCTATTGACCTCTGCGTCTCCAAGTTTAAAAAAACATTTACCAGGCTAGTTCTAACTTCTTCTTTAATCTTCACCAGTCGTTCTGGCAGTGCGGTGGAATTCAGAGCTCCAGCACGGCTGTGTCAAGCTGCTCCGGTGCTCTGAACTTTTGGGTTGATGACTGTCCATGCGCAAGTGTGTTGCTGTGCTCTGCATATGTGCAACCATTAAAATGCTGATGCCATCGGGCCAGGAGGTCATGAGGGGGAGGCGGGGCCACAGGGGAGGAAGTACGCATCCCCAAGTTCAATTAGAACTACTGGAGGAGGAGGAGAGCCGAGACAGAGCCCTGCAAGTGGCAAAACTTTAGAGAACATGCATTGGGCGGCTTGGGAGTGCTGTCCAGCACGTGTTCAGAGAAATGAGCAACGCATTGCCAGGATTGCTGGGGGCAGTCTTTCATGGAAGTCTATGGCAAGGAAACTGGCAGTGCAGTAATGTAATATGGGCTATAGCCCTTGACGCCCGGGGGGCGGGGGGAGAGCAATACATGGATGTGTGTGTGTGTATGGCTTGACGTGTGTGTGTGTGTGTGCTATTGGCTGGTGGAACAGCAACCGGGGGGGGGGGGGGAGGAGTGGAGAGTGCTTGGGACTGTTTACTTTTAAATTTATTCAGTGTCTCTGAGCGCAGGCTTTTTTTCTCAATTCTCACGTGGTGTGAGGGTGGAGGCTGCCTGCTGCAGAGAGCATTTATAGAGGTGATTCCACCAGGCACCATTTTCTCTCTCTTTGACTCAGTGAGAGAGAGAGAGAGAGAGAGAGAGAGAGAGAGAGAGTTTGCAGTTGGCCATCTGGCTGGTGATCAGACTGAATCTTTCGATCAATTAACTGTTAGTGTTACTTAGATTAGATTTAGATATTTTATTATTTAATAATAATCATCTCAAGGAAGAAAGTTAGGTATAGGGTAGTAGTTAGTGCCAAGTCAGACCATGGGTCCATCATCATCAAGCCCAGAATCCTGTCCTCGAGTGGGGAGGAGACGCTGCTGAGCTCAGCCTGCCCTGTCTGGGTGAGTATATTGGGGCTTGGCCTTGGCTTTTTTGGGGGGCCCTGGGGGCTGGGGGACTTGCCTTGGGAGGAGGGGGGGAATGTTTAAATAGTGATTATTATGGGATGATATCACATATAGTTATTATAGATTGGTTCTGCCCTTTTAGTATATTTTTTGTATTTTTAGGATATTTTAAATTAACTTTTAAATTGTAAGTTATAGTATGTTTTAATTATGAATTGTACTTGTTGATTATGTGTGTTGTAAGCTGCCCCAATTTTTTTTTTAAAAAGGCCTGTGCGCTTGGACAGGCATTTTGGTGGTGTAGCTACTAGGGATGCTGGTCTGGAGGGGCCTGGTTTGGTGGTAATGCAGCCCCAAAATGGACCAAACCTTTTTTTAAAAGGGCCTGTGTGCTTGGACAGGTGTTTTGGTGGTGTAGCTACTAGGGATGCTGGTCTGAAGGGGCCTGGTTTTGTGGCAATGCAGCCCCGAAATGGGCCAAATGTTTAAAAAACAGGGCCTGTGTGCTTGGACAGGCGTTTTGGTGGTGTAGCTAGTAGGGATGCTGGTCTGGAGGGACCTGGTTTGGTGACAATGCAGCCCCGAAATGGGCCAAATGTTTTTTTAAAAGGGCCTGTGTGCTTGGACAGGCGTTTTGGTGGTGTAACTACAAGGGATGCTGGTCTGAAGGGGCCTGGTTTAGTTGCAATGCAGCCCTGAAATGGGCCAAACCTTTTTTAAAAAGGGCCTGTGTGCTTGGAAAGGTGTTTTGGTGGTGTAGCTACAAGGGATGCTGGTCTGGAGGGGCCTGGTTTGGTTGCAATGCAGCCCCAAAATGGGCCAAATGTTTTTTTTAAAGGGCCTGTGTGCTTGGGCAGGCATTTGACTGTCTGGGGACTGGAAGCCTACCCTAGAAAACTACAGGCAGCCTATGAGAGCATGAAAATGAAGAGTGTTCCGGATAATGGTAAGTGATGGTATGGGGATTGGGAGCATCTTGGACCTCTTCTTTGGCAGAGAGGTCCACAAAGAAGGAAAATTTAAAATGTCATTCAAAATGCAAACATCTAAAGTAATTTGCTTCTTTTTTCTATACAGTTTGTCTGCGATCTGGCATGATTCCACACCTCGCCTCACTCTCCTTGTGAACATAGGAGAAAGTAGGTAGGAGCACGGCAGAATAGAAGGTTGCAGACAACAAGCAAACCCTTTTTCCCTGTCCCCCACTGAACCCATCTCTTCCCCTTCCTTTTCTTGTGCTCCAAAACCAAACCCTTTCCCTCCTACTTCTCCTCGGTCCTGTCCTCTTACCTTTCATTCTCTTCTGATTCGGCTTGTTGCAGAACAGGGAGCTAACTCAGTCCTCCCAAGTTCGCCAAGCCAGAAGGAAGGCTTGTCCCAAAGCCTACACCTTCTGAAGACTATAGGTGGCCAAGCATGCCATGAAAATCGAGGATTTGAGGGTTCAGGATAAAGGTAGGCGATGGCAACCTGATCTATTTTTTTAACCTGCTTTGGGTAATTTGGACCCGGTGGGAAAGAGAGTGTACGGGACCCCAGTAAGAGGGTTCTCTATCCCCCGGTGGCAGTGCTTCACACAGCAGGGTTCCCAACATTAAGCAATGTAATGTCCATCTAATGTTAACCCTGGGAACTCCTTGTTGCTGATTTATGCCACGCCACTGGCCTACCGTTGCCCTGGCTCCACCCCTAGGCCAGGCTCCACCCCTAGGCCCACCGGCAGCTTTTCCACTGGCAGCAGGTTGAACCTGCCCACTGCCCCAACAGCCTCAAAACCCACCAGCCACCACTGAGAGTGGGGGTATCGTCAGAGAGGAAGAAAGTGAACCAGGACTCAAATTCAGAGAGAAAGGAAGAGAGAGAGCCAGGGGGGCGGTAGATGACAGCCACGCAGAGATGGAGGGGGGAGTAGAGGCGCAGAGTGAGCCTCAAAGGAAGGGAAGGAGAGAGAGGGGGGAGGAGAAATCAGTTGGAATTGACAGGAGTTAGTGAGGAGGAGGCCCACACCACCACCCTGGCCTTCAGGGCAGGGCTGGTGAGAAAAGGAGAGACCCTCAAAGGAGAGGGTAGCAGGGGTGACAGAGTCGGAGGGGGAGATCCAAGTTTCAGTAAGGGCAAGGAGTTAGAGGGAGTGAGAGAGGAAGAGATCATGGACGTAGGGGGCTTTATTGGCAGAGGAGCGACAGTTCCAAAGGGAGCAGGAGAATGGGAGTTGATCAGTGGGAAGGTAGGGAATGGGGATAAGATTGGGAGAAGGGAGGCAGCAGGGCAGGCGAGAGATTGGGAGGGTGGGGGAGGAGCAGGGGGGAAGATAGCCAAGGAGGAGGAGGAGGAAGTGTGAGGAGGTTGGAAAGAAGTGATGGGCTGGGGAAGGGGAGGAAGGAGCAGGGTGAAAAGAAATAGAGGAAGGAAGAGGTGAGGGGAAGGGGAAAGGGGGAGAAGGAAGGCAAGAGATTAGGGCAGGCATGATGTTGGGGAGGATAGGTAATAGAGAAGAGACAGAGAAGAATGATGTGGAGAGTGGCTGACCTACTGGCCACTGAGGAGTCACCAGGTGGTAGAAGTACCCTTAGGCTTACCCTCAGCTGTTGTTGTTGGAGTATTCTGCTGGCAAGTGATCTTTTAGCCTTCTGGTCGCTGAAACTCGGGCGGCAGAAAGGACAAGCTCCAGGAGGGTTGCGGCGTCCTTGGATGTTGACAGCCGAGGCAGCTGGGAGAGTATGCAGATGAGCTGCAACCTCACCAGTTCCTGGCTTGCTGGTTGCTGGAACTCGGGCATCAATTGACTTTTCAATTGACCATCAATTGAATCCATCCATTGACTTTTCCCACACTGAGGACTGGCTGCAACTTTTAGTTTAGTCATCAGAAGTAGGGGCTCTGCTCATTGCCCAATGAGATAACATTCTCTCAAATTCTCCTTTCTCTCCACCACTCCCACCCCCTCCTCTCCATACCGCTCCCAGACCAAGGCCTCAGACCCCCCTTGTCTCCATGTTCCAACCAGATCCAGATCCCCCTTGTCTTTATACCCCTCAGCCCCCATATTCCTCTCTTGCCTCCACCCCCCAGAATCCCCTTGCCTCCATCACCCCAGACCCAGCCTCCCAGATCCCCCTTCTCTCCACAACCCCACCATACCCAGACCAAGCCCCCAGAGACCCCTTGCCTCCACCCCACCAGACCCAGATGCAGCCCCTCAGATCACCTGTTGCCTCCAGTCCCCCAGATCCAGCCCCCAGATCTAGGACTGAAACAAGAATCATTCTTGATTCTCATGCGATTTCAGTTGGGACCAAGATCTCACTGAGATTTCGACCCAGTGCAAAATCTCATGAGATATCTTACAATTTAAAACAAAAAAAATTTAAAACCACTGTGCAAAATGGCACCTGGGCTGTTTGCGTATGTGCAGACTGGCTGCCCATTTCCAAAATGGGGACAGGCCCATGCTGCTGGTTCTATTTTGGAAAAGGGTTCCACATGTGCAGAACAGCCAGGGGCAGTGTTTTTTATTTTATTTTATTGTTCGCTGTGAGGCCACCTCAGCGAACTCACCTCCTCACCGCCGCAGACAAGCGGAGAGGGTGGAGACCAGTTCTGGAGCAGTCCTAGACTTGGAAAGAGGCAGTCAGGTGAGTAAAAGAGGTTTTTTTTCCTTAAACAAGTGCGGGGGCAGGCAATATTCTCACTTTTCTTGGTGAGAATCAGGACAATTCTTGGCTTGTTCTTGCTTGTCCATATTCATATATATCCATATCCATATATATACATCCCATATATATGGGATGGGATGGGGGGGGGAATCACAAACAGAAGAGGAGTCTGTAGTGAAATACATACATACTCAATGAGTCTGTACAGTGAAATGCATAACACAAGGTTTCAGTTCATGGTTTAAGTTTCATTTCAGTACAAAACTGAAATGAAACTTAAAGCAATCTAAAAAT
>QEPC01000068.1:3574020-3602161 GCA_003113815.1 Sphenodon punctatus
CTTAGTGATAGAGATAGCGTTAGTGATTTAGTTTTAGTGTTTGTAGGAGTAGGCCTGTGTACTTATTAGATAATCCATTTAGTTCATAGCATTTAGAATAGTTAATAGCAGTTAGATTTAGTGTAGATAGACATATATAATATTAGATTAAAAAGATAAATTAAAAAAAACCATATAAAAACAACAAAAAAACCAAATAAAAAACAAAACAAAAGAAAACCATATAAAACCCAATAAAAGACCAAAAAACCATATAAAAAACAAAAAAACACTCAGAACAACATTTCCCGAATGGCCGAACAGCCAAACGGAACAGCCTAACAGCCTAACCGAACGGCCTGTTCAGACGACCGAACCGAACAGCCAAACGCGAACTCGGCAAACGAACCGAACAAACGAACCAAACGCATCCGAAATGAATGGCCGAACCGAACGAACGAACGAAATGAACGCAGCCGAACCGAACGGCCGAACCCAAACAGCGATCTGTTCACCCATCCCTACCATCTCCCTAGACCCAGTTTCAGCCCCCAGTTCCCTTCTGACCTGAGAGTCAGTAGTCAGGGGGGCAGGTAGCTTTCATCAAGTTGAACAGGCAGCGTTGAGGCAGAGTTGGAGCTGGTCAGCACAGTTTCCGGAATTGTGCTTGAGCCAACAGGCGGGTTGGTGGGTGAGGCTGGGGGAGGGAGAGAAGAGGACTAGGGAGTGTGGACATGCATCAAGCCTGTGCTGCAGCATCCAGAGAGAGCAGTGTGGTGAGGTCAGTCGCCACTTCCCTCTCCTCCTCCACCCCCACAGAACCTCTCATCTGAGAGGTGCTGGGGGTGGGAACAGTCTTTGAAATGTACACGCTGTAGCTCCAGGATCCCTTCCTGACCCTCGTGCTCACCTCCACACTGTCACTGTTCCCAGAAGTCATGAGATCATGACTTCCAGGGGTGAATGACTTCTGGGCGTGAAAGTGGCCAGCACCCGGTGGTGTCTGGAAAATACCAGTAAAAACCTCCGCTCAGCAACGAACCGGGACAACCCCTTCAAAAAACAGAACTGTCTAGTATAAAACTTGACCAATGGCCACCCTAGCTGGCTAATCTTTCTCCCTTGTGGGCTACTTAGGACAAGGCCTGCGGGTTTCATAAGAGTTGAGGGGGTTTGATGGAGGCAGGGTGTTGAGCGGGAGGGGAAGGTCTGAATGCAGGCCCTGTCTTCGATCATGTGCCCTCATCTCTTGCTCCTTTTCCTCTCTCTGAATAAGTGGTAGGGTCTCAGGAATTGGAAATGGGACAAATAAAAACCAGCTGCAGGCTGTATTGCCCTCAAGCCAAGGGTTCTTCAGCCCTACTTTAGTTTAAGAGGCTAGAGCAACAACAAAGCAAGGGACAACAACATTTAAATCTCAATAGAGAATGCACAGATGGACGCGGGGTTGCCCACTCCCAGGGCTGCTCCTTGGGTGCACCCCCCACATCTGCCCACTTCCAGCCCCACCTTGGTCCACGTTAGAGAGACCCAGCAGGTCAGCCCAGACAGCAATCCCTCCCCCTCCCCCCCGTACCCCATAGAGATGTGGGCACTGGGAAGATCTCTGAACGCTCTAGGCTGGTGCCTGCAACTCTATGGTGTTGCTAGGCCAACAGCCAGCCAGGAGTGGAGCTGCAGCATGGGTCTGTGAGCAGATGGACAGTAGCTCCACTCTGGGCCAGTGCCCCAGGTTTGGCTGGCCCACTCAACTGGTGCCTCTCTGGGGTGATCCAGAGTGCCACCAGCACAGCTGCCCTGCTCCAACATCTGGTGGGCTGCCTTCAGACAGAGAGGCCTGCCTGAGGGTGAAACCGGCTGCCTCGGCTGCCCCTGGCGTTGCCATCCGTCTGTTTACACCCAATATGTATCTCTTCTTAGTATGTATGCTAAAACAGTTCTATCACACAAAATGGTAGCTGCTTATACAGCAACTTTTTTAAAAATGTAAACATGCAGAATAGAGAAGTCATGAGAGCTTGCATAGCCACATGCACCACAGAATCCTGCTAACAGCAACAGTGCTTACAGTATGAAAGCAGCTAGAAAATGTAAACTGCAGACCATAGGCTTGTGATCCCAGTGCAAACAGTAACTAGGTTTAACTGGTGCACTGCTTATGAGCAGTTAGCAACCACCTAATAAACTGTAAAGTGGAATTTGTGGTTCTTGTTTCCTAAAAGAAAGGAGAAATATTTGACTCTATAGATCATTTTCTGTAGAATCTGTAAAAATGTCTCTACAGATCATTTTCACATTAACGAGTAATGTTTTCTTCTGTCTTTGAGGATTTGGACAGGCCCCACTCATCACATAGCTGTGTGAATATTCACTGATCTAATGTCTTCCACTTTCCCACTGGTGTCCCAATTATTCCCACTAGCAGGATATGACTAACTCCCCACTGAAGCCAGTGGCAGTTACCAGTATCCTGTGAAGAAAGAAGTAGGCCCCCAGATGTTGAAGTCTCTAGCTACATTTCATTGGCTAACGTTTGGCTGCTTGTCTCTTCCTTCCCTATGTTTGTTTCAATATAGAGGTTTGCATACTTTGCATATGACACATGATGTACTTTTGTGCAGTTGAAAGTGTTCCTGTGCTGTGTGTGGGATTCATCCCACACTCTAGAAGATTTCAGCACATATCCTGTGTGTTTTAACATTACGAATGAAATCACTCTTGGGATGTTGACTCTGTTATTAGCTCTGTGTATTGTGACAAAATGTGATAAAGAACCTTGTCACAGAAAGTTCACAGGAGAGGAGCTGTTTTGTTTCGGGGTTTCCACCACCACCACCAGAATTATCTTCAGATCTCTTAATACAGTGCTTCTAAAACTGGGGGGAAGACGGTCGTGAAGTAACTCAGCCTCCAAACCCTGAAGTTCGCGCAACTGAGCTAGAGGTAATTTCCAAAATGTTGGGGTAGCAAGAGGGAGAGCATACCTCCCAATGGTCCCTATATAGGAGGGACAGACCCTCTTTGGGTGCTGAAACCCACTGCCCCTCTTCTAGGAGAGAGACACAAAATAACCCTGATATTACTATTCAAGCTTCAGGTATTCCACTATTCCACTTTTCTTCCACGAAAACAAGTGAAAACACTGCCTCTGAAGTGGCTGCCTCTGAAGAAAAGCACTCGAGTGGACAATGGGAAGATAATGGAATGACAAGAAACTAAGTGGAATGAGAAGTAGTAGAGATTGGAATATTAGGAGGTGTGGGGGTGAAGCTTATTCACTTAGGAGCAGGGCTCAAAATGTTGGGAGGTATGAGGGCAAAGGGAAGAGAAACGAGGGAGAAAGGAACCAAGTTGCTCATTTATGCATGTGGTAGGAAGAGGTGCAAGTACCACAGGTTAGAGGAAGTGGGATGTGGTCTACATTTTGAGAACCATTGGTTTAGAATACGTGAATAAGACACAACATGACATAGGGTGAAAACAGACATGCACCTTGACTCCGCTTTAACACTGCTTTAGCATTTCTTATGCATGTTGCAGGGCTACATAGGGCGCCAATACAGTCCTGCAACACATGCATAAGAAATGATAAAGCAGTATTAAAGTAGAGTTACGTGTATGTCTGTTTTCACCCATAGCGGCCTGAGGACAATTCTGGGAGCCAGAAACTCGTAATCTCATGGCTGACAGCAACTTGATAGAGATGCTCCATTACTGGAGGCTTTCAAAAAGAGGCTGTCAGGATATTGTAGCTGTAGCCATCCTGCATTCAAGAAGGGGGATGGACTAGATGACTCTTGAGTTTCCATCCCTGAGATTTAGGGTACTTGCACATGTTCCCTGGAAGGGCTCTATTCTTAGTGCACGTAGGAATGCACTATTCCACTTTTCTCCCATGAAAACACACCTGCATGGCCGAGTCCCCAGATGTAGCTCTTACCATCATGGGTGTTTTCACTTGTTTTCACGAACAAAAAGTGGAATAGTGCGTTCCTTCGTGCACTAGGTCCCGTGATTACACCCACAGGCAACATGTGCAAGTGCCCTCCATCGCCACCTGTAAAATGGAGTTTCTGATACTTCTTCACTGAGCTGAGAATAATTAATCAGTTAAACTGGATAAAATGTTCGTAGGAGGAAATATGTTGCTCTTAATGCTTATGATGATGATTAATTCAGTCACCACCTAAGCCTTTTATTAAATTTTCCCTCTTCCCACCTTTAAAAATATTATCTGTTTATAGCGAGCAAACTGCAGGTGTAAATGATCAAGGAAACAGGCAGAAAAAAGGTGTTCTCATATTCTGCATGTCTGTGGCTGGTTTTCTAACTTATACTGGTATTTGTATAGTTGGTATTAGTCATTTCTATTCAAATATCTATCTATGTGTAAATTTATTTGGAGATTTGCTTGTGAGTTTAGAAACTGCACTGTTGAATGTTCCAGAATCTGCCTCACTTTCACAGCAGTGTATGGCAAGAATCCCTTGGGAAGTGGTTGAGAGAACATCGGTTTGTTGCCAAATAATAATGTTTTATAACTCAGAATTTGCCATCTGTTACATAGGATTTTAATTGGTGCTCTGTGAGATTGAAACTAGCTATAAAATACTGGCAGTTTTGCCCTTGAAGGTCTAGTGAAACTATGCCTCTCAGAAAACCACTACTTGATGCTAACAGTCTTTGTCTGACTATGTAACCTGTCTTTTGTGGATATGGTTATTGAACAGGTTGAGATGAGAGAACTCATGTTTTCTTGACTCTTGTCACTTGGGCCACAACCACAAATTCCTTATTCCAGAGTAGCCCCGCTGAGGACATTCATTTGGCAACTGAAGGCTTAAGAAGTGCTTCTTGCACTGAGAAATAAATGGTGAGCGTATACGCCCGTCATTTGTTATGAGCTGAAAATCTGGAAGTAATATTGGATACCCAGCAAACAGAACATCTTTTAAAAGTTGACATCTACCCAGACGTTTGTGACATTGTTTCCTCAGACGTGAATCTAGGTAATGGTATGGTCATTCCTGCCTTTGTCACTTCAGATTAGATGATGACTATGTACTCTACTTGGGGTATACCCTAATTCAGCTTGGAAGATGAAACTAGTGCAAAAGGTGGTGACTTGTTTAAGTGGAGTTTCTTGCCATCAGCATAAAACATCTGTGTTCTGTGATCTGCACTGGTTGCTTGTTGGTTTCTGGGTGGAGTTCAGCATGTTATGTTTCGACTGTTCAAGCCATAAAGTGTAGCCAGCTGTCTCCTGCAGCGTTATTACTGCCCTCTGTTCTGACTCATTGCTGTATCCAAGTCTCCCCAAACCATTGACCCAGACACCAAAGATCCTGCTTAAATGCATCACTTCTTCATTTTAGGTACGCTACTTATATTAGTGGGTCATAGATAGCAGCTTCATGCTTAACGTTGCATAATATTACAGTTTATTGTAACATAGTGCTGTTTTTGGGTGGGGCTAGGGTTATTTTTTCCATTTCATTTCATTTCCATTTAATTTATACCCCGCACTCTCTCAAGCGACTCGAGGCGGCTTGCAACAAAAGAAAAAATGCATTCCTGGGTGTATTCCCACACAGGGGACCCAGCTCAATACAATATACAATTAACATAATATACTAATATACATTTAAATACATATTTATTACCCCACTGATGCTCCACTCCACACCTCCCTTGCAACGGGATAGGTCCCACAACAATCTTTCTTGTCCCCTGCTGCCACCAGTGAACACCTGGCCAGCTCCACCCCTCTCTCACTAGGGGGGGAGCTTGCCATCATCTCTACATCAATAACCCACACAATCTGTACCACATCACAGGGGATTACCCCCTTTCCCCCCTCCGTACCCTGAAGGACCCCAAAGGGCCGCACCCTTTGGCTGTGGCTCTTTGGCCGAGAACCTTTGGCTCGCGGCTGGTGGCCCATGGCCGCCAGCATGTTCCCTTTGAAGTGGCTGGGACGGGGGGGTGTCCAAGTGGGAGGGGGGAGGGAAGCAGACACAGCCACTTACAGTTCGTCTTTCCCCCCCAGGTGTCATCTCCAATTGAGGCCATCCTGCCCGAAGCCCGCTCCGCAGCTCTGCATCCGCCACCGCCAAGGATGGTAAGTGAATGGGGCTTCTGGCCCCGCGGCCACCGGCGCGTTCCCTTTGAAGCAGCTGGGAGGGGGGTGGCCATTTTTACACGGAGGGCCCCCCCAACTCAGTGTTCCTGTGGGTGTTGCGGGAGGGGGCGTTCATGTAAACAGTCTGCTGTGGGTGGGGGGATGGGTGTGTGCCGGGTGTGCGCCTGTGAAAAACACCACAGGCGGTGGGTGTTTGTGCGTGCATGTTCCCGATGCACACCTGCCTACACTCATCACCCATCCATCTCCACGCACGGGACCCTCCGAAAATCTGGATGAGGCCCCGTGGGTGGAGATGGGTGGAGTTGGGGGTGGTGTCCGTGCAAACAGCCACACACCCACATCCACCCACTGCGGCCAAACATCCATTCCCCCACCCACCTCCGTCGGTGTAAAAATGGCCCATGCCTCCCCTTTAAAAAAGGACACATGAAAAATACATCATGCACGGCTGCATTGGTTCCAGTGCAGCCCTGCAACATGTGTTTTTCATAAGTGCCCTCTTTTAAAGGGGAGGTATGATAACCCTAGGTGGGGTAGAGGGAATCTAATGAGATCTGAGGGTGATTTTGAACTTCTGTTACATTAAACTTTTGCTTTTCTGACAAGACGATGGTACCTCCCTCTCTCTCTCTCTCTCTCTCTCTCTCTCTCTCTCTCTCTGTTTTTGTATGGCCAAGTATTCTCAACCGAGTGCCTTGATCCTGAAAAAGATGTGTAAAGTAGTCCCACAAGAATCAGTTGGATTACACTGCAGAAACCTACTCATGTAAAGTTTCCAGGTTCTGTCTCAAGCTAAGCATGGTTGTGGATAAGAAGCCCTATATTGGCCTTGTGTAGGCTGTGCATTCTTCATATCCCCTCGTTTTCAGCTATAGGATATACCATACATACAGGATACCAAATTGTGAAACTGAAGTGCTATTGGACTCTGTGTTGGGTGGTATTGCCTCGGGGCCTAAAATCGGGGTAGTCTCATGACATACGCACGTTTGGTTTGGCACAGTTTAGCTGTTCATGGAGAGATGACACATTCCTAATTGATATTCTTCCAACCACTTTCAGAAATGTTTTCAGCATATATTTCTAACCAAATATATGCTGTAATGCTGATGCAAAGAATAGTATGGTTCTCATGGATTTATATGAGACTGAATCATTTGCCCATTGTTTGAATGTTGTAAACAAGTGAAATCTTGTAAATAAGTGAGCAAATGACCACAAAACCAGGTTTTATTTGAGAAGATGATTTGTTAGAAGATGGGTGTGCTCATTTGGTCACAGCCAAATTACTAATATGCCTAAAAATTGCTGCTTTAGGCTCATGTAACATATTTGGGAATGTGGCAATAAGAGATGCTGAAATGGGGAACAGACTCATAGAAATGGAAAAGAGCCAAAATACACAGGGAGGCTTTTTCAGAGACGGGTCACTATTGCATGCAATGATCCAAGCATATTCTCCCAAAATGGAAGTCCAGAAGGGACTTGTAGAACAATGAAAATTCTTATGCATTGAGCTCCTGTCAAGGACTTCAGTCATTCCACATACATCATACAGGGGGAGGGAGGGGGGCAGTATTCTCAGACTTTGAAAACACTTTTTCCCATATGTGTTGAGAAATTTCGAGATGGAATTGGTTTTCTGACATAGGAAAATGAATAAAGAAAGTACTCGAGAGAACTTGCCTTCATTTTTTAGACATTTGAAAACTCAGTTTTCAGAGTAAGGATTTTTGCTGCTCTTGGTATCTCCTTTGGATGAAGACAATATTTGCCTTCTATTCAACTAGGAGAAAACATTAGGAATTTGTTTCCTTCTCCAGTTGATGTTTATATTTCTCAAGCTTAAAATCTGAATA
This sequence comes from Sphenodon punctatus, assembly GCA_003113815.1. Classification (NCBI taxonomy): domain Eukaryota; kingdom Metazoa; phylum Chordata; class Lepidosauria; order Sphenodontia; family Sphenodontidae; genus Sphenodon; species Sphenodon punctatus. Next base: position 3,582,004 of record QEPC01000068.1, read on the forward strand.
GTATTCTTTGTTCTTTCCTTAATAAAGTTTGTGAAAAAGCTTTGCAATTTGTTTTGAAACATACAATTAGCTGAACAGGCTCACTGGAGGGGTGCCACTGTAGGCTACACGATGGAACAAAATAAGAGTATGTGTATATACCAGAGGTGGGCAAATGGTGGCTCAGGAGTCACACACGGTTCTCTGGCACCTCTGCTGCAGCTCTCGGAAGAAATGACTGCCAGGAGTCGGAGTATCTATGCAGCTCTCTCAGTTCTGCCTCCTTCACATGCACCACCTAGCACTAGGTGCTCATCTTTCCTGCCTCTTCCACATACTGGCTGCCTCGCGCTGGGTGCTTGCAACAGTGGCAGTTATGCTAAGTGGTGCCTGCTGGTGCAGCAGGTCAGCAAGTTAGGTGAGGGCTCAATACTAGGCAGTTGATGTCAGTGAGTGGTGGAGGTAGAAGAGGCAAGCAGCATCAAGAGTTGTGCAGCCGTGGAATAGGTGAGCAGCAAATGAGGGGTGGGCTGAGGTGGAGCAAGGAGACGCAGTAGGAGGCAGCGGCTCCAGGGCTGTGTTTGTGTGACTCTGTGCATGTGTGAGGGTGTAAGGAATAGAGTAGTGCTGAAACTTGGTCCTCAGTTTTCCTCGGAAAACACCGAGGATCAAGGTACTTGACTCGTTTTTCTGAATTCTGAAGTTTCGAGGAATGGCCCCTGAAACTTTGGAACTTGGGAAATCCTTGGCCAAGCACAGGGAATGGGACTGGAGGTCAGCGCTAGGCCACTGCTCCCCCTTCCCTGGCCCCCGCTGGCCAAGAAGATAATAGGCCAGCGAGGGCCAGGAAAGGAGGTGGTGGCCTAGCAGGGGCTCAGGTGGGGTGCTAAGGGGGTGGGGCCCTAACCGGGGCTGAGGCGGTAAAATACTCACCCTCTGGAGGGGCTCCAGCAACGCATGGCTTCCTGTGGACTGGGTAAGTTTTTTAAAAAAAGAAAAAAAGCTGGGTATGCTCAGAAGGGCCAAATGGCCCATACTGAACATGCTCAGACCTTTCCAAGATGGTGCTGACTGTGTCAGCACGCTGCAGGCACCATCTTGGAAAGGTTTGAGCATTGTCAGAAGGGGCCATTCGGCCATTCTGGGCATGCCCAGCTTTTTTTTTTTTCTAAACTTACCCAGTCCAGAGGAAGCCATGCGTCAGAAATCCTCCTGAGTACTCAGAGTACCCAGAGTACTCAAAGTACCTATTTGATACAGCCCTAGGAAAGAGTGACATTTGATGGTGGCACTTGGCCATATGAAGAGCTCAATATGAGGCTCTTCAGACTGGAAACTTTGCCCACCCCTGGTATATACTTTGTTGGCTTCAAAGTATGCTAATATTGTTGTGGTGGATGTATGAATAAATGAAAGTGAGGGTGATAATAGATGTGATAAGGGCCTGCTATGGCCCACCTGGGCCAGAGACTCACTGGGATGTCTATTTCCAGGCCACCAGATGTGGGCCCACTGCTGCCTGCTTGAATGCTTTTTTGTTTCCATCTTTGCCGTGCCTAGGTAACTGGTGTTCCTGAGTACCTTCTGTGACAGTGGACTCCTCTATTCTCTAGCCAGTCAGTCTACCACCCTGTGCTATTTTGTGGCTCTCTTAACAGAAGGGACAATAAACGTTTAATGAGATATTTTGCTATCACCTTGTTACCCTTACATTATGTATTTTGCTTTTCTAGGGCTAAGGATTGTCTCCATGCCAAGGCAGCCACACAAGACTATTTTATACTTCTTGTACAGCAGAAAGTTTGTTGTTTTAACCAAAGCTGTTTTCAGAGGGAAAAGAGAAATTGGATAAAAAGCTAAAGTGAATTTGCACTGTCTATGGCCTTGGTTCTGTGAGATGTGAAGGTGCTCAACTCCTCACTGTAAATGGTGGGTGCTTAGCCCTTTGCATAGGCTATCTACTAATACAGAGAGAAAGAAAGGAAACTGAGTTCGACTTGAAAGAATATGAGCAATTATTAGGTAAATTAGAACCTACGCTTAAATATATATATGAGTACTAGACTAAATCTAGATTGAATTGTGAATGCTAACCATGTTTCTCTGGGTAATTTCAGATGTTACGAAAACGCCTTTCACCACAGGGAATCCCAGTGGATTCCCCGTGGTGGCGGCGTTCCCATGAACGTCTGTTTGATCCCCGCCAGATGTTCACCACAGTGAATCTCTGGTGGGGGTCAAACCTAATCACGGTTCTGGACCTCTGGCCAACCAGAGGTCGAGAATCGTGGTTAGAGTGGCCACGATACGGGATGGGTCAAAAGTAACATGTGTTACGTTTGGCCCATCCCGAATTGTGGCCCTGACCGCGATATGGGATTGGGCGCAGCGTCCTGATTGGCCACTGTGCCCGCCCATCTCCCCAAGGGCAGGCGGCCAAGGGAACGCGGGGGGGGGGAGGACTGTGTGGTCACACATCGCGCCACGCAGCCCCTCCCCCTTCCCGATCCCTGTTAGTCATCAGGCCAGCACGTCTAAAGGACGGACGGCCTGAACCCGGTCCAGGGTTCAGCGTGGCAGGCCTCCAGGCCCATCACATCTGAAATTACCCTCTTACTCCAACTTTCTTTCTTAAAAGTTGAAGAAGCTGCCTTTACACAGCCCCTTCAGATTTCGGCAATTTTTTTACAAAATATTTTGTACAGAACCTAAGAGTGGAATCATCCACCCATTTGAGTCAATGGTAAAAGTCCCATTGAATTTAAGGATGAAGAATTGTGTCCTGTCAGAGTTATTTGAAACAAATAGTTCTGTGCAGCAAGCACCAGAAACAGTGACGTTTGCGGTACCCTAGAGTAGTTTGTGGGAGCAGACTTATTCTTCCTGGCCAAGGCTGGGGCTTGCACAGCAGGTGAGATGGGGCACTTCTGATCCCTGCTGATCAGCTGCTCAAGTATTTGGGCTGGTGTACAAAAGAATCCTGCTGATGGTAAGTGGTAACATGCTTCACTTCAAAGGCAGGAAAAACATGGAGATAGGTACCAACTTGACCTATACTTACTGAAAGATAGGTACAGTCACTTCATACTCTTTATCTGTTAGACTGATGACGGTAGGAATTTGAATGTATAAAAGGCCCCGATAGGACAAGAATGTTTTAGTTCTTTAGCACAATTTATTATCCATTAAAAAAATTTAACCAGATTTGGTGGTATTTTTGATAATCTTTTTTTGCGCATAACTGCTAAGTGTAGCAGTACATTCAGTCTTGCCTTTAAGATATTTCTATATACAATTAAATCATTTTCAAGCAATTTGTCAAAAGCTTTAGATGTGCATGGCCGAAAATGTGAGGGTTTGTTGTGGTGAGCTGATGGAGTGGGCATAGTTCTCAACCCTAACAGCCACATACCAAAATATTCACATGGCCAAGAGGCCTGTGCACTTGCCCCTTTGAAGAATCATGCTCAGCATCCCCCACTCTCCCTCTCCTGCTGTGATTGGCTGGTGTAGCCAGTGCTCTGAGGTCCTGGTTGCTGAGACAGAAGGTGTTTTTAAACTAGACCACTCTACACATGGCGCCACACTGTCCATATGGTAAGACGCTCATTTGAAGTTGCTGCATGGGGAGGCGCTTTCCTGTGATCCACGAACCAGCCACCCAGTCCCCACACGGAGCATTCCTGGAAAATCCCGAGTGTCCCGTGCAGGGACTGGGTGGCCAGGGTGTAAACTGGGCAGCTATGTGGGGAGCTACCTGTGTGAAGTGCTCCCCAAGCACTTCTCATACATTTATTTATATTTATTTATTTTATAGATTTTTATCCCGCCCCATCCTGCAATGCAGCTCGGGGCGGCTAACAACAATAAAACCGTTAAAACAATTTAAAATACAAATATAAAATATACCAATAAAACAGGTCAGAGTCCAATAATAAATAAATACATCGGTGGGGGATTAAAAATCACCCCCCCACCCTCCCTCCCAAAGGCCTGGGCAAACAGCCAGGTCTTACAGTTCCGCCGAAATGTCAAAAGGCTTGGGGCCAGGCGAGCTTCCTCCGGAAGGGAGTTCCACAGCCGCGGCCCTACCACCGAGAATGCCCGCTCCATCGTGGCCCCCCGCTTAACACGGGGGACCTCCAGGAGGGCACCCCCGGCAGACCGCAGGAGCCGTTCCGGGGCGCGAAGGGCGAGGCGGTCCCTAAGGTAAGAGGGGCCAAGGCCGTATAGGGCTTTATAGATCATTACTAGGACCTTGAACTTGGCCCGGCACACTATCGGCAGCCAGTGCAGCGCTCGGAGCACCGGTGTAATGTGCTCCCGGCGACCCGTCCCCGTAAGAAGACGGGCCGCCGCATTCTGCACCAGCTGCAGCCTCCGGGCCAAGAACAAGGGAAGCCCCACGTAGAGCGCGTTACAGTAGTCGAGCCGCGAGGTGACGAAGGCATGGATGAGGGAGGCCAGGTCCGGGCCAGAGACATACGGACGCAGCCTACGTACCAGATAAAGCTGGCGGAAGGCAGCCTTAGCGACTGCCTCCACCTGCCGCTCCAGCCGCAGGTCTGCGTCCAATATGACCCCCAGACTCCGGACCTGCTGAGCTACAGGGGGGCAAACCCCCCCAATCAGGGGGGCCACCACCCCCTTCGCCCTCCCCACCACCATCACCTCCGTCTTATCTGGGTTGAGCTTCAGTCTGCTCCGCCGCATCCAATCCGCCACGGCCTCCAAACATTGGGATAGCACCGAGACAGCAGGGTCTGGGTCGGTAGAAAACGAGAGGTACAGCTGAGTATCATCAGCATACTGGTGACATCGCACCCCGAACCCTCTCACGACCTCCCCCAAGGGCTGCATATAGATGTTAAATAATAATGGAGACAAGATCGATCCCTGCGGAACGCCACACGGTAAGGCGCGGGGGCTCGATGTTTCCTCCCCCAACACCACCCGCTGGCTCCTCCCCGAGAGGAATGAACGGAACCATTCAAGAACAGTCCCGTCCAGACCCCCCCGGTCACGCAGTCGTCTCAACAGCAGCCCATGGTCCACGGTGTCAAAAGCGGCCGAGAGATCGAGCAGGATGAGAAATGTCGAACATCCCGCATCCATCTCCCGGCGGAGGTCGTCCACCAAGGCCACCAACGCCGTCTCGGTGCCATAGCCGGGGCGGAACCCAGATTGAAACGGGTCAAGGAGCCCGATATTATCTAGATGACCCTGGAGCTGGAGCGCCACTGCCCGCTCAATAACCTTCCCTAAAAAGGGAAGGTTAGAGACAGGTCGGTAGCTGGCGAGCGCGTCTACGTCCAACGATGGTTTTTTCAGCAGGGGGCGCACCACAGCCTCTTTTAAGCAAGGCGACAACCTCCCCTGCCGAAGGGACGCATTCACCACCCTCGCCAGCACCGTCCCCAACGTCTCCCCGGAAGCTTTTATTAACCAGGACGGGCACGGATCTAGTTGACAACACGTGGCCCTCACAGACCCCAGGACATCCACCACATCGGCTGGCGTCACTTCCTGAAACTCACCCCATAAAGATGGACCAGACGGACCCTCCGCCCCCCCGCGCTCTTCCCCTACTGCTATCAACCCAGCGTCGAAATCGGCCTGAATCCGAGCGATCTTGTCTGCGAAGTAGATGACAAACTCCTCACAGCGGGCCCGGGACAAGTCCCCATCCAGGCGGAGGGAGGCCGGACTCACCAGCCCCCGCACCACCCGAAACAGCTCCGCTGGACGCGACTTCGCAGACGCTATGAGGACGGCGAGGAATTCCTTCCTCGCCGTCCTCACAGCCTCCACATAGGACCGCAAATGGGCCCTATGGAGAAGACGATCGGAGACAGACCGAGTCCGACGCCAGCGTCGCTCTAGCCTCCTGCCCACACGCTTCATACACCGCAGCCCCTCAGTAAACCAAGGGGTCCTGCGGTGACGAGACCGAGGCAGAAGGCGCCTCGGAGCCACCCTGTCAATGGCCTCCTCCAGCAAGATGTTCCAATGCCGGACCAGCTCATCCACAGAGTGACCGTCCACATCCAGGGTAAGCTCCCTCAGGACCTCCTGGAACCGCTGGGGTTCCATCAGCCTCCGAGGGCGGACCATCCTAACTGGTCCCTTCCCCTTCTGGAGGGGGCGCGCTAAAAGACCGGCCTGAAGGAGGTAATGGTCCGTCCACGACAAGGGCACCGCTGTCACCTCCCCCACAACCGGACCCCCCGCCTCAAGGCCAGAGCCGAAGATCAGGTCGAGGATATGTCCCCCCACGTGGGTCGGGCAGATCACCTCCTGGGACAAGTTCATAGTTGCCATGGCGGCCATGAACTCCCGCTCCGCCCCAACAAGGCCGGCATCGGCGTGGACGTTGAAGTCCCCCAGAACCAAAGTCCTGGGGGAGCCCAACACCACCTCCGAGGCCAGCTCCGCTAGAGCGGTAAGGGATGCCGCCGGGCATGAAGGGGCCCGGTACACCAGCAGCACCCCTAGCTTGCCCCCAGCCAAATCGATCACCACGTGCAGAGCCTCTACACCCACAATCTCCGGCACTGGATACCTCCTAACAGGCCAGTCTTCCCTAAAAACAATAGCTACGCCTCCTCCCCGGCCGCTCATGCGGGGCTGATGCTGCACGGCATACCCAGCTGGAACCAGATCCGCCAAAGTTGGACCGGCCAGATCATCCAGCCAGGTCTCCGTGATGCATGCGAGGTCCACGGCCCCATCCACGATCAAATCGTGGATAATCGGGGCCTTGTTGACCACGGACCTCGCATTCATCAGCACCAGCCCCCCACGCGCGGACCCTGGACCCGGCACCTCCCTCCCCCTTAGTGGGGGGGTGATGACCTCCACCTCCCTCAGGCACCGTGGACCCCTAGGGGCCCGTGCCTTCCCACCCCATGGACCATACCGTCCGCGCCCCATCACGACCCCAATGGCCATGCCCTCCCCTCCGTCCACCCAATCCCGGCCCTTCAGACCCGGCTGCTTGCCCCCCGGCCCTCCCTCCCCCCCTCCCCCCCATAACCCTCCCCCCCCAACCATACCCTCCCCATTCTCCCTCGGTCTCCCCCTCTCACGGGGAGACCGAGCCACCCCCTCCCCCCCAACCCTCCCGGTCCTCCCCCTGCTCTCACCAGGGGGAGTCCCTGGGTCCACCCCCCACATTACCCCCCGTGTCAATACCCCCACCCTACCACCCTAGCCCTGAAAGATAAAAAGCCTGCCCAATAAAAAACACAAAACCCCCCTTGCCCCCTGCAGTCCCCCAGAAGTGCCCCCGAAGTGCCGCGCCCTTTGGCCGCGGCCCTTCGGCCGCGAGCCTGCGGCCGCAGCCTGCGGCTCCAGCCGCTGCCTGTGGGCTTTTAGCCCCTGCTACTTCCGGGTGGGGGGGGAGGGGACAGGACAGCCCACGTGGCTGCCCTCTGCGTTCCCCCCCCTACCCCCAACTCACAGATCTTTTGTTCTTGGTCCCCGCAGGTATCCCGCGGGGACGAAGCAGGACACCATTTTGGTGGACACCATGCACCAACCACGGACTCCCGTCCCAGCTGATCTTGTGTAAAAACACCCTGAAGAATAGCTGCAATTCAGCTTCAGATCTGGGTGCAATGAAAGAACACATGACCCTTAAAGAAGCACGGGGCCTGGGACTTACTCTAATGCTGCATTTGAACTGCCCAAGAGTCTCATATGACTCTTGAGCCACCGTTTGCCCACCCAGGCTAATGCTTTCATACAAGATGTCTTGGGTGATTGGACAGATAAATCTTCCAGAGCATAAGAAGTGTCCCTCTTGGCGGAACAAAACAACACAACAATGGGCCTCGACAGATGGCCTATCATACTTGGCTGTGCTTATCCTATTTCCAATTCCTTATGGTCCTAAAGCCAGGTAGAGTCTACCTGACTTTGAAGGCTTTCTGAGAACATTTGATGTTCCGTAAGGTGTCACTGTAGTTGATTTTTTCTTGTTGTGACAGCCAGAACTTCAACTGTGCAAAAAATAGCAGCTTCCTTCTGGTGTTTAATGTGCCTAGCAGGGAAAGAACTGTAAATGAATACATTTTGCATGGAAATAGAATAAATTTGCCATTAAAATCTTCCACAGGATATTCAGACAAGCTTAGAATTGTTAACACAATGCAAAAACTAAAAAAGGGTTTCAAATGAAGATTGCTTCTGTTACAGGGCATTAGTTCTGTTTGTGCTTTTAGCATTTTACTATTAATTATTATTATTATTATTATTTTTGTAAAGCATCCTGCTTTGCAAGGGAATCATTTGCAGTAATTCCCTGTATTAAAAAATCAGCAGAGTCTGTTGATCCCAGTAGTTTTCAGAGGCCCCTTTGCTGTGGTTTCCTTGGTTAGTCCTGTATAGTGCGTACTGATGTGAATCCAAAGGAGCTGGCAAAGTTGCTTGTTTCCATTAAATAAAAGGGAAGGTGTTGGAGGGCAGTGAGTATCAGTTTACATTAGGAATAATTTCTCATGGCTTTAGACTCATGCTCCACAACTGAATGGGGTTTTTGCAGTACTTTCCCCCTAGCCTCCCCCTTCCCTCAGTGTACCAACTCTTGGTACATTAAACTTGAAATGTTATTAGCTTTTTAATAATGGTAATGAATCCAAAGTGTTTCTGCATTATGTAATCATATAATCTTGTGCCTTTTTAAAGTATAAAAATAAAAATACCAGAGTGCTGTGGTGAACTTGCAAAATGTATTAGTCAAATCTGACTGATGTTAATCATCTCTCTTGGCTTTTCCCCCCAAACAAAACCTTCCCCTTTTCAGTAAATGATAAAGAACACCTTATGGATGAAGGCTAATATGAGTGTTTTGGCTTGCCCATCCAATGTTCCTAGAAATTTTATTTTTGCCCAACTAGAAAACCACCACAGGTATCAAAATTAATAACAGAAGGCTGGGCCCAGTTCTGTAGAATTCTCTAACATCAGTAGGCCCCCAAGTCTTAATTATCAAAGGCCCATAAAACACAAACATCTGGATTGCATAGGTCACATCATTAGACAATCTCAGTGTCAACACTGCAATATGGCTTGTGGAAACATGGCTGATCTAAGGAAGAAAATGATTACCTCATTGAGTGAAATATAGGTATGGTAAATAAGAAGGGGAAAGTGTGCAAGTCAGAATCTATCAGAGCCCTAATGAGGAGTTTGAAATGATTCATACAAAGGGCCTTTCCTGCTACTCAAAAGGGGTGAAATCATCCCTGTACATAAAGTTACTTAAGTCTGACATACAACACAAAATCTCTAGAGATTTTTGGAAGATGAGTATAAAGATATTGTCGGTCTCCAGAGCCAGGAAGCAGGGATGGAAGCTCACGGGGATGGGAATGTTGTTTCCCCAGGTCATCTTAAATCTAAAATGATTTACCAAAATAGTCCCCAACCTTTTTGTGTTCACAAGCCACTTCCAAAATTCAAAATGTATGGTGTGCTACAATTTTATTTTGAAACTTAAATAATATACATGGGTTATGTTGCAGGGCTGTAAGGAAGCAGAAAGTAAACATAGGAACTGGAAATAAACATTTTTAGTGTGCCTGCCTCTTTAAGAAACTCTAGTCTAGACATATATAGCCTGGGTGGGGTCCAAAACTGAGTCCACGCCTGGCCTGAGTCCAGGGGCTGCAACATGTATTTTTCATAAGTGTCCTGGAAACATTTGCATATCTGGCAACCCTAGACATGCCCCCTAGCCCCCACAGAGCACTGTGAAGTCACAGTGCTCTAAGAGGGCATGTCAGGAAAAGGACAAAGTTACAGCATTCCCCTGCCCTTTACTTTACATAGCCCCACCCCTGCGGAAAGACATGGTGTCATGGCACTCCACAGGGCCAGCTCCTGACTCCCAAACCTAAACAACCCCGACTGAACCCCTTGTGTCCTGCTGGGTTTGGTTCGGAGTGCACATCTCTATCTAGATGGCTAATACACCAGTTTTTCATGCTGCAGCAGCTCAGGACTTCTCCAAGCCCCAGCAGCACCCCCACTCCGCCAGGACCCTTGAGAGGTCAGGAGCACCGTAACATTTTCCCTGCTGGTTCCAAGGCATGTATGCATGCATATGCTCTCTCACACTTCTCTCTCCCTCTCAATATTTTGTATTTGGGTGGAATCAAACAAGATGATGGCTTGCTGGAGTCCGTATTCAGACTGGGCAGCCCCTACATAATCTTCAATCACATGATTAGTGCATCTAGCCTAAGAAATGGGCAGCCCCCTGCCCCTATTTCATGTGCTTGTGGAAACTTCCACCAGTGGTGCTAGCAATTTCCTTCCCCACAGCCACCTCTCAGCTGAGAGGCTGTGGGGGAGGGAGATTGTGGGAGAGAGGGAGATCTCTAGCACACCTCTCAGCTAAGAGGTGTCTACGGGGGAGGGAAATTTCTACCGCTCCTGCCTCTCAGCTGGCTGGGTGCACTCGGCGGGACTCTATGAGCTGGTGGACCTGGATGCCAGTGAGGCTGCTGGCAAACCTAATTGATGAGACATGGACATGTGAGCACCCATGAACCCTGATTGGTCCACACAGTGGCCCCACAACGTCCCTAATGTGGGCTATCATCTCATTTGATTCCACCCTCTGTTTACTGAACTGTTGTGAGTAACATGTTACTCATGAGCCAAGGTTGGGGACCAATGATTTAGCAGAGCCTTCGTCATCCTCCACAGAAGTGTGTCTGTCTAGAGGAGATAGAAACTTGGAGCCTGATCCTACAATACTTTAAAGGGGAGGAGAGGTTCCTGGATATGATGTGCAACATCAAGCCCTTACAAATAATGCTTTTCTCCTCCCATTTTTAGCGGAAATAAGTGGAAATTAATTGCCTCACCTCTTGCTACAAATGTGAAAGTGTAGGTATTTGGATGGTCTTGGCTCTTCCACCCCAGCTAGTACACATGACATTGACTATGGAATAGTTGTATTCATGCCCATCTGCCATCTGTGTCCCATCTTACTACTGTCAAGCTGTTACACCTATTTAACTTGGGCACTGGTGCCAAACTAAGATGAGCATTCTGTCTGTGCATGTGCTGTAGCATCCATTGAATGTGTCCATTCTCTGGGAGAGAGATGCCTCGTGTGCTTGTTAACACAAGACTGAATTCTTGAACTTCAGAGGACAGAGTGACATCACTTGGCCCTTCACTGCATTTCCATGGCTGCTGAGAGAGTTTGTAGGACTACTTGTCTTTTGTGATGGGAGTGCTTTCCACTGACGTTTCCTACATCCTTACACACATCCTGTTCTGAAAGGTGGGGAGAGAGGGGGTGGGCTCGGGAAAGGAAAACAGAGCTGCCCCATCTGCCAGATTTAAGATCTTCACTGCTGGGATCCTAATCAAAAATGGAGATTGCATGCAACCAAAATTAAATCAGTTCAGTCGGTTACTTCTCAACAGTGCAGATGGGTTTTCTTATCACTGTTATTTCTAGAACGGGAAAACACTGCCACTTTCCCCCCCCCCCCCCCCGTAAGCAGTTAGTTTAATTTAAGAATGAGTTTGCCTTGACAGCCCTTGCTCCTGCTTTGTTTGTTTTCTGCAAATGTGTGAGTGACTTGGTGTCACTCATGTGATTGCTCCTAGAAGTGAAATGTTGAGGTTTCACACTGAAGGACCAGCCTCATACCCTTCAATAGTACCTTTTCCCCATGTACATTAACAGCTTTTGTTATCTTGTACTGGGCTCCCAGCATTGTTTGGTTTGTACTGGGTTCACAAGACAATAGGGGTCATTAATCCAGCTAGAGAAAGAGCTAGCTGACTGGAAATGAAATGAAATGAAACTGAAACTGAGATTGGAGGCTCTGTGTATTTTCAGAAGTGATGCTACCACATTTAGACCCAATCCAGGGTAACAGCTACCACCCTGCGCCGGGGTAGGTTGGTACCTAGAAAAGACATGATGGTGCGCCTTACCACACTTGCCCCGAATTGTGGTAGCGTTTATTTACCACTGGCTGTTCCCTGTGATTTTCTGAGATCACAACTAGTGGTAACTGCTACCACAGTTTGGGGCAAAGAGTGATGAACATCTGGCAGCCACCGAACAGAAATGATGGTGGTTGTGACCCCAGTGTTGGGTTAAGTGTGGTAAAGTGTAGCTAAGTGTGGTAGCATCACCTCTGACAATATCTTCTGACTCATTTATTGCTGGGGGGAAGTGGGGGAGTGGGGCACCTTTCCTTACTTTAACAAGGTTGGGATAAGCAAGGCTGTCAAAGAACAAAGGAAGATAATACCCAGGCAGGAGTGAGTTGAAAATTAAAAGATATAGGATGGATGTGGATGTGTTTGTGAGAGAGGATTCTTTAGCTACTGAAAGAGACTGTGGCTGATTTAACTTGGGATCCTCCAATTGTTTTTAAAGCTAAAACTTTACAACCAAAGTCAGTGCATCCATTTGAGAATGTAGAGTTTTTAATAGGCTGTTTCAACTTGAACCATCAAATACAAACTTCCTACACATACAAACATGTGTACACTCTCACAAAGGCATCCTTTTTTCCAGTTCAGCCCTGAAATTAGTTAGTGGGCTATTACAAATGTTCATATAAATACTTAATAATAATAATAATAATAATAATAAATGAAAATCAGAGGTGGCATGAAGTGTGCCTAGTTCTCTCTGTCAAATCTTAGAGGGTATGTTGAGCCTTTCAACTGAGGTAGCTCCATTTGTAATCTCCATGTTGACATGCTGATTCACACCAGATGAGGATCTCACTATATATGATGAGATGCTACTCCGTACAACTAGGAAATGGGGTTCTCAGAATCCTTTCACAGATGTGGCACAGAGGAAGTTAAATTAATCACATGAGGATCTGCCATCCTCTTTTACAAGCTATTTCCATGCACACGGTTATCTTGCAGTGAACTAGATAAGGACAGTAAAGCACTTTGAACACCAAAAGTGCTAATAGATAATAAATAATAATAAATATGACAAGATAAAATTAAATTCTGCTCCCAACCAACAAGTTCTCATTTTCTAGAAATGATACCTCAGACAGTGCTTGTGCTGCCCAGGAAGGAAAAGATTTATATCTTTAAATATTCCCTGATCTCTTTAAGCATCTGCCTCTCCTTAGACTTCTGCCTCTTACTGACAGATAAAAAATTCCAGCGACTTCTCTAAGTGCCCCCCTGCTATACAACATGGTAACATTGGTTCTTATGTAGAGGCCTTTCAGTTAGCAAGAAACAATCTGGGAGATGATGCCAATGGTCATCATTAAAGGTCTCATTTGAAATGTTGGTGTTTGGCAAACAAAAATAAGTTTTTCCAGAACACCAGACAATGCAGGATAGACAATTCTGAGAGCTATCTAATCCACTGAGTGAATTTCCAGCAAATTAGAAAGTTAACCTGTTTTTTATTGGGTGAAGACAGCGTGATGTGGGGGATATCCTATCTAACCATGATCACTAACTAATTGCTCTCTGTGCTTGATTATTTATTTATTTATTTATTTATTTACATTGATATGCCTCCCTTCCCACAGACTCAGGGTGGGTTACAATCCATAAAAGCATTTTAAACTAATACAACCCCCCCCCTTCACAAACCTCATCGGCTCATCCCCATCCAGTCCCTGACAGCAGCCAAGCATCGGTTAAGCACCAAGACTGCAGGGCCTGGGTCAGATGAAAAGGAAAGGCCGAGCTGAGTGTCATCAGCATTCCCCAAACCTCCAAATGGCCTCACCCAATAGCCTCATATACATGGTGACCAAGAGGGGAGACAGAATGGAACCCTGCGGGACCGGACATGAGAGTTCCTGAGAGGACGATGAACAATTGCTCATCACCACTCTCTGGGGTCTCTCCAACAGGAAGGAGTGGAATCACTCAAGAGCGATCCCATGCACCCTCACCAGGTTCCACAGTCATGTCAACAACACCTCATGATCAACTGTATCAACTGCTGCTGAAAGTTCTAACAAGGATCAAAAGGGTAGAATTTCCATTGTTAATTTCCAGGCGCAGGTCATCGACCACGGCCACAAGAGCACTCTCCATGCCATACCCAGAACAAAAGCCTAAATGAAATGGATCCAGGAATCCAATGACATCGAGATGAGTCTGGAGCTGTCACGCAACCACACCTTCCCAAAAGCAGGAAAGTTAGAGATAGACTGATAGCTGGCTGGGGAGTCAGCGACCAAAGATGGCTTTTTAAACAGGGGCTGGACAACCGCAGTTTTAAGGGTGTCCAACACCCTACCCTTCCAAAGGGAGGCATTGACATCCCAGCCAACAATGGTCCCAATGTCTCCCAGCTGGCTTTCACCAGCCAGGACAGGCAAGGATCTAATTCACAACTGCCCTCATTGCACCAAGCATCTCCCTGGCATTGGTGGATGAAACCAGCTGAAATAAATATTGATTGATTGATTGATTGATTTTTATTCTATTTATTCTATTTTTATCCCACCCTTCCCTCAAAGGCTCAGGGCGGTGTACAGAAATATATAAAATACATAAACATAGACAATATAAAACATATATCAAAATATATAAAAGCATTTAAAAGAAACTCTCTCTAACCCCTCTACCCCGTCCCACCCAACCCTATCCCAGCCCGCCAAACACCTGACCAAACAAAAAGGTCTTACACCTCCTCAGAAAGGTAAACAGGTGTGGACTTAGTCAGATCTCTAAGGGGAGAGAGTTCCATAAGTGTGGAGCAGCCACCGAGAACATTTCTCTGCATGCCCTCATTGTACGAACTTCACAGGCAATTGGTACTCACAAGAGGGCACCCTCGGCCGAGCTCAGAGGCTGCAACAGAACATACGGAAAGAGGTGGTTTTCAGATGCCTGGGGCCCAAGCCATTTAATAAACAGGACAAGAATGATCTTCCATAACTCCAAACACTGATTCTGCAGAAAAAGTGGCAGCACCCAATCCTGGTGAAATATGAGAGTTTTTGTCTGAAAAGTAGTGAATTAAAATGTCTCAGTGAGCATTCAATGATTCCATTCTTGGACAGAGGCAGACCGGATTAACCAGGACCTTCACCACCCGGAACAGTTCCACTGGGTGAGACTTTGCAGATGCTATGATAGCAGAGATGAAAACTTTCTTTGCCGCCATCACAGCCATGGCATAATTCTTTAAAAATGATCTATGCTGCAATTGGTGTTGGCTTCAGCATGAGTTGAGCACCACCTGTGCTCTAAGCGCCTACCCTCCCACTTCAACCACCTGTTTGATGCTCATTATACTACCCCATTGGATGGCATGAGGTACTTCTACACTGACAGGTATGTTGCAAATGGGTGTGATAATAATCTTTCCTCCTTGCTGCACCATTTAGAATGAGTTGCATGTAAACTGAATGACAGGTGATTGGGTCTCTTTCATTATGAACCCTATAATGTTAAGCTTAGACTTGCAGGTACTTCATTAATTATTTATATCAAGGGTGGGGAACATTTTCCTTCCCAGAGGCCATTTTGAAAATTCATACCAGCTCCAAGGGGGAGCTGGGGCAGGGGAACTTAGGGGATGCACTCAAGAATGGGGGGGGGAAGGTTGGTCAAAATCCTGGATCTGTCCCCTATCCTTGTGTACATGCCTTCATCTCTGCTCCCTTAATCCTGAGCTCAGTCTTTCAGTGCTTGGGGATATGAACTAGATCCAGTAGGCAGCTCCCCAAGGACTGAAGTTCCCCACCCATGATTCATATGTTCTTTTACCCCCAAAATTGCACATAGGCTAGTTCTTTGCATATTTTTGTCATTCACTAGTTCCTTACTACCATCAGTCAAAGGGAGATTTGGTGACTGACATTCTCCTGGAGAATGTCAACACTTTGGAAGTCATTGTGGTGCAACGTGCTGATTACCTTCAGCTCACATTGATTTGAACAGGTGTTGAAAGTGCATAGAACTGTATACATTTAATTTCCAATTAGGAGAACTTCATTGGGAACCAAGGGCTAAATTAATATTGTGAGAGTACCTAAAGGAGCTGAGAAATACTCCCCAATAGTATGATGCTTCTGCTATTATTTATATGTATGCAGGGATGCCAGTTCTTATTGGTTTTATTGCCTGTTTCAATATTAGGTGTGTCTTAAGGCCTAACAGAACAAGATTTATGATAATAAGATGAGAATCTCAGCTTTCACTCAGAGTAGGTTTCTGGTCCTCAGAGAAGATCTTGAAAGCATGACTGCAGTGTGCCCTAGAAAGGCTCAGAAACCAATAAAGAATTCTTAAAATTATTGTTTTTATACCAACCTCATGATTTTGGGGGCTTGGCTTATGACTTCATGGTATTCAAGGCTGGGAACTCTACATCTGCAACAAACCTACTCACAAGCTTGTGGTTTTTAAAAATATATTAACAATGCAGAGTCCTTATGCAGAAATACATAACACAAAGTCAATGGGAACTTTGCCTGAGTAAAGATAGTGTAAAAAGACTAAGGACTTCAGTCCACCATGCATATTAAATTATGTCTGGGGTCTGTGCCAATTATTGCATATTATGAGCTGCTTCTTTTTTTAAAAAAATTGAAAATAATAATAGATGGCTCCCCAAGAACCAGGCTTTTCTGCCTTTTCATCAAATAGGCCTATTACATTTGACTCATATGAGATAACCCATCTGAGGGGAAAATGTTTTTGTCTTTGATTCATAGAATCTGCACATCAATTCACTCCAGATAGTGAAAGGAGTGAAATGAAGGAAATAGATGCATATTCTGATGTAGATCTGAGCAGAGAGTCTTTGGGTCCAGAGCATCAGGAAAGACATATTGTAGTTTAGCATGATTTGTTATTAGCTATCTTGAACATATTAGGCAACTCTGCAATTTTGGCCTTTTTTACACGGATGGCGCAGCAGCGCCGATGGGTGGAGATGGGTGTGGATGGGTGGGTGAGCACACCCAGCGAACACCCAGCACTGCCGAACAGGGAGTCATTTACATGGACAGCACCGCAGGGGGTTGTGGGAAGGAAAGGGGAGGGGCCAGCAAACAGCCAGCGGCCAAACACCCATCCCGGAAAACACCCGGCAAACACTAGTGCAAGTACACGGACAGCCAGGACCGGCGGGGAAGCCCTGCCTGGTATAGCGATGGCACAACATGGCTGACCGAGGGCAAATGAAGCTGCGCAACACGACCCCGCCCCCGAGCCACCAGGACCCACGTGGGCAGGGCGGGAGGGAGATGGGATGACATCTGTTACAAAGAAGCCAGCTCCACACAGCCCTGAGAGCACAGACAGCCCGGCGCCAGCCCCCGCCCCCCCCAGCAGAGCGGCACACACACAGCAGGCAACAGATGCACACAGGGATGGGCACATGGCCCACGGGGTGCAAGGGGGGGAAGGCACCCACACAACACTGGCAGCCCCGCAACACCATCCACAGAGGCACCCGCACAAGGGGAGAGGTCAAAGCACAGCACAACACGGACACACCGGGAAGAAACACAAACGCCTTTAAAAAATGGGGAACCAGCAACAGGGGGCAACAACAACAGGGCAGGGAGGGGGACGGGACAACAGGAGGGGGGGCAGTGCCAGCAGCGGCAGGTCCGGGACAACTCCCAGTCAATAG
Organism: Sphenodon punctatus; assembly: GCA_003113815.1. Classification (NCBI taxonomy): domain Eukaryota; kingdom Metazoa; phylum Chordata; class Lepidosauria; order Sphenodontia; family Sphenodontidae; genus Sphenodon; species Sphenodon punctatus. Next base: position 3,599,615 of record QEPC01000068.1, read on the forward strand.
GGCCAGCGACCCTGCACCCGGCACCAGTGCTCAACCTGCACGCAGTCCAGACACTCCAGGATTTGCAGGATGAGCTCCAACAACCTGCTCCCGGGTCCACTCCGTGATCATGGCTTGCACTGAATGGGACAGAGGGGGAGGAGACAGCCATCAGAGCTGGCCCTGGGCACCAAGGAACAGAACCCCCCGGAGGGACACAGGGACAGGGCCCAACAAACAGGCAGCCCACTCATGGATGCCATCGAACAGTCACTCCACCACCCGCATGTCCCACGCCGCCCGCTCCAGCTGCAACACCATTGCGCCCAGGTGCAAGATTACCAGTAGCACGACAACAGTAGCTGTAGGAGAGAAGGGACAGGGCAACGGGGAACACCCACACCAATGGGCCCTGGGAGGGCTGGGGGCAGCAACAGCACCAGGGGCACACCCCACACGCTGACAGCCACCACCCAGAGGAGCACCCGGACCCCTGCACGAAGGGGGATCAGTTGGGCCAAAGGCCAGGTCTAACACAACCCCTACTCATGCTCAGCCGCCCAGCGCCCATGGTGCCACCGCCCATCCATCGCCACCACCATAGATGGCCCGCACCAACAGGAGACGACAGCAGAGGGGAGTGGAGGGGAGGGGCAGGGCCACACCAATGCACAGGTGAGTCCAGGGGGTGCCCAGCCGAATGTCCACTGCCTATACCACCCTGAGAGCCAGCCCAGGCAGCAGCACCCAGCAGGGAAGCCGCCAGGGGAACACACACCACACAACCGGCGCCCACCCCACAGGCTCAGAGCCCACCAGTATACACCAAGCACACCCCCTGCACACAACCACACAGATGGGTCCAGGAGGGCAGCCAAGGGGAGGGGGCACCCAGATGCCTCAGCAGCAACAGAAGCAAGGCAGGACAGACCATCACATAACAGCATTTTATTGGTGCCAGGGGGATGGGGTCCCCCAAGCACAGAGAGGCAGAGCAGGGGGGCGCAGGTGGACCCACGGCTGGGCAAGCGAAGCACAACTGGAGGGCACAGGAGGGCCCGCCCAGAGCAGACGAGGGCACCAAGGCAGCCCCAGCGGGAGGGAGCAGCGATCACCCAGAGGGGACAATGGGGTCCAGGGAACCAGGCGGCAGCCAGCAGCGATGCAGATGGCAGCGCACAGCCCAATCGGAGGCACGGGGGGGCAGGCAATGCACTGTCCAGGGCACCGGGGTGGCTGCGAGCGGGCGGTGGTGAGGAGCTGCTCACGGATGGTCCAGTGAGTGTTCCGGGGCAGCGATCCCGGCGCTAGACCCTCCCACCCGAACAGGCCCCTTCGGAAGCCTCAGGAGTGCATATGAGCATCCACCAGGAAGCGGAGAAGGAGGAGGTCCTCTCCGGTGGCTGCAACCTACACAGCTGAAAGGTCCCTCACCGATCGAAGGGCGGCAAGCTCCGCAGCAGAGGGGTCCCCGGTCCGGAGCGGGTCACCAACCTTGGGGGACAGCAAGCCCAGGTTTCACAGGAGGGCCCCCACATCTGAGGGTGCACATGGGATGCCGCAGGCATGCAGGAGGTCGCCGGTGTACAGGGAAGCCCCAGACAGCAAGGTGAGGCTGAACCCGGGTAGCTCTGTCAGCAGGCGAGCTGCTGTTACCTCCGCAGCTATCCACGGCACAACAACGGTGGGCAGTTGCCCCCAAGGAGGCTAGCACAGGGGGGTGAAGTCGAGCTTGAGGGAATGGCCCTGGCATGCTGGGGCCCCGACCAGGTGACCCATCGTCCACATGTACCATGACAGGAGCTGGAAGCCATTCTCCACTGACGGGGTCACCCACCAACAGCTGCATGTCTGGGCTCAGCCAGAGGGCCACCAACAGCATGTCTGCACAGGGCGACCACCCTCGGCTGAGGGCTCAGCAGAACGACCAGTCATGGCAGGATAGGGGCCTGCTCCAGTGAAACAACAGGTGGGAGATGAAGGGCTGCTGCGAATGGGACAAACATGGAATGAGTGGCTACCCTCGCCCACAGGCAGCCTTACATGCCAGAGATAGCCTGGCCCGCTGGGGACAGGGAGCCGCAACCCACACACAGGACAGAAGGGATGCAGCACAGGTGCCTAGAGATGAAGGAGGCGACGGCCGGGCACTGCACCAGGCTAAGGAGCTGAGCCAGGCATTGTATCCACACCATGCACAGCTGCAGCATGCAAAGGCGGACCCTGGCAGGGGGACTGTAGTGCGGGTGCAGAGGCAGGGGTACCCTGGGGTACGTGTGGTCCCTCCTATCCCTGGCGGGCATGCAGCCGGTGCACTCGCGGGGATGCGCAGCCAGCCTGGCACCCGGTGGCAGTCCCAGCACACGCCCAGTGCAGCACCAATCGGTGCCCTGCCCCCACTGGCCTACACAGTAGGGGCGGGAAAACCGGTAAATCCGGTATCCGATAATGCCGGTACCGGGCGTACCGGCATTATCGGATTCGACCCGGTAATCCGGTCCGGGTACCGGATTCCGGGTACCGGATTTTTTTACATTGCAGCCATTTAAAAATGGCTGCAATGTAAAA
>QEPC01000068.1:3606139-3622210 GCA_003113815.1 Sphenodon punctatus
GCCACGACCTCCAAACATTGGGATAGCAACGAGATAGCAGGGTCTGGGTCAGTCGAAAAAGAGAGGTACAGCTGAGTATCATCAGCATACTGGTGACACCGTACCCCGAACCCTCTCACAACCTCCCCCAAGGGCTGCATATAGATATTAAACAACAGCGGAGACAAGATCGAACCCTGCGGAATGCCACACGGTAAAGCGCGGGGGCATGATGTCTCCTCCCCCAGCACTACCCATTGGCTCCTCCCCGAGAAGAATGAGCGGAACCATTCAAGAACAGTCCCGTCCAAACCCCCCAGGTCACGCAGTTGCCTCAGCAGCAGCCCATGGTCCACAGTATCAAAAGCAGCCGAGAGATCTAGCAAGATAAGAAATGTTGAACATCCTGCGTCCATCTCCCGGCGGAGGTCATCTACCCTTTCCCCCCCACCAGGGATTGCCCCCCCTTGTGCCTCCTGGCCCGCCCCCCCATACCGGCGTTCCTGTCCCCCCTGCCTTTCTAGGGCTCACCCCCCAGGTCGCTCCTGGGTCCCCGGCCCCTTCCCGCATGTGGGCCAGTGTCGGCTCTCTTCGCCTTCCTGGTCACCTTTGTGGGAGCCCATGAGCGTGTGCCATGGTTCCACCCTCCTTTACGGGCTCTTGGCCGGATGGCCGGCCTCCCCCCCCGCACCGTGGGCGTGTCTGCGTGGTGGTACGTGCGTTCCCCGTGGTGCCGGCACAGTGGGGCTCTGCCGGTCCAGTCCGCGTGGGTGTGGGTGGATGTCACTTTTACATGGACGCTCGGGTGTTGAACACCCATCTCCACCCACAGAGGGTACCGGTTCCCTCGCAGTCGCTCTGTGGGTGTTGGCGGGTGGGTCGGGCACGCGCCCCCACCCACTTGTGGACATTTACACAGACGCTCTCCCACCCATCCGATGGGTGTTTCCGGGTGCTTGTGGGTGGGTGGCATCCATGTAAAAGTGGCCAATAAGTCTAAAAGGTTTCATGGTTTTGTTATACCTCATAGTAGACATCCAGACAGTAAAGAATCAAATTAAATCCCAGTTTTACCCAGGCACTTTCAGAAGAACCTAAATGAAACCATAAATCCAAAGTTTAAATGGAAAAAAATACTTAAAATATTATGTGATCTTAACTGGCTGTTTGTCAGATCCACATGTTTTGCTTTTATTTTTTTTTACATTATTAGCGAATTTCATATGACCATGTCTATACTGCACAAAAATTGTGATGAGGTAATGAGACAATCAGGGACAGTAAGGCTCTTAAAACGTAAACCACCCAGTGACTCCTCTTGGGAAAAGGGAAAATTCCTACTATGTGATATAATAATAAAAGGTATTACTTGTATGCAAAAAGATTTCCGTGCTTAGTTTTCGTATGCACCATTTTTTCCAAGCTTAGTTAAGTGATTATTTTGTACTGTAATAATAGGCCCTTTTTACACAGACATTCTAACACCGATAAAACGGGTGTTACATTTTATTATACATGGTACAGGGCAACACTGCAGCCCTGCAACATGTGCCCTTTTCCCACGTGAGATGCCGCCACCCAGTTTCGCTGTGTGGAGATGGGTGGAGGCGTCTGTGTAAACACCACTTGTGGTGGGTGTAGGTGCGTGCATGCTCCTGCACAACGCCCATCTCTGCCCACCCATGGAGCCAATGCAGCTCCGCAACCTGTATTTCTCATAAGTGTCCTCTAAAATGTGCATATATGGCCACCCTAGTTGTAAAGGTGGTAAACCTTAAGAATTGTAAGGGCTAGACTCTCTTTTTGTTGATAGAAATTTGAGCTCTTCCAAATGCAGCTACATGATTTATCTCAAGCAATCAAGCAGCTAGAGTTTCATGTTCTGAGACTTGGGTTTGCTCTTCATTTCTGTAGCTTGTGCAAATTCTGGGGTTGTAAATTGAAAAAAGAGACCATCCTTTTCAGAGTTTGTCCCCTATGTAGGGGTGGGACACTGGGGAGAATACCTAATACCGGATACTGGATTTACCGGTATCAGATCTCCCTGGTACCGGATTTACAGACTGGATTTTTAACATTGACTGTGTTACCTGATTTTTTACATTGCGGCTATTGACTTCAATGGCCGCAATGTAAAAAATCCGGTAAAGCGGTCAATGTAAAAAAATCTGGTATGCCGATACAGTTAAATATCGGATTTATCAGATTAAGCCAATACACCCAAATACCGGCAATATCGGTTCTGGGAGAACCGGAATTCCCACCCCTACCTATGATACTGAGGTCTCAATTCCATGTTCAGTTGCACCAGGACTAACACTGGGTGTTAACAAACATGCAACCCCTTTAGTGGCTGCATGTCTCAAGGAAGGGGGACCACCCTTGACTGGGTCAGCTTGAGGAACCAAACACACATTCCTGCGGCTTGACCTGGACAGGGAGGGGCAGCAGGGAACCATGTGTGACAGGCCGGCTCTGACCCAGGGCTGCGGCCCATCCCCCACTATGATAGGCAACCATGACTGCCAATAACAGGCAGCCATGGCTGGCTGCCATGCTAAACCCCCACACCAGGCTGGGTGGGCCCAAAAACAGATGCTCCTGCAAGTTGGGTCTTACCCACCTAATGGATGATTTTGGTGCTGAATGCTTAAGTGAGGAACTGGTTGTCAACTATCAAAAAACAAAGGTTATGTTTTTTTTCTAGTTGTTTTAGGCTAGAATTGTGGTACCTGAATAAGCATAAGTTAGAGCAGGTGCGTATGTTTAAATATCTGAGGGTGGTATTACTTTTAATGGTACCTGGTCTGCTCATCTTAAGTCTGTCAAACAGGCAGCTACTTCTTCCATCGTGTTACTTTTATGGTTTCTTGAAGTAAGGGGTGGGGGGGGATTTAGCTGGAACTGTAGTGAAGATTTTTCATGCGAAATTGATTTCGCAGATTTGTTCTGGTGCACAGATATGGGGTCTTAGTAAAATGGTTACTTATTTTAGAGCCATTACAAAATAAATTTCTGCAAAGTCTCTTGGGAGACCCGTTAACAAATTCTCCTGCAATATTGAGAATGGAGACAGGGATGAAATCTTTGATATCTAGAATAAATGGATATTTATTGCAGAATTGGCTGAAAATTCTTCACTCTTCCCCGCAGTCTCTCCCGAGACAGTGTTTGGGGGAGAAAATGAAGGCGGTCGGTAGTAAAAATGAGTTATGGTGGCCAGGAGCTGAACAAAAAACTGGACGTTTGGGTTTTTTGTTAGATTTTTTTGTGTTGTACACCTTTAAGGAAGCTTCTAAGCTCATGAAGGGTAGAATTGATGACACTGAATGCCAGTCCTTAAGGACCCAGGCCTCTATGTCTAGAATTTCTCCAAGCTATAAATATTGGCTCCCTGACTGATCAGTCCCATCATATTTAGGATCCTTTACCAGCGTAACCCTTAGGAAGACTTTTACCTCCTTAAGGCTTCAGACGATGGCAACTGAAGTTTTACAAGGTCACTATAGGCTTGCCATATAATGACTGCACATGTATTTGTGGTTTAGAACAAGTGGAAGATTTGGGCCATTATTTTTATTGTGCCCTTTATATGCATGTCCTCGCAAACAATTGTTTAAGTTGACTAATGCTGCACATGAGTGTTCTCCTTTCCAATTGTTGGTGTTTTTTCTTTCCGATAAGAGGTTGGAGGTGACTAATGCTGTAGCTGCTTTTGGAGTAGCTGCAAATAGATTGAGAATACAGCAGGTGAAAATAGGTGGTCCTATTTTAATTAAAGTATTAGTTTACCCTTATTTTTGTCCCTTTTGGTCTGCTGCAGTATGACATTTTTACTTAGTTATATATGTTTAATTATTATGCATTTCTGTATTCTTTGTGATGTGTAAAGTTGTCATGGCTATTTGCCAGTACAATAAAGAATTACTTACTTACTTACTTACTTACTTACTAAAAACAGATGCGCCTGGCCGACTTGGCCCGCTCTGGCTTTCCTAGGTGGCTCTTGGGTCTGGACCGTGGGCCCAGTTGCTTGCAGGCTCACATTTCCATCCTGGCCGCCTACCCTACTGGCGTCTGAACTGGGCCTACATCCAGCAGGCCCGGAACAGACGTGCAGGTTCAGTGCTGGCTCAGGTAAGCCAGAGCGGGCCAAACCAGGCCCCCATCACTTTTGTTAACACCCACTAATGCAATTCCAGTAGTTATTCCTAACTTACACCAGGATGGGAAGAGAATCGGGTCTAGGCATTTTAACTTCTAGGGAAGTTAAAAGGAGCAGGGGGGTGGGGGGAAGTAAAATAAAAATCTGACAAACATTTCAGTCTGAACAATCATGTTTTACTAATTGCTACAACTGACTTTAAGTAGCATGCATGTTTTCTTTTTGGGAAAAGAGATTAGACAAGTACATGCTACAGCATATATACACTTGACACTTCAAAGCATCTACTGCTGTGAAAACTAGAACAAACCTTTACTTTGATAAAACATTCTTGTAGAACTCTACTGAGAGTTTGCTTATGTCAGCACATAGCTGTCTTTTCAGATGCCACGTCAAACATGCTGGTATATATTGGAATACAAGTAGACTGGATCATCCCTCTAAAAGCTTTTAAAATTATTTATTTATTTATTTATTTATTTTCATATTTTAATGCCGCCCCCTCACGCACAGCATCTCGGGGCAGCTAACAACATTTCAAACAAATAATATAAAATTTAACATTTAAAATAACCCAGCGATAAAACTAATAAAATCCACCCTAACCCAACCCACCCATCCTGTCTCCCTTGGCAAAGGCCTGGCGGAACAGCCAGGTCTTACACTGTCTATGGAAAGAGGGGAGGTCTACAGCCACGGACCTCCAACGGGAGGGAATTCCACAGCCACAGAGTGGCCACAGAGAACCGAGAATAGATGTCTTATCTAGACATCTATCTTAGTATTATTATTATTTTAACTGAGCTAATACAATATTTTCTATGTTTGTTTAATTTCGCAACACTTACCTAAGCAAAACTTCCATTAGCTGTCTGTAGTGAGGATTACAGATTTTGAACCTTCCACAAGTGGGAAATTTTCAGCCTGTGAACCAAATCCCATGGACTGATTTACATATGCCTCTTTCCAATTCTTGGACCTGGCTCTTGGACCCTGTCCCTAATCTCAAGCACTGAAAGAGTGAGCTCAGGAAAAGGAGCAAATACGAGGGCATGCTGTAAGCAGGACAGCTTACCATGCCATAAAGGTGTTGCTGGTGAGCCAACCTGGGGAACTGCTCGTATATCCCACTACATAAACACATATGGTCCCTTTAAGGAAAGTCTCTCTCTATCTGGCAACAAATTAGCCCTTGTCGATCTTTATCTGGACGATTCCAAGACACCTGCTAGCGCCTGGGTAAATAAGCTGGCCTCCACCTCCCCCACAGCCAGTCCCAAGCCACCAAAATCTACATATATCTCCATTTAGCCTTACAGAACTCAGCAAGTCTGTATACAGTCTCAGGATTCAATAGACTCACCTGGGATCAAGAAATGGAAAGTCCCCACATGGCATCCAATGCATTGCCTTCTGCTACAACCAAGCCACTCTTCTCTTCCTGATCTAGATCGGAGGCCCTCTGAGCCAGCAGCCTGTCTATCTCTGATGCTCAGCCTCCTTCATGTGGAATGTGGAACAGAGGGCATTTTTTTACCTCGGGTTCTAAAAACTATCCCCCCCCCCAAAGTCAGAAGTTGCTTGAGCGCTGTTGCAAACAGTGGCACCGGTGACTGCCGCATATTTGGAGAAGTTGACTTGGTAAATCCTCTAATATCTGGGGTCCACATCTCCAAACATGTGGGAGTTGTCCACACCGCTGTTTGCAATGGCCATCGGGTGACTTCCAGTTATGGAGGGAGTGTCTAAACTCCCTATATGGGAGTTTTCAGAACCCAAACACTTAAGTCCAGGGGAAAAAATATGCTATGTCTAAAAATGCCAACAGTTTCCCTTTATTATTATTTATTGTTTTAATTTTTTACCCAGCCCTTCCCGCCAAAGCCAGCTCAGGGCAGCTTTGAGCTCCTTTCTGCAGCCAGCCTCAGCCATACTGAGAGCCCTTCCTTAAATCCTGGCCCTCCCTTAAGCCTCAGCAACTGCAGTTTATTAGGTGTTGTTCTGTCTCACTCCAACATTTGGTTGTTCCAGCACCTGCTTCAGCACAGCCCTCCAATTAGCTATAGCCTCGTTTTTTTCATGCTGGTGCTATCTCTCCCCCTTTAATGTGCCTCCTTAAACATGCCTTTAACATGCCTCTCCTTTTATCAGGTCCCATCAGAGCGAACCTGGCTATCAACCTCACTCTCTCTTTCGGAAGGGAGCCCATGCATACAGTGTGACCCCATCCCAAAAGGAAAGGAGTAGATGTCGATCCCTCCCAACTCTCTGATGTCCAGTCCTGGGACCCTAAACCTTCTGCACAACCACCCAGAATGACACAAAAAGAAGACGCAATAAAAACTTCCAGGGCTCACCAACGCATGGATACCCACTTTCCCCAAAATGAAAAAAAAAAGTGCCAACCCCAATACCACTATTATTGTGCCACCTAACCATTCCCCCCCCCCACACACACACACACTTTTTTTTAGTAGTTGCAAGTTGGTGTGGTTTCCCTAAGACCCACCCACATGTCTCACAATAATAGTCCAGTGATTTTCCATCTCTAGTCATTATCTAATAGTCAGAATCACACCAGTCGCTGCTGAACATCTTAGGTCCAGTTGGTGCCTCAGGTATAAGCCATGCTTCAGGACAGTCATCATAAAAAAAACTCCCTAGCATATCTGCTTCTTTTTCAATAGTGGAAATTTTCTGCCCCTTCCTTTTAGAGGTTCATCCAGTCACGGACTCTAAAGGACTCTCCTTTTTATTCTGACATAGTCCTATGATGTCTAGCTATGACATCAAGACATTGGTTTGGCCACCCCACAATTTCCATCCTATGAAATCTGTATTACTTCCCTTATCCTGAGTCTCTAGATGGGTTTGGACCAATGTTTCCCATTGTGTACCCTGCACACGGTCTGTTTGACAGCCTACCTCAATTTCCATTTTGTTCCATAGTCTTGTATACTTCTATTATCTATTTTGGCTATAACTTGGGTTTCCATATATCTTTTATGGGTCAAAATGGCTTCAGTGTTAGTCTGTTGGTGTTTTTGTAAAGATTTTGGGAATTCTGCTACACTGGCCATGGCTGGAGTCGATTGATATTGTGGGATTCTGTTTATGTTTACTACACCTTGTGTATATGGGCGGATGCCTCCTCTCCTTAGGAGTCTTTCATTGTGTGTAGCTCATTCTCATTCTTGATCAAATCAGTTCCAATCTCACCCTAATATTACTGGCCAGGGTAAATTGGGTACAACCCCCACTCGTACCTGTTATTCTTGTTGCTGCACCCAACAGGTACCCAGGCCACAGGGTACTTTTTTTCTTATCTCCATTAATACATTGTAGCCCAATTTGCTCAGAGGGTCGAATCCATTGAGGATGGACAAGCTCTTGCCAAACTAAAATCTGATTTGAGCCCAAGTCCAACAAGACTAGCACAGACTGATTCCAAACATGCACCAGTCGGGTATACCATTCTAGTTCAATATAAAAAGAGGCAGACTAGGAGGTCAGAATGTAAAGACCCCATCCCTGGTCACATTCCATTATCTGGCAATCTCTTTGTATGTGGCCCAATTCACCACATCTAAAACAACAAACCCGGCTCATGCCCTCCATGATGGGTGCAACTGGGTAGTTATTTTCTCCTTTTGCCTTAGATTTATCACCAGGTGGCAGGAGTCTTTGTTCTCTATATCCCCACTATGTTCACCAGTCTGAGAGGTGCAATTTCCTGGGTGGAATGGCTTGAAATGAAACTTATTGACCCTAGAGGGTCACCTAGAGGCCACTAACTCCTCACTGGTAAGAAAATAATTTTGCGCTATTGTGACTACCTACTCTAAGGTCTGGGGTTTTTACAGACAGATCCATGTCTGCATATCTCCTATCGGGATGAATAAAAATTGGTCCAACGTTACCTGTTCCATAATTTGTGCAGAGGTACTCTGTTCTAGTTCAATCACCGTATGGCAAAGTCAAGTAGCTTTTGTCCCACAATTTTTTATTTACTTTCTTTTGTATATCTCCAATTCCAAAACTGAGCACAATAAGCCTCCTCAGTTATCCCCAGATGACTTAGAATGGCCTCCTTTACTTTTGTATACACAGAGGCTTCCTCTTCACTTAACACCCAGTAGGGTGCTTGAGCCTCACTCGTCAAAAAGGGTGCTAATCTGAGGGACCAGGAGTCTTGAGACGATTGGGCTGCAATGGCCACTCATGCAAACATTACTTAGTAGGCCTCCTGGTCATCTCCTGGGCGCAATTTAGTCAAAGCCAGAACGTCAGGACTCCGATTCTGGGTTACTACTTCCATGCTTGGCTGAGTTTGTGACACTTTCTGGGTGAGGGCTCATAATAATTGAGCATGGGCCTCTTGTACAGCCTGCTACTGTCACAGCAGCTTAAACAATGCAGCCTGCTGATGGGCTAAGGCCCATTGTGGTCTCCCTAGATTCCATGCCTTCAGTCTCATATCCAACAACTTTTTTTTTTTAACACTTCCCAAGAGCACTACTACCCTACAGGGTTTGTTAATGCCTTACTGGGAGCATCATGCCCACATTCTCTACCACTTTATGTAAGCAGGATGGCTCTCTAGGCCGTACAGATGTTGCTGGTGAGCCAACCTGGGCAATCGCTCCATGTCCCACTATGTAAACGCATATGGTCCCTTTAAGGAAAGTCTCTGTCTTTCTATCTGGGAAATTCCAACACGCCCACTACTGCCTGGGTGAAGAAGCTGGCCTCCACCTCCCCTACAGTTAGTCCCAAGCCACCAAAATCCACATGTAGCTCTGTTTAGCCTCACAGAGCTCAGCAAGTCTGTATGTCTCAGGATTCAATAACCTCAACTGGTCTCAAGAAATGCAAAGTGCCCACCTGGGGAAGGAGCAGTGCATCATGGGATATCATGCTTTTTACCGAGGGGAGGGAGCAGCATATGATGGGATATCATCCGGGGAAGCTGAGGTGGGCTGCGCGTCAGTGCTGACATCTGGTGTTTAAGTAAGCGCCAGTAGATGTAATTGTGTAAGTACCGCAGTGCAGCAAACACAGGGACATATGCGTGGCTAAACAATGGTGTCAACACACATCCAGATATACTCATTTCTGTTATGTCTAATGGTGCCCATTGTCTTCCATCCATCTCAAAGCAGGAATGGGGAATCCTTTCCCTCCCAATGGCCAATGTGAAGATTAGTACAAGTTCCATGGACCACACAAGAGCTGGAGACAGGGGGACTTAAAGGATGTGCTCAGATTGGAGGGGGAGGAAGATGAGGTCCGCGTCATAAATCTAAGCCATAGATGCATTCCATCCTTGAGTGAATGTGTCATAGGGAGATCTAGGGCCAGCATGGAAAATACCGGGGCTATAGCTAATTGGAGGATTGCACTGAAACAGGCAGGTGCAGGAGTGATACCAAACAACACCTTAATAAGCTGCAGCTGCTGAGGCTTAAGGGAGGACCAGTATTTAAGGAAGGGGCTGGGCTCTCAATATTGCTGAGGCTGGCTGAAAGAAGGAGCTCAAAGAGAAAGTATGCTCCATGCTCTTTAAGGGGGCTGAGCGTCAGAGACAGACAGGCTGCTGACTCAGGGGTCCTCAGATCTAGATCAGGAAGAGTGGAGCAGCGTGGCTATAGCAGAAGGCAACCCACTGCACAGGGCACCAATACAGCCCTGTAACATGCATAAGAAATGTTAGTCTGCTTTTGTCAATAGACAGGTTATCATTTTCTGTTCCATATTACAGTATAGGGTTTTCCATAAGAATCAGCTCCTGATTGTTAGCACAAGAGAAATAAGTAATACATTAAATGTAAGAAAGAAGAACTTCTGAAAATACAGGACACTACCATAATAAATATGATAAATAGTATAATACATTATTACCCAACTGACTTTAATGGGGCTGCCAACTTGTATAAAGTTAAGTATCCACATAAGTGCTCAGGATTGGAAACTTCGATTGTGCCTTCCAATGATTTCAGACTGCTTTACTACAGCTCTTAACTCATAAGCAAATTTATAGAAGCAGTGGATAGGTACTGCAAACAATAAATGAGAAATCAATTTTTTGATTCACCTGTTTAAACCGCCATCTGTATATGCACAGGGATTTTTTGTTTGCTTGTTTTTTGGGCAGCTGAAAAATAGGATACTTTTATTAGTTCTGGCCATTTTGGTTCACATCTTCCCAAGCAAGTATGCAGGGAGTGGGAGAGAACAATGCAAAGTACAGGAGTTCAGAATAGAATTCTTGACTTGCTGTCTCTCTTTCACTTGTACTGAGCCCAGCAGCTCAGTTTCAGTAAGGCTACTCAGAATTAGAAGTGAAACGAGTACCCGCAAAAACCAGTATAGCCACCAAATTTCCAGTACCTGAATTGAACCAAATATTTTGAGTATCTTTCAGTACCCGAACTAGTTTTTGATCAGGTAACCAAAATACCAAAAACTGGTTACTGAAATACTGACATACTGACAACTTGTATACCAAAATACCCAAAATTATTAGTCCTGGATTTTCAGGATTTTTCTGTATTTTGGTACACCGGTTCTTGGTATGTTATTATTTCAGTAATTGGTTCTTGGTATTTTGGTTTTCTGGGTACTCTGGCAGTATTCAGGTATCAATTCGGGTACCCAAAATGGCACCCAAAAATGCAGTATCCAATCTGGTCCCCATTTCAGTTCTGCTCAGAATGCATGCTGCTCTGCAAAGGCATGCCTTTGGCACCTACTTTGTTAAATTTCCTAACATTTGTGGCCTCGCTCATGAAAGTGCTTGCACTGATTTTCTTGGCTGATTTCAACAGAGGCACTGTGAACAGCTTCTGTTGACTTCAGAGGGAGCCCTCACTAGCAAATATTTTCGTAATTTGGGCCTTTCTTTATTATAGTCGTGCCAAGGAGTCCTAGTCATGGATCAAGTCCTCACAGTGTAAAATGGGGAAGAATTCACTTTTTCCTAAACTCTGACATTCCCACTTGATCCGGAAACACGTTCAGTTTTTGTGCCGCTTCTAGCTTGCCCAGTGTTGAGGCAGCTCTCTGTACAGCCTCCTTGCCAATGTTTAACTCCCCACTCCAAACCTCAGCAGAGCTTTCACAAAGAAGTAGGAACCATTTTCTGACAGGGTCAAAACTGTCCCCCTCCCACTTTGTCCTTAAAAACTACTGACCCATTTTTAATCTTTCCTTTTTTAAATGAGGTTCATCTCTAAGGTTCAGATTTTTAAAGTGATATCTTGGTGCAAGCCCCATTCACTTCAGCATGGCTTGTGTTGACACAGCACTTGAGATGTTGGGAGGTATGTCACCCACACTAGGTGTTTTTAGATGGATGGGCTGCCCTGGTGCTCGTCACACCAACCCTCTAAAAGTGCTCTGCCAGATGTTGAATCAGCTTGCTCCAGGGCAGCCCCACTGCTGGCACTCTGGAACATCCTTGAGCACTGGTGGCAGAGTGGACGGACCAAACAGAACAGAAGGGCTGTCCAGAAGCAGAGCAGTGGTCCGTTTGATGCACGCACACACATTGCTGCTCTGCTTCCAACCGGCCATTGCCCCAGGAAACACAATTGCATTGTTGATGCTCTAGTCCACAACTCTATGGTGTAGAGGGGGGTGTCACGCAGGCAGGCCATGGACCGGGGAACCTGCTGAGTTCGTCTGATCCAGACCCAGGTGGGGCTGGAAGCGGGTGAATGTGGGGGTGCACTCCCAGAGCAGCTCTGGGGGTGGGCAGTCCTTGTCCATTTGAAAATGCCCAGTGTCTCACTAGAAAGACATGGAGAGCGTGGTTTGTGAAGGAAAAGATTGTGGCACCTGTCCTCTAATCTGGTGGATCCTAACAAATCCTCACTGAGGTTGGCGTGAGAGGCATATTGCTTCTACACTGCCACTGGCCCCAGCTCCTTGGCAACATGGCTTCTTGGAATGCAGAACCATGCTACTAAACAGTAAACACAGTAACACAATCCCTCCTTTTGGTGGCATATGAAAAAAGCTATATCCAATATAATTTGTAATGCAGAGTGGGGATCTATCGTCTTTTTCAGATAAAGTGAGGTTTGTGGATGGACATGGGAACAATAGGCATTATCTCTATGTCAGGCCCACTCAGCCTCCTTCCTTATCCCCACCATGGACCCTGGTCTGCACAAAGAACAGTGCTACACAAATAACTAAACTTCCCTTTTGCCTACACAAGGTGCCCTTTGCACAATCTGCAATGTTTGTGTTGTGGTTACTTTCATTCTGCTATGATAGTGAATACATTTTACAAGTTAAGTAGAAAATAATAAGGTGTGCATTGATAGATAGTGCCTCTTTTAAACAAACCTTTATGGGAGTGTGTTTTAGGAGGAAAGGAGGACTTGTTCTGAAATTTATTACCTCAGAAGAAAGTCAATAGAAAAGTCAATTGCTTGGCCCAATTATTATTATTATTATTATTATTATTGCACCAGCAGTGTACCTGGTACTGTACAATCAATGCACTTAGTTATAGACAGGTTCCCTACCCCAGGAAACTTATAATCTAAAAGAGACAAGGGAGGGGGAGACAAGGGAGAGGTGAACATTGGGAGAGACAAGGATACATTCGTGAGGTTGAGAAGCTGCAGGTGCATGTGCTTCACTTAGTTACAGGGAACTAACATAGTTAGTAACTTTTAAGTTACAGGAAACAGCTTCTGAGTTAAGGGGGGAAGAGGATGCAATTTCACTCATGACAAGCTAGGGAAAGGCTGATGGAAGAGGTAGGTTTTCAGGGGGGATTTGAAAGTTAGGAGGGAGGGAGCAAAATTAATGTATCCAAGGAGGGAGTTCCAGGCATTGGGGGTGGGGGGGAAGGGCAGCAGAAGAGAAGGGGTGAAGATTTTTAGAGGACCAAGGGGGTTGCAAGCAGGCAAGGTGGGGACAAAGGAGGAGTAAAGATCCTGGGCAGGAATGTGGCAGGATACAAGAGCGGAAAAATATGAAGAGCCTTGAAGGTGAAGACCGGGAGCTTGTGCTGAATGCATTCATGTAGAGTGAGCCAGTGTAGGGCAGAGAGGAGGGGCTGATTGTGGTCAAAGTGACAGGCAAGGTGGAGGACTTTGGCAGCAGAGCATTGAACATAGATGGGGGGTGGGGGGGAGATCAGAGCAGGGAAGACCAGTAAGGAGGAAGTTACAGTTGACAAGGCGAGAGACGAGTAGAGCATGACCTAGGGTTGCTGGAAGCTGTGAGTCTGGAAGAGAAGAGGGCCCATGCCAGGTCCTTGGTGAACTCCCACAGAGAGGGGAAGCAGCAAGAGAAACATTGAAAGAGCAGTTTGAGAGATACGAAGAGAACCAGTCAAGACCAGAGACTTGGAAACCAAGAAAGCATAGCGAATTCAGGAAGCGGCCTGGGTTGACAGTGTCAAAGGTGGCAGAGAGATCGAGGAGGACAAGAATGAAGTAGAGACCCTTAGACTTAGCTAAGGGAAGGTCATCAGAGAATTTGGCAAGGGCGGTCTCAGTCAAGTGGAGAGTGTGGAAGCCCATGAAGGGGGTCAAGGGAGGAATTTGAAGAGAGCAAATCAAGTCAGTTCATGAAGCCTGCTCCAGGAGCTTGGAAGAGATGGGTAGGAGCAAAATGGGGTGATAGCTGGAAGGGTCGGAGGGGTCAAGAGTGGCCTTCTTAAGGATAGGGGAGACGGTGTGTTTGAAAGCCAATGGAAATGACCCAGTTGAGGGGGAGAGATTGATGATGTGCAGCAGAGAAGATGCAGCAATGAGGGCAATTGCTAATAGGTGGCAAGAGGGGATGGTGTCAAGGGGGCAGGTGGAGGGGTTAGAAGAAGAAAGAAGAGATGTGACCTCATCAAGGGAAGCTAGGGAGAAGGAGAAGAGAAGAGAGGTAGGAGGGGGAATAGCATTGAAGGAAATGGGGGAGGGAGAGGGTTGAGAAGCAATAGCAAGGTGGAGTTTATCAATCTTGTTGTTGAAAAATGAGAGAAGATCCTGTGCAGAGAAAGAGGCAGGTTGGTGGGGAAGACAGGGAGGCTTCAGAAGGGAAGCAAATGTTGAGAAGAGACAGTGGAGGTTGCAGTAATGAGATTCGATTAATGTGGAGTAATAGCAGTCTTTGGCCAAGGAAAGAGCATCACTAAATGCAGAAAGAGCAAACTTAGAGTGGATGAAGTCAACAAACTTATGAAACTTCCACCAGAGGCGTATGGTGGCTTGAGAGCTGGATTAGAGGTGGCAGATGGTAGGGGTAAGACAAGGACAAGGGTTTATGTGATAGATAGGAAGGCGTGAGAGCCTGAGAGGGGAGCAAGGGAGTCAAGGGTGGAGGAAAGGGATGAGTTGAAGGTAGGGACAGCAGAGTCTGGGCAGGTGGTAGGCGACAGATGAAAGAAGAGGGGAGACGGAGGAAGCAAAGTCAAGAGCATCGATGGATTGAAGGTCACAGAAAGAGCAAAAAGTTGGGAAAGCAGGTGGCGGCGAGTGGGAGAGATGGAATGAAGCAAGGTGATGGTCAGAGACAGGAAGGCCATCAAGGGAGAGATCTGAGAGAGAACAGGTTTTTTTTATGAGGTCAAAGGAGTGGCCATCACAATGCATTGAGCTGTCAGTCCACAGGCAAAGGTCAAAAGAAGAGGTCAGCAAAAGGAAGTGGGAAGCAACAGGGTCAGAGTAGGTATCCACATGGACACTGAAGTCCTCAAGAATGAGGGTGGGAATATTGTCATCGTAAAGGAAGAAAGTAAGCCATGTGTCAAAGTCAAAGAGAAAAGAGAAGAGGTAGCCTGGTGGGTAGTAGATGGCAGCAACACGGAGGTGAAGGGGAGAGTAGAGGTGAACACAGTGGGACTCAAAGGAAGAGAAAGAGTGAGAGGGAGGAATGCTGAGGGGTTGGAACTGCCATGATTCGGCAAGGAGTAGGCTAACACTGCCGCCACAACCTACAGAGCATAGCGAGTGTGTGAAGGAGAGGCTACCAAGGAAGAGGGCAGCACAGCAGAGGGGAATCTAGGTTTCTGTAAGGGCAAGGAGCTGGAGGGAGCGGGAGAGGAAGAGATCATGGATGAATTGTGCTTTCTGGATGGAAGTGTGGCAGTTCCAGAGAGAGCAAGAGAAAGGCAGCTGAGATGGGGGGAGACATGGGCTGGGGATTAGGTTTGAGGAGAGGGGGCAGTGGCAGGAGCAGGATTGGGGGCTGAGATATGGGGAGGTGGAGGTGGGGTTGATAGGAAGGAGGAATGTTGCTCCAGGGGTTACAAAGTTGGGAAAGAAGGAGTTTAGGAGATAAGGAGGAAAGGAGAAGGGAAGAATGGTACCTGGAAGCAGAGCAGATATTGTAACATGTATGCTCTTGACCTTTCCTAAGTTTATTATCTCAAGACGCAGAATTGCTTTTGTTAGAAGGCGGAAGATGGTTTCGTACTTGCAGAGCTGTCAGGGACTTGCTTAATTTTCCTGTTGCAGAGTCCCTGGCTGGCTTTAATAGCTGTAAGAGGAAGGGTATATTTCCTTAGTGACTTCACTGTTGTAGTAACAGAAAAGAAATCACATTCACTTTTGTTTTTCCCATCTGATCTCTGGTAAAACTCTTCCTTAATGTATTCATAATAAAGGGTTGTGTATAGTAATGATGTGTAGAAATTATTTATTGACTTACCAGTTACTTGAATTTCTCCCATGGTGTTACATAATGGTCTTTTTGTTGTTCTGAGATGTTGCTGACTGGGAAAGAAAAACCCAGATAACAAAGAGCAAAGTTCAGAACTGATATATATATAGGATTTATAATGAGAAAATATTTATGTCTGATGTTTCCTATTGTAAATATATATATATTTACAATAGGAAACATCAGACAAATATTTTCTCATTATAAATCCCATTTTAAGATTCCTGACTACTAAAGATCCCCCCCCC
>QEPC01000068.1:3650894-3661665 GCA_003113815.1 Sphenodon punctatus
GGGGGGTGTTTTAAATTTGTTTTAATTAAGATGTTGTACACTTTTTATGTTAAAAAACTGTTTTATATTATGTTGGAAGCCACCCCGAGATGCTGTAGGCATGGAGGGAGGCATATAAATATAAGGAAATAAATAAAAATAAATAAAATAAATAAATAATTAGACATGTGCTGAGTTACATCAGCCCAGGGCCTGTGCTAGTTATCAGCAATGTAAAGGGTCTGTTGCAATGGAAGACAGAAGTGGCAGTACTTTAAGGGGTTGCATTTTTCTCCTCACCCACACAATCCCTAAGAGACACCTTGGTTGTGAAAGACGGGATGCTGTGACTCACTGTACATCCCAGATGATCTGACTCCAATTTCACCACCAGCGAGGCTACAGCACAGCTCCCACTGGAAAGTAAAGCATTCCTTGCAGTTTGGGGGAGTGTAACAGCAGAAGACCCTCCTGCTCTCCCTTATTGATCAATTCTAAGGTTTCCCAATCCAAGAGTGTGCAGGAAGGTACAATTTATATCTCTTTGCAAGCAAGGCAATATCTAGCACAGTGTGTACATTTGATAATTGAATTTGATAATCGCCTACGGGGATGTTCCCACTTAAATGTAACTTTAGCTCATGAATATGCAAAATAAGGAGGCCCAGGTTTAGAAACCAATTTGAAAATTTGATGTGCAAAGAACTATACAGACAAAAGCTGTTGCCCAGAGTATTAGTACTTTCTGTATCCCAGTGAATCTGCAGCTTTTTCTATGTACTCTGGATCTGAAAATGGTTGGCTTGTTGATCTTGGTAAGAGTCTATTTATAAATGAAATATTAAATGTCATAAGCATATTAGAAATGTGAGTAGCATATGCTATAGATGACAAACACATCACGCAAAGATGTTTGTTACAGGCTATAGATTGGGTGAGGAACTTCAGGACCCAGGGCTAAATATGACCCATGGTGGCTAATTTTTATTTGGCCACTTCCCAGTGCCTGGATCTGGCCCCTGGATTCAGTTCTTACCCCCAAATACTGAAAGAATGAGTTCAGGGGAAGGGAGCAGAGATCAGGGCATGCATACAAGGATAGAGGGCAAATCCATGGCACAGATCTAAGATGTGAACCCTCCTATCCAGAGCGCACCTCTTAAGCATCACTGTCCCTATCGTTTATGTGGCCCTTGGGGTTTGTACTAATTTTCAAAGTGGCCCCTGGCAGGGAAACAGTTCACTACTCCTGGGCTATGTACTATATATATTGGCAAACCTTCAGGGAAAGGGAGTTCCAGAGCTGTGGAGCAGCCATTGAGAACACTTCTCTTTGTGCCCTTGACTTATGGACCTGTTAGGACCAGGGAAGGGAGAGACCCACGGGGGGAATCCACGGACCCAGCAACCTGTGCCCTTACACACGCGCCCTTCACTTGCACGGGGCTTCACGATAACGAGGAAACTTCCCCTCAGGGTATAAGGTGGCCGAAGGTCCCTAGAGGGATACGGGCCTTTTCATCATAGGGGTTCCGAAAACCAACAGGCCCTGTGTGAAGCCCCTTCACCCACGCCCACACTCACACACCCCAGCCACTCAACCCCCACTACCCTGTCTTTCACAATGTGCAGGGGACGGGGAGTGCTGGGCTGGTGAAGGTCTGGGTACAATGGCCCCAGGAATAGGGGGAAGGAAGAGGAAGAGTTCTGGGGAAAGGCAAGGGTAGCCCGGGAGGTCTGGGGAAAAACGGGTAGTGCACAATCCTCACCACACAGTTCCACTCTCTCACACAATCACTCGCTCTCACACTCTATCCAATTTCTCTCTAGAATTTACAAATCAAGTTTCAAGGTACTTAGCTTCAATCTCCTGCACCACCACGCTCGGGGCCAGTCTCACAGCACTGCTGATCACCGGCAGTGTGTGAGACTCTGAGTCAGGCTTAAGTAGGGGAGGCCCCGCCCCCANTGCCCAGTGGTCTTAGATACACACTCAACAAAGGAGAAACAAGATGGAACTATGTGGGATTCCACAAGCGAGGGCACGGGGCAATGACGAGCAATCGCCCATCACCACCTACTAGGACTGGAATGAGTGGAATCACTCGAGCAGTCCCATGGACTCCTGCCAGGTCCCATCGTCATGTCATCAGCACCTCATGATCAACTGTAAGAAAGGCAACCGTTGGTCTCTTGGCAAATGAAACCATGTTACAGCCGTTTGCAAGTCCTTTATAAACTATTTATAAATTAATGCTTTGTATTAAATGTAACAGTTTGGTTTTGAGGCCACTTCAGTCTTGTCTGGATTCTGCTTCAATTAGCCACTTGTATGCAGTTCCTAATGGTAGCTACTGCCAGGTACTTACACTGAGACTGAAATAGATAGAGTTGGGTGTTGTCAGAATATTGATGGCACTGCAACTTGAATTCATGCATGATCTTGCCCAGTGGTCTTAGATACACACTCAACAAAGGAGAAACAAGATGGAACTATGTGGGATTCCACAAGCGAGGGCACGGGGCAATGACGAGCAATCGCCCATCACCACCTACTAGGACTGGAATGAGTGGAATCACTCGAGCAGTCCCATGGACTCCTGCCAGGTCCCATCGTCATGTCATCAGCACCTCATGATCAACTGTAAGAAAGGCAACCGTTGGTCTCTTGGCAAATGAAACCATGTTACAGCCGTTTGCAAGTCCTTTATAAACTATTTATAAATTAATGCTTTGTATTAAATGTAACAGTTTGGTTTTGAGGCCACTTCAGTCTTGTCTGGATTCTGCTTCAATTAGCCACTTGTATGCAGTTCCTAATGGTAGCTACTGCCAGGTACTTACACTGAGACTGAAATAGATAGAGTTGGGTGTTGTCAGAATATTGATGGCACTGCAACTTGAATTCATGCATGATCTTGCCCAGTGGTCTTAGATACACACTCAACAAAGGAGAAACAAGATGGAACTATGTGGGATTCCACAAGCGAGGGCACGGGGCAATGACGAGCAATCGCCCATCACCACCTACTAGGACTGGAATGAGTGGAATCACTCGAGCAGTCCCATGGACTCCTGCCAGGTCCCATCGTCATGTCATCAGCACCTCATGATCAACTGTAAGAAAGGCAACCGTTGGTCTCTTGGCAAATGAAACCATGTTACAGCCGTTTGCAAGTCCTTTATAAACTATTTATAAATTAATGCTTTGTATTAAATGTAACAGTTTGGTTTTGAGGCCACTTCAGTCTTGTCTGGATTCTGCTTCAATTAGCCACTTGTATGCAGTTCCTAATGGTAGCTACTGCCAGGTACTTACACTGAGACTGAAATAGATAGAGTTGGGTGTTGTCAGAATATTGATGGCACTGCAACTTGAATTCATGCATGATCTTGCCCAGTGGTCTTAGATATACACTCAACAAAGGAGAAACAAGATGGAACTATGTGGGATTCCACAAGCGAGGGCACGGGGCAATGACGAGCAATCGCCCATCACCACCTACTAGGACTGGAATGAGTGGAATCACTCGAGCAGTCCCATGGACTCCTGCCAGGTCCCATCGTCATGTCATCAGCACCTCATGATCAACTGTAAGAAAGGCAACCGTTGGTCTCTTGGCAAATGAAACCATGTTACAGCCGTTTGCAAGTCCTTTATAAACTATTTATAAATTAATGCTTTGTATTAAATGTAACAGTTTGGTTTTGAGGACCTGACACTTTAATCTAACACTTAACTCCATCCTTTAAAAATGTATGAAGTCATATTTGGTATGATAGCATTAGCAGCAGGCAGGAATATGAATTAACTCATCCTTGTTTTTGTAGCTGACCAGATGATTGCTGTCTGCTGACCCCCTCTGCTGTTCATCAAATAAAACAGCAGAGCTGAAATGCCTGCTTTTTTAGCAGCTTCCTGAAAATATTGCATCTTTTGATGTTGCCTTCTCTTTCCTTGAATAGTTCTTAAAATAGGCAACCTAACTATGGCTAATTGTGTTTATTGTGCTTGGCTGCCTGCCCTGAAGGCACAGAGAAATAATACTGACTTCCTGTGCTTGATAAAAAAAATTATTTTTATTTTTAAGGATTGCAGTAATACTGGAATACTCAGCCTCTGAGCCATGGTGGGAAGGTTGACATATAAATATAAATAAAAATAGCAACGTGTATGAAACAAACAAGGCAGCAAGGTAGATTTGTCAAAAATTAAATGTATGATATAACAAGATGGGCCTAAGTGAGGAAACTTCAAAGGATCAGATTGCACATCAAATCAGGCCTAGGGGTCAAGGTCAAGTTTAATATCATGGAATGGGACTCTTGATTTGGGATAGGATCTTGAGGGGCAAATTCTAATTCAGGGATTCAGATCTAAACCTTTTAATAGTCAAATAGTCTGATGTGAGAGTCCGGTTTTGGTTCATCTCTAGTTGCATTTAATATTAATCAGAGTAAAGGAGAAAGAATTATAACACGGGAATAGATGGGAAAAGAACACCATCAGAATTTTTAAACTTCTCAGGCTTCTGAGACTCCTTAGTCTTGCCAAAAGGAGTCCCGACTAGAATGATCTGTGTTTCTGTATTTAAACCAAAGTGTGCTGGAATATTGTACTTTTCATGTTTAAAAAGCACACCATTTGCTCTTTGGGTTGAGTGTGAACAAACTGGGTATCCACACTATGGCAGCAACAGGGAGAGAAGAGTGAGGCTCCTCAGCGTTCACACAGTTGCACCAACTGCATTTCTCTCTCTCTCTCCCCCCCCCTCCCCATTTTTTTGCTGAAAAAAACATGAGTAGAATTTGGAAGATATTCACTTTAAATCCAAGATGAATTACAAGAAAACCAAAGTTATGGTAGCAGGGGCTAGACACAAGGAGTACCAATGGCAACTCAGGAGGTACCATCTGGAACAGGTCAGACATTATAAATATTTGGGCGTCAGGATAGCGGAGATGGGCTCCTGGCAGGCTCAGATTCGGGCTATGAGGGAAGTGGCAGGATTGGAGGCGCTTGCTATTACCCAATTCTTTTATGCCCACGGCCAGGTGTCCGTCGGGTTGGCTCGCTGGATCTTCAACTCGAAGGTCTTGGCACGTCTCCTTTATGGATCCCCTATATGGGGAATAGAGGTGGATGTA
This sequence comes from Sphenodon punctatus, assembly GCA_003113815.1. Taxonomy (NCBI): domain Eukaryota; kingdom Metazoa; phylum Chordata; class Lepidosauria; order Sphenodontia; family Sphenodontidae; genus Sphenodon; species Sphenodon punctatus. The sequence goes on from QEPC01000068.1 coordinate 3,656,022, forward strand.
GTAAGGGCTCTCCAATCTATTATAAATCAATTTTGGAGAAAATTACTTAGATGTCCACAATCTACCAGCACAGCTATTATACTGACGGAAATAGGCTATCCATCCTTGACCGCACTGGTCGACCAAAGGTTGCTGTCTTTTTGGGCTAAACTGCGGGATGCTCCAGAAGGCTCTTTGTTGGACCGTACCTGGACAGAAAAGATCAGGGAGGAAGTGGGGAGTGACCCCTGGTGTGAGGGATTTTTTGACCGAGTGGAGAGGTTAGGCTTTTCTGAATCCTATTTTCAACAAGCCACCAGTCACCAAGTCATAAGGAATGTACGAGCTAGAATCCTAGAAATTGATCGACAACAGTTAAGAGCTATGGCTACAAACACAAAGGTGGCACCATACTATAAGTTTATCTTGCCCTCACGGAATGGAGCCCCGTATTTATGCTCCCAGCTGAATTCTAGTTTAAAATATAGTTTTAGCACGCTTAGGCTCCACACACTTAAAACTACGTTGCTCGAAGGACGCATCTTAGGGATTCCAGTGGAGGAAAGACGCTGCCCATGTGGTAGAGTGGTGGAGGACCTTGAGCACTATCTTTTAAGATGCCCCCTCTATGACCACCTTCGGGTTGGGCTATGGCAGAATATTGGACTAGGGGAATTCTGGCCAACAACTAGGAAAATAATATTCCTGTTGGGAGACCAGAATCCTGACAGGACTAGACAGGTGGCAATCTTTGCCAAAAGATGCGCTGCCGTACGGTTAAAGTGTGTGAAACCAGAGACCACTGCTGTGTGAATAATATTTTATCTTATGATTGATTATTATGTCAATTTGTATGTGCTGTTTTTTTTCTGTGTTTATATGTATCGGCCATGGGGCTGAACATAATAAAGTTTATTATTATTATTATTAAATCCAATCTACCTGATTCTGCTTTCACCCCACCCAGTGTTAATTAGGAGAAACAACTACACTGAAGTCGGGGGAAGTACAACAATGTAAAGTTGTTGAAAAATCTCTCATTTAAATCTTTGCAGTGTAATTTGGGAGAAGTTGCAGAATTGGGTCTCTCCCCAGCAGAAAATATCTATGAGCTCCCAGTTTATAAAAGTTCTGCAGGGTCACAGATTCTAACTCTGCAGCAGTCTGACATATTTTCCCTTGGTTCAGAAACACACACGTTCAAATAAAGAATAAACAACAATAAAAATACCCCTTTAATGCGAGCATGATATTCCTGTTGCACAGTATTGTTAGTTGCTGGAAAACAACTAACCCCACCCCAAAGCTGGCTGAATGCCAAGAATTCCTGTGCGTAGCTTGTAAAATACCTTTAGACCGTTTATTAAAAAAAGATACTACAGAAAAGCAAGTTAATAATTATACATCTCCTTTCAGAAACTCTGAACAGAATTAGCTATCTTGAGTATTGCTGAGTGAAAACAAAAATCACAGAGAACATTCAATAAGCCTGTCATTTTTGATCTCTACTTTGAAATAAAATTGTGAAGGCTTAATTGATGTATTTAAAAAGTATGTTCCTTATTGCTACATTTTCTCAGCTGTTCTGCATTACTCTTTAAAATATATACCTTTAGGTCTACAGGAAATTATTCTCTGCTTTATAGAAAGTTTTCCCCAAATCATCATAAATTTTATTGAGAAATCCTGTTATGAGAACTTGCTCAATTGTGGGCAGCCTACTGTCATGTGAAATGGTAGACATGCAGAAACATAGAAAGGCCGTGAAATTAGAAGGCAAGGGAGTCGACAGATGGCTGAACAGAAAAGGGACACACTGCCAAGATGAAAATTCTGACAGAGCTCTCATTGCATAGTTCTCAAACTAGCAAGGGATGGGATGGCATGGGAGCAGCACGCTCCATCCTAGATGGGCTATGCTGTATCATGTCAATTTCACAAGAAACAGAGGAGTGTGCAGGGTGTAGTATTTTTAACTCCTCTGAGACCATGTACCAACAATTAATTTGATGTATTTGGGCCTTACTTTGGTTTTACTCCTGAACTGTTCATGTGAATTGAACATTAAACTGATATTAAGGGTAGGAAGAGAATGAAATATGTACTCCTGATTTTTCAGGAGTACATACTTCATTCTCTTCCTACCCTTAATATCAGTTTAATGTTCAATTCACATGAACAGTTCAGGAGTAATACTCCCCATTATTTGTATTTCAAAGCAACTGTTTGTGTGAATACTTATCAGTTTGAGGGCAGTGACCATGGTTCAGTCATCATTATGGCTGTTTTTACGTGGACGGCCCCACCTATTGCTGGGTGTTCCGACAGGTGTGTGGGGGTGTGGGGTGTCCGTGCAAGTGGGTTGGCGGTGGGTGGGGGGATGGGTGTGCACTGGGTATGCACCCGTGTAAACATCACGGGCAGTGAGTATTTGTGCGTTCGTGCTCCTGGCACACAACTATCTACACCCATCACCCACCCATCTCCACCCCCACCCCACCCCCATGTAAAAATGGCCTATGTCTTAGCTAGGGGGGAAATTGCTGTACTACTACTTCAGTTTGCACTGTCTGAACTCTACTACAGTGGTGCAGTTACCTCAATTTCATTCAAACTAAAGCAGTTACTTCAGTTTCATTCAATTGAGTAGTTACTTTGCTTTATCTCTGTTTGCCTGAGTGAGAATAATATCCTTACCCATGGAGTTTTAATCCTCAACTTGGGGTGTTTTTACATGAGTGCTGCTGTGGGAGGTCCGTGGTCAGCATGTGGGGTGGGTGCAGGTCTATTGTGCATGGGGGTGTGTGCTTCACATGAGTGGCCCCATGCATGGCCGCCCCATTCATACAACAATCCCCGTCCCCACACGGGGCACTCTGGATTTTCCTGGAGTGCATGGACAGGGTGGGCAGTGTGTGGGTTGTAGGAGCGCACCCCCCCACCCACCAAATTTATTTATTTATTTATTTATTTATTTCACTATTTAATATCCCATCCCATCCTGCCTTTGGCAGCTTGGGGCAGCTTACAAATTAATAAAACCATAAAATACAGAATAAAACCAATATAAAACATGACAGTCTCATGGACTAAAACACGCCCCCACCCCATTCACTACCTGTCTCCCTCACCAAAAGCCTGGTGAAAAAGCCAGGTCTTAATTTGCTGTCAGAAGGAGAGAAGGTTCAGGGACGGACAGCCCTCTGCCAGCCAGGAGAGAGTTCCACAGCCTCAGTGCAGCCACTGAGAATGCCCTCTCCATAGTTGCCACCTGAGACACTCAGGGAACCTTGAGAAGAGCGCTCCCAGATGACTGCAGAGGCCGATCCAGAAGCCGGGGAGTGAGGCAGTCCCGCAGGTAAGTAGGGCCCAGACCGTATAGGACTTTATAGATAAGAACTAACACCTTGAATCGGGCCCGGAACACTATAGGCAGCCAGCGCAATGAATGAAGCACCAGTGTTATGTGCTCACGGCAACCTGTCTTCGTAGAGGCGGGGCGCTGCGATCTGCACAAACTGAAGCCTCCAGACTATCACCAAGGGTAGCCCCACATAGAGCCCTCTCCCACATGAACAGTGGATGTCCATGCATGGGGGTGTCTTGTGTAAAAACACCCTTGATTTTGGCTCATAGGTCTATTGAATACAAATATTAAGGATATGAAATGACATGCCTGTTCCAGGAAAGCATGGTTATCACACTCGCCTTTCCAATCTATGCTAGACAAAAGAACAAAGCATGAATCTGCTGACTGCCGTCCCACCATCTGCACAGATTTCTACCTCTTTTCTGTTCTAGTATTCTGACTTCAAACCATGACAGGCAAGTTACTGTGGGGAAAGGAGAAAGACAAATGGTTCAAATGCTCTAATCATGTGGCAACTACAGTCTGATTACACTTGACGTCCAGGTAAACAGAACATGGTTTTATGCTCCGAGTTAGTAGGGTACTGAATTTAACTCTTGGTTGTCCCACTGACTCAGTGACTTCAGCCAAATGATTTTATTTAACAATGGTCTCTCAATCCAGTGAAGTGCTAAGAGGTCCTGAGATCATTAGCTTCCACTGAATTTGAAAGAGATTAGTATTAGTACATCTCAGAAAGTTCTGAGCGCTTCACAGAATCAGGTCTCGCCATATGGCAACATAAAACTGTCACTGCATATTCTCCTTGCCTTGTAACTCGCATGAAAAACAAAAACAAACCAAGAGCCCTGGGTTTTTGGTGTCCTTGTCATCTGATAAGCAATGCAGGTGTCTATTTGGAGAGGTCTGCTAAACAGAGCTAGAGACTTACAGCTGTAATTGTAGCAAATATATGGATTAGCTTTGTGGAAAGCAAATGCAGAACAAAACAGAAGAATTCAGGCATTGGAACTCACATTGTGAAGCAAATTACATGCTGACACACATCTAGTAGTAATCTATGATTTGGTAGAAGAGACAGGAATAGCTAAAAGCCTCAACGACTGAAGAAGGTAAAATGAAGGTAACAACGGAAGAGCATTTTCATTCATGTCAACTATCCTGCTAGTATGTGGGTCTCCAGAATTTCAGGTTCCTCCAGGTGCAGAGGGATCTGCTGAACTGCACAGCAGGTTAAAACAGGTGCTTCCATATTCAATTTGGTTCCTCTCTCCCCCATTCTTCACAGTGAATGGGTAGAGAAGGCTTGAATTAGAGATCAAACAGATGGAAAGGGCATGACTGAATAAAAAACCACTGCTTCCTGCTTGGAAACTAATAGGTGAATGATCTTGTCATGGGGCAGGCACTTGAGTGGCAGGTGGACAGTGGAAGCACGTGGAGCAGGGACTCCGGCAGGAAGCTGATTGCAACTGTATCTCACCTGTTAGCAGGAGCGGAGCCTCAGTGCGCGAGTCGGGGCGGAACCTGGAACCGGTTCAGCTACAATACCAGAGGCAGAGCCTATGGCTCCTCGTGGAGCAGGGACTCCGGCAGGAAGCTGACTGCAACTGTATCTCACCTGTTAGCGGGAGCGGAGCCTCGGAGCGCAAGTCGGGGGCAAAGCCTGGAACCGGTGAGGCTACAATACCAGTGGCAGAGCCTACGGCTCCTCGTGGAGCAGGGACTCCAGCAGGAAGCTGATTGCAACTGTATCTCACCTGTTAGTGGGAGCGGAGCCTCGGAGTGCGAGTCGGGGACAGAGCCTGGAACTGGTGCGGCTACAATACCAGCGGCAGAGCCTATGGCTTGCCATAGGCATGCGCTGTGGCTGCACGCCTAAGGGCCACACACACAAGGGCGTGTGCCCTTTGAGCGCCCTTAGAGCGGCCGGGAGAGGCTGCTCCAAAGTGCTGCACAATCTCCCTTAGTCCTAGGAGATACAGTACTGACTGTATGTGTGAGTAGATTAATACTTTGTGGGATCTATCCAAGGCAGAGGTACTGCCTTGGATAGGCAGTAAGGTTGCAGCTCGTCTGCATTTGCTCCCAGCATCCTTGGCTGTCATCGCTTGAGGACACCGCAACTCTCCTGGGGTTTGGCCTTTCTGCCACCCCAAGCTCCACCAACCAGCGGGCCGAGAACTGGTGAGGTTGCAGCTCGTCTGCATACACTCCCAGCATCCTCGGCTATCATCGCTTGAGGACACTGCAACTCTCCTGGGGTTTGGCCTTTCTGCCACCCCAAGCTCCACC
>QEPC01000068.1:3673210-3696861 GCA_003113815.1 Sphenodon punctatus
TGTTAACCCTGGGAACTCGTTGCTGCTGTGTTTTGCCAGTGTGTTCTGTGTTTCCCTGTGTTTTGGGTTTATACATTATTTATTTTAAGCTTGATGTGCATGTAGACTGTGTTTTCTTCCATCCGATGTTAACCATGGGAACTCCTTGCTGCTGCTGCCACTGGCCTACCATCTCCCTGGCTCTGCCTACTGTCTCCCTGGCTCCGCCCACCGACTCGCCGGCCTTACTGCCCCTCCAAACTCAAAACCCACCAGCCGCCCCTAATGCACCACCATCCCACACACACCTGCAGGCGAAGGAGAGCGTGCATGCAAAAAGGGCTATTGACAATGAGGGCCCTGCAAGGCTGGTTCATCTGGAACCCCAAGCGTGGACTGCAAGGAAATACATCCTGACAAGGCCTAGGCTCTCATAACTCCCCTCTTGGAAGCTGGACATATGTCCCTACCTGACCATTCATGCTGTGGAGGGACCTTTGTGGGAATGTATGATAGGAAAGACCCACAGGCAATTGTGCAGGCATCCGCATGACCACCAGGTGGGGTTGAGGGTGACTGATTTGTAAATGCCAAGAGCCCTTCCTGGCCACTCCAGTGATACAATGAAACAGCATGCCTTATTGATGTCCCTCACCTATTCCCTCTTCAGTTCAAGTGCTTGTGGAGGCCCTGATCCCCTGCCAATCCCCCATTAGCATAGGCGAGCCATAACCATTAACTGGTGACAGGGAGGGATAATTTTTTTTATTAACCACATTGCAAGTTGTTACAGAACAGAAACAAATTACACAGTGTGACAACCGCCCCAAAAGATTGTTAGTCAGTTGCTACTTTGTCACCCGCTGGGAGTGTCTGCTGCCTGGGGCAGGACCCATTCTCATGGTATCCGTTTCCTTCTTGAAGGGGTAGGGTGAGGGAAGTCCCAGTAATCTGGACTTCCTGGAGCCACTACCACCCCAGTTCTCTGCTTAGGAAGCAGACACAATCCAGACTGACAGAGAATGACATTCACAAACCCTGGCTCTGCCTGGCAGTTGGAGGCACTGGGGAGCCATGAGGATCGGTCCTTAGCAGAGTCCTACATTTTCTGGCACTTTGCAAGGAAATGGGGACACATCCCCATGTCCCCACAGCTCTCTTCCCCTCCCATCTAGACCTAAGTGGCTCATGTCACAAGGATGCTGCTTTAAGCAGGGTGTATGGGGATGCACCGAAGAGCTGGCCCTGGAGTGAGGGGTGTTTCCTGGGGAGGCTGGAGATTCAACCTTCTCATTTGACTGGGGAGAAGTCTGAGGTGGGTGCTGGCCAGATCCGAGGGATTAGGGGCTCTGTGGTTGGGAGCCCTGTCCAAATGCGATCTGACAATTCTGACGCACCAGCCCCTCCACCTTCTCAGCCCCTGGCCACTGATGGGATCCCGGCTGGCAGGCACGTGGGTTGATTCCACTCCCTTCCATAACTGCAGCTGCTTGCTAGTCCCTCCCTCCCTCCAAGTTGTTGACTAACAGCCAGCTCTCCAACGAGCAAGAGACAGATGCCCAGAAAAGCCATTTTGGACAAATGGAACCCAGGAATGTTAAGGGAAAGACAGCATCTCCTGCCCCATACTGGGCAATTGGCTGCAACCCCAGCCCCCTCCTCACTGCCACCCCCAGAAGGAGAATATTCCTCCTCCCATCTCCAGGGTTTTGGTGGAAGGTAGAATGTCCCCATAGGAAAAGGAGTGGCATGCCTTTCTCCTAATAGATCCCCCTTAGTCGCCACCCTCTCCCTCCAGCAATCTGGCCCAGTCTTCTCATCAGCAGAGACTACTGTCCCCAGAGCACCGGGAATGTCCTAGTTTGGGAGCAGAGGGTGCTTGGGAACTGGGTGCCCCGCCAGAAGAAAGGACACTGAGGTGAATCCCTCCCCTGGGAGTCCGGGTCCCATAGGGCAGTGGTTCCCAAACTTTTTGTGACCAAGTACCCCTTTTCAAATTTCCCAATGAGCCAAGGACCCCCACGAAATTTACATAAATTTGCATAAGACACCCCCTAAATTTGCATACAACAAATATGAATGTAAACATTTGTGAAATTTGATGAAGATTAGCTGGTTTCATACTCTCATTCGACAGCACTCATAACATAGAACACACTGTGGACGTGGCTCTTCAGCCGTACCAGTAGATGTGAAACCCATTTTTATGTAGTTTGGGTCATAGCGCCTCTGCGAGCTAGATGCCTCCAAACAATCACTACTTTGACTTTTTCGACTGGTGCTGGGAACTTCATGTATTATTTCTGTCTGTCCTTCCTTATCTGGCAAGCTTGCTGCCTGTCCTTCCTGCCCTGTGAGCCACACTTTCTTTAGCCACCAGTTCATGGTATCAATTCACCAGCCTAAGAGGACAATGCAGAAGAGAAGATCAAGCCAACAGCAATGTTTGCCAGCCTCTTACTACCCTCCAATCAACAGCCATCCCTTCTCCACGTTTATTTCACCCCTTCATACCCCAGTATGATTTCTCCCCAGCCATCCCTTCTCCATGTTAATTTCCCCCCATCATACCCNGACTAAAACTACGGGACATTCACAGCGAAAGCCCCCAGCTGCCCCCTCCTCTGCTCTGCCGCTGTCACATGGTGCTGGGAAGGTGGGGGGCGGGCGGGTGATGCTGATGTCCCACAGCCCAGCCCAGCAGCTGCAGCAGGTCCGGCTCCAGGAGAATGTGGCTCCTCGCCGCTACAACTTTCTGTGGATTGCTGCTCCTCCAGTTAAGTAGGGTGGGAGGGAAGCGGTCTCTTCCCCCGCAAGGCTACATGCTGCAGCCCCAGGCTTGTTGGGCTGGGCTTGCAGACAAACACCCCTCCCAGGAGCGAGGCAAGCCACACTACAAAGTTCGCGCCCACTGCCCACTTGCAGCCTGCACCTGCTAGTTTTTTAAATTCACTTCTTTGAAGGGATTGCTGGAGGGCAGAAGTGTCTTAAACTACTTCCGCTTGTGTTAGTGGCTGAACTCGGAGTCTGTGCCATGCCAACACCAAGCCCAATCACCATGCTGCGTGGCTCAGCAACACAAAACAAACAAACAAACAAAAACCCCAAGAAGGACAAAAGAGGAGGCTTGCGGACCCCCTGGGAGTGCGTCGCGGACCCCCAGGGGTCCACGGACCACAGATTGGGAACCAATGGCTTATGACCCCTGCTGGAACTATCTCAGATGGGGAGGGGAGGACGTCCCTGGAGAGGGATAGCACTCAGCAGCTCCGCCTGCATTCCTGCCAGTGCAACCCCATCTGTCACAGATGACTAAAGCCTGGCACCTGGCCATGCAGGCACCCCACATCTATCTACGCCACAGCAGCCTGACCTGAAGTTGGCACGGGAGCCCAAGGCAGGTGATGACGGCCTCATGGCAGGCAGAACAGGCAGCGTGCAACACCTGGATCTCTCTATTACATGCTTCAGTGCTGGTGAGGAGGAGTTGGAGGGCAGCTGGATGTTCTTGGTCTGTAGCTATTGAACAGATGGCCGAGGTGCCTTCAAACACTGCATGTGAGCCTTTGAAGTGGTGACATGCCATGTGTAGGCACCAATCTGCCATCATGTGGCTGACTGTCCACCAGGCTATTGGCTGGGATGCTCTCTGCACAGCTGAAGGTCCGATTCTGACCCCAGCAGGGGGGCAGCACCCTGCACTGGCCCTGTGCTTGCTCCTCTGAGGCTTATCTTATGGGCAATATGGGATCACAGCATCTCTCCCTGGGGTGTGGGAGTTAGAAAGGAGTGGGGGGGGGGGGGGACAGAACAGAAACCCATGTAATGTAGCATCCAGGTGTGCAACTTCCCCGAGATGCTCAAGGTTTCTCAGTGGGAGCAGTGCTCCCATTCATTTGGCACAAACTCAGAAATTTCCTTATCTACTGACCGTTACACAGTTTCTCTCTTGTTTGCAAGTGGCTGGTGCTGTCCCTGGCCCCCATTCATTCTGCTGTGAAGGGCTCCTTCTCTGTGTGTACGCATGTGTCTTGTCCCTGGACTGGATTGCCATGGCTGGTCTCCAATCCTCTTCTTGCTGCTAGCCCTGGGGGTGTAGGGCACGGAGAGCTTGGGGGTGTCTGACATCGTGTCCTTGGCTGACATTTGGCTGAGGCTGTGTGTGCAGGGAATGGTACCTGACCCATCCTCCATGGTGGAAGGCTACAGACTTGCAAGTCAATATATGCATTTCCTTGGTCACTACACATGCAGAACTGAGTACGAGAACCAGGCAGCTGACTTGGGCGTGTGGGTGCTGTGGGCCACCCCCAACGGTGATGGGATCACGGAATGTGACTGACAGCATGACTTTGCAGGAGATTCCAGAGCTCCCAGAGTTTTGCCTGTGCCATAAGCCAGGGGGACCCATCTGCCAGTTTCTTTCACCAGTGCCCTGGTGAGGGGATACAGGCTTGACCAGTGTGAGTGCCTTGATTGGTAGCTGGAGCTAAACCTCTTGGCAGGCCCAGGGAGGGCTGGCTACCAGCAGATGAATCCACTGCAGCCCTGTAAGAGAGGTCTGGGCATGGCCTGAGGTCTGGGTCGCTCTGGCCCACAGGGATGCTTTCGAGACCCACTATAGGGTGGTGCAGCATATGCTGGTGAGGGGCTACTGAAGGGGTATGTATTAATGGGGGGTTGTATGCAGAGGAAGCATGATTCCCAACACACACAGACATACACACACCAGCTGCCAGCACCCAGTTAGACATTTCTGCTATGGAGTTCCTGTGTGAGCTTGCCCTCCTCCCCTCCCCGCTGCTGTGACACCCCACCCCCTTGGAACTGTAGCCTATGGACCACTTGTGGGAGGAGCAGAGCTCCCCGCCCCTGGGCTGCCAGGACCCCTTTGGAACTGTGTCCTATGGATTGCACACCAACACAGGGAGTGGGGGCTGTAGATGTTTGCTGTGGGGCAGGCCAGGGAGGCACCTTGCCACCATCACATCTGTTTTCACCCACTGAGTCTGTGCACGACAGCTTCCACTTGGGGGGGCTAAACCCCATGCAGCTTCCTGAAACTGTAGATTAACTGGATGTACATTATTCCCTTACTGACCCTGTAATACCCACGTAGAATTGCCAGTGACCATTCTAACCTCTTGCTGACTAATCGAGATTCCACAGAACTCGACATTACTAAGTACTTGTCTCCTACTTCTGAGTTTTCTTTTCCCAAAGTTGCACCTTGTTCCAGCTTGGTATAGTGCTTCATAATTTCTTCTCCTTTTCCTTGCCTGTACGTGTTACTATCAGAGTTACTTACTGTACTTTAACGGTCTTATAATACCTCTTATGGACTCTGTAATATGATGTGGGGGTTTTTTTTTGTTTTAATATGTGGTGACAGTACATCCTCCTTACATGTCTCACTTCACTGTAAATGTCACTAAACAGATTTAAAAGCAAACACCTTAATTCACAATGCTGAAGTATGTTTTCTGTAATGTAACAAACAGTGTACTCGACAGCCAGTAGGTTGATGCACGCCGCTCTGTTGCCACTACATTCACTGGGCGAGGACTGGCATAAATGAGAGTACAGGCTGACTTACCGGTTTCTACACCACCAAGTCATAAAAGAGAACAAAGGAGATGGTGCTTTAAAGGCTTAAATCTTTATGTTTGAAAGCCCATAAATATGTTACTTATCTAAAATGAACTTCAAGTCATTTTACCATTGGAAGGTTATTTTGTCAAATAGTGATGTATATAGAAACGTAAAGAATTTTTGTCTGCACAATGGAAATAAAGACAAAGATTAGAAATAATTACTCCTTTGTAGTGCAGCATTACAGAGTGTAATTAAGACAGGGAAATCTAGACCACCACAAGGAAGAAAAATTATGTGGTACTTAAAAACATTAAAGAAAATCACAAAGCTTAGCTTCGGCAAAAGAGCAGGAATAAATTATACCTGGACAAATTCAGAGTAATTCAAAATGTGTAGCAATTGAGCAGACTAATTCAGAGACTAGTGCCTTAATACCACAATAATTGACACTTACTTAATGTTCTCTTCTTTTGGGTCTGTTTTGCATTGCCAGGAAAAGACTTTGCATGGTTGTACCATATGGTACAAACATACCAGTCCTTCACCTTGGTAGATAGTGAAGAATAATGGCACTGTTATTGTTTCAATGTTTGGCATTTACTACAAGACAATGGGATAGAAGTGTCCAAATGTTTTGAGGTCTCCCTATGAAACAAACATGTTCAGATATTTACTGATGACAATCTCTTATTTGGCAAAGCAGGAAGCCATGGCTATTAGAGGCAGCAGCTGAAGCAGTTTTAAGTTATACCTTCGTGCATATTGAAAAATTTGGCTATTTCCCTTTTTTATAGTCATGTGTGTTGCTAAGGAGTGGCAATCCTACTGAAGTCAACAGGACTTACACTTCAATAGAGTCAGCATTGCAACTTGGATACTTAGTAGTTGTGCAGCCCTAATGACTTGGGCACAACATACATTAGGAACTGACTCCCCCGGCATGTTCCCTTGGTCAGCCATGAGTCGCCTTATGTCATCAAGTTTGGACAGCATCGGCAGAGGTTTTCTTTGTGGCAGTTTGCTGGCTTTGGAACTCCCTCTCCCTTGAGGTCTTCCAGAGCTCAAACCTGGGCATCTTGAGAACGTAAGTAGTGCCATACTGGGTCAGACCAATGGCCCATTAAGCCCAGCATTCCCAACAGCAGCTAATCTTGGTCACTTGGGAGAAGTACCTAACAGGCCACAATGAGGCGATCTATTCCCTGCCATTTACTCCCAGCAGTAAAAGTTTATGTCCCCCCCCCCCCCCACATAACTACTTAGTTAATAACCATTAATAGACTTATCCAATCTTTTTTTTAAATCCAGCTATACTACTGGTCTTGACCACATCTTCTGGCAACAAATTCCACAAGTTAATTGTGCACTGAGTGGGGAAAAAATTAAAGCCCCCAACTTTTTTCATTTAAATCTGCTGCCAGTTAGTTTCATGGTGCCCCCTAGTTCCAGTACTACTTGAGACGGTAAATAACTTTTGCCCTATTAACTTGTTTCATGCCACTCCTGGGTTTTATAAACTTCTATCATATTTCCTCTCCGTCATCTCTTCTACAGCTTGAAGAGCCTTAACCTATCAAGCCTCTCTTCATAGAGGAGCCCTACCATACCCTTTATCATTTTTGTTGCCCTGCTCTGTACTTTAAGTTCTACTATATCTTTTTTAAGGTAGGGCAACCGAACTGCACACAATATTCAAGGTGTGGTCACACCATAAAATTAGAGAGAGAATTATATTTTCAGTTTTGTTCTCTATCCCTTTTCAAATAATTCCTAACATTCCACTTGCCTTTTTGTCTGCCGCTGCACATTGAGTTAAGGATTTCAATGTCTTGTCCACAATGTCTCCAAGTTCCTTCTCCTGAGTGGTAACTCCAAACTATATGTACACAATACTGGGTTCTAGGACTGTTTTTCCCTATGTGCATCATTTTGCACTTGTCCACATTAAATTTCATCTTCCATTTAGATGCCTGATGACCCAGTCTCACAGGAAGCAATGTAAAACATTCTTGTTTTGGAGGACCGTTGGTGGCTGGAAACGGTCAGGTAGTAGAAGGGTCGTTATAACTGGTTTTATTGAATTCTTTCTTTTGGTTTTATTTGTAACCCTCCCTGACGCAATGGTTTGGGGTGGGGGGGGGGGGGCAGGATAAAAATCTAAATAAATAAAATCTTGGTATAAAATCCTATTCACTTTACATATAGTTCCAATAAAGGCTGCATTATCAGGTCTACAGCATAGAAGAGCTAAGTAAGTACCTAACAATAGATCAGCTGAAATGTTCAAAGCCATGCTTGGACTACTCACTGATTCACTCTGAAATGACGTTATTAATAGCAGAATTGACATCCTCCATGGGGGGCTTCTAAAACAAAATCCCAAACCAAACAACAATTGACTATTCACTTGTTTCATGGGGAGTGGAGGTGTCTGCCTAAAGCAGCATACTTAAAAGTAACTAAAAGGATTCATTGTTGATCATATCTCAAGAGCAATTTTTGATTATAATTAAAATAGAACAGGACACTGAAAGGCTATAAGAAAAGTGAAATTAAAAAATAAAAAAAATAGGAAATTGCCAAGTCTACAATACTCCTTCACCCTCAAACAAAGAACCCACACAACTGTGCTTGGTTTTATAGCAACTTTGACTGTATCTTAGCAAACTAAATGTTTAGCCATATATGTACAGTAGCATTGAAATATCATTCACCCAAGAAGGTGGCTGTATCAGTGAGAGGTTAAAAAAGGTTTATTGCAAACAAAAAAACATGGATGCAATAGGATCCCTAATGTGCAGTCAAGCATTGGTTCATCGGTTCTTAACCAAATGAGTAACATACGGTAAGCTTTATGGAATTCAGTCTACCTACTCAGAACAATGGAAGGTTGAAATGGCCCAGTCAGAAACTGAACTTGTAGAATTCATGAAAATGAATTAAATCAAATACACAAAGTGGAACTAACCTCTGTGCAGAGATTAATATTAAACCTAGCCACTTAAATCCCACTAAACACTATGGCCCTTTTCACAGAGACACTAACACTGCTAAAATGGGTGTTACATTTTATTATACATGTTGCAGGGCTGCATATGTGCTCTATGGGTGCCCTACAACATGTAACACCCATTTTAGCAGTGTTAGTGTCTCTGTGAAAAGGGCCTATTTTCTCAGCTTAAGAGATGCCTAGGTCTTGTGCTAGGCCAGTCCTTGGGGCTAGATTTCACCCATAATGAAAGAAATGTGTAGCCAGCATCAGCTGGATTGCTTTAGAGAAAGTGCCAATTAGAGGAGCATGCTTTAAAGCTTAAACATGTTTATTAATGAGCTACTTTATCCAACATCACAAATGCTAAGATGCCCTCTAAGGCAACCTTCAAGAGGAGTGCTGTGACTGATGAGCAGGAAGAGTAAACCCCATACCGAATGCTACAGACTGAAAAAAGAAAGCAAGTATGGGAAGCCACCACAACAAAGTTCCCTAATTGCCAGAAACATACAAGGCTGTGCATGCAATCAAAAAGAAATGTTTCACCATTATAACATCACTAAATATTTAGGAAGAATGATAACAGCAGCATGGAAACAAAGGGAAAAAATTAAGCCATTTGAGTGACAGCTCATCTTTCCATTTACATTTTCCCATCAAGTACAAGCCCAGACGTGCCAACCGAGACATCTGGGGCCTTCTAAAGGGCAACCTGCAGAGCTTCACGCCACCATCTGTTGAATCTAGAACAATCTAGTATAGAACTGCACCAAGAAAATGAGTGACTAAATTTTATTTATTAGAGTGTATACCCCACCCTTCACTGAAGGCTCAGGAAAGCTTACAGAAATAAAAACACAAGGGGAAAAATGATAAAAACACAATACAATCCCCTGAAAATCCCTATCTTCACCCCCCAAACCCACCCACAGAACCCCCTATCCCCGCCTGCCAATTGCTTTGCCAAAAAGAACAGTTTTGCAGCGCTGCCTCCAGAAGATGCTTAGGTTCAGACTCCAATCGAAACTCCAGGGGAAGGGAGTTTCCTAATACTGGGGCTGCAGTCAAGAACACCTCTCTGCAGGCTCTTGTCATATGGACAAAATTGGCAGGTGGTACCTGCAAGAGGACACTCAGGGTCAGAGTGGAGCATTGAAGGAGAGATGGTCTTTCAGGTATGTAGGGCCCAAGCCATTTAGGGCTTTAAAGGTCAAAACCAGCACCTTGAATTGTGCCCAGAAAGCTGTAGGAAGCCAGTGCAAACTAGAGCATAGGTGCAATGTGCTAACAGCGACCCATCCCCAAAAGGAGCCGGACCGCCATGTTCTGCACCAGCTGCAGCTTCCAGCTCTGTGGAACTTCATTTTATTTCCAAATTCAGCAATCCTGCAAATGGAAGAGAGTCAGAAGTGCTGCCACAAGCGCTATTAGTTGACATAGATTCCTTCCCAAAGTCAGACAGCAGTCATCTCTGGAGCAAAGCAGTGCTGGCATTCTTCACTGAACGTTCTCTGGGGTTCTTTAAGTTGGGGAATACAAGAAGCTGGTATAAGGACTATTCACACATTGTTGGTCTGGTGGCTGGCCCTCAAAAGCTACTCTACACTTCCATGCAGAGCTGATATATGTGGGTTGTCAGTGGACTTCAAAAAGAACTCCCCCCCCCATCTCCAGTAGAACAGCGGTTTTACTGTATTTGGGGCCTTACAATGCGGTAGAAGGACTGGCTGCATTTGGCCCTCAGAAGTTAAAGATTGAAAGCCCAATATACAAAGTGTTTCACTGGTGAAAAACCCATTGAAATGTATGGAGTGGTTCAAGGACTGCAGCCTAAATCTTTAAGCAAGGAGTGTTCCTGTTTCTCAGATATCTGCTCTACTTGCTTTCATTAGCACAAGTCAGGCATTAGAACAAATGGCTTCTTTTAGGTCCAAATGTTTAGGGATACATTTTATGGCTTTCCAGAAGAGAAGCTTTATAAATATCTTTGTTTTAGTGCAGGGTCTTCCCTGACCATGCTAGCCTGTAGGCCAGCTGGTTTTTATTTGGTCCCTTTTCAATTCCTAGATCTGACCCCATAATCCATCTTCTACCACCCTCAAACAGGAGTGTACAGTGCAGGGGAAGATAGCAGAGATGAGAACGTGCACTCAAAGGTAGGGACTGGATCTGCAGGATAGATCCATGTTCTTGGCCCTCCCATTTCTCCCTTTACCCCGAGCACCCATGCAATGCTTTTTCTCAGCGTGCACCTCTTTACCATAATACTATGCAGCCTCTCACCCAGGCCCTGCAAATTTCTCCTCAATGCTGTTTCAGATTAAGATATTCCAGATGCACTGCCTGTAGGGATTAACAAAAACAACATATCATAATATGGGTGATGAAAGTCAACCTATTCCTGATTTTTTTGACATGGACCACAGACCAGCAGCCGCCTCCCCCCGCCCGAAGACAGAAAAACAAGTTCCCCACCCAAATATCACTTATGGAATACAAAGAGAGACTCATTATCAGCTAAGTGAAAGTGACCTGTCCAGTTTCATTGCCCCATATGGATGAAATGCAAGCCGTGTAAAAGTCATGCAAGCAGTGTAAAGTCAAGAACTAAAACGCACAAGTCTTTTAAGCAGGCTGGCTAAAAATTGGTTCTCTCTCGGTCCATGGGCCTCCTTTTTTGACTCTTGTAAATTGGGCAATTGGTGACAGTCAAGTTCTGCTTATTTACACCAGTCGAGACGGACCAGTGATTTCCATGGTCTTCTGCTAATTAGAATCCATGCGACATCCTCTGGGGCTGGGATTATCTGCTTGCAGAGTAGCATACATTGTTTATCTCAGTGCTATTATGGTTCACTCTTGGAGCTTCAAGTTGAAGCTAGTGACAGCCTTGTTCAGACACCCATTCTGTTTGGCTCATACCTTGCAAGAAAATTTCTCTAGAAAAAATAAAAAAGCTAAGGCCGCAAATCACCCTAGAAACAAATGATTAGTAATGGGTAAATTTCTGAAAATGGCACAATACTGTAAAGTGTGACTAAAGCTATTATCCCAGAATTACTGAAAGGCTCTCCACCCCCACAGCCATTTCAGATTATGGTAATTGCTGTATGTCTGGAATAGGTCATTTTAATCAAACAGGTTCATAGTTAGCATTGCCTTTCCCTGGGTAATGAATCCAATGCTGAATTGTCAAAAAAGCTGTGTTGAGAGCACTTGTCAAAACCCCATGTTACTGTTCTCTCTGTGTAGTTTGGTGAGACCTGGCAGAATTGAGTATGTGTGATTACTTTAATTATGGGTGTCTTACTGTCCCATCTGTTCCTGAAATGATCAGTAAAGAAAAGCCTTTCAGCCCTGGAGAGCCCTATGCAGCTTCATATCAGACTCTCCCTGGTTAGAAAACTGAAATGAATCATATGAATTCTTCTGCTGTAAAAATCCTCAGTCAACCACCACAAAAAATAGGTTATTTATTGGCTCTATGTCGCAAGTAAGTGACAGGATTGGCATCCACTGTCTTCTTGCCATAATCCACCTGACATTCAAACGCAAGTGCCCCTAGTGACCATAATAAATGGATGCAAATGATTGCATCGTAACCCATATGTATCCTTACAGCAAATTAAATTCTCATCATGCATTCTAGTGGTACCTCTGACTGCCCCAACCACCCTGGATTAACATGTATGAGAGCTTATTTATTACATGCTTTGATGCTAGATGACTGGAGACTCCAAAGTTTGAGTGAAGACAGATAAGAGTATCAATTGTGTTGATTTTCTATTATAGCTTATGGTCCTACACTCTTTAAAGTTCATTTTTTTCAATTTATCACCATGCCGTTTCTTAGTCACATTACATTCTAAAAGCTGTAATGGGTCAACCATTAAAATAATGAAAGCTAGAGGAGAATTTCTAAGGACACTTGGGGTTTGTTCTCAGTAGCAGTTTTGAAAGATGTGAATACCTTCTATTTCACTGTAATCTTCCTGGTATTCCCATGACATGGGGACAGGGGGGCTAAAGGAGGTATTCATATCTCCAAACAAATGGGATCAGCATGGGCAGGGGGGCTTCTGTTCTTGAGGATCAGGATCATGTGTACCTTTCTGAAGAATAGCCTCCATCTGTTCAGTACTCCACTATCCTGACAACTCAGCACTACCTTCTTCTTCCCTCCCCCAACAATGTCTCTACCACACTGAATTCTTGTTATTTCCCTTTTTGGCAGTTCCCTGCAAGTGCCCAAAAGAGATCACAGCAGAAGAGCCATTTACCACTGGTTCTTTCTGTTTGTGGTAACAGAGGTGAAGAGAGGGGATTACACCAGCACAATTACCCTGTTTCAAGTATACTTGTGAAAATAAGGCCTTGGTCGAAAAGCCTCTGCAAGCATTTGCACTACAGAGACTTTCACCAACAGGAGTTCTTATAAAAATACAGTAAAACAAGGGCTGGATGAGATTACCATTAGGTGGGCTCACAACTGGCTAAAAAGCTGCACTCAGTAAGTAATTAACAGAATATCAAATTCAGAGGCGGTATCAAGTGACATCTGGCAGGGATCTGTCCTGAGCCCAGTCCTTTTCAACATCTTTATCCATAATTTGGAGGAGGGAGTGGAGAGTATACTCATCAAACTTGCAGATGACAACACAAATGTGGGAGGGACTGCAAGCATTTTAGAGGACATAATTAGAATTCAAGATGAACTGCATAAAATAGAAGCTGGATTGGAAGAAACAAAATTAGATTTATAAAATGCAAAAGTACTGCACAAAAGAATGAAAAACAAAAAAACTATTAATAAAAAAATGGGGAATAACTAACTAGGCAACCAGGATGATAAAAGGGGCTGGAGGACAAGCCATAGAATAAAAGAGTGAAAAGATGGGGAATGTTCAGCCTCAAGAAAAGAAGGCTAAGGGAGGGCAAGACAACAGTTTCCAAATATCTAAAGTATGCCACCAAAAGAGAAGATGTTGAGTATTTGTTCATCACTGTCACAGAAGGCAGAACAAGAGTAAACAGGCTTAAGTTGTACTGTAGCTATCTAGATTTTGGTTAAATAGTAGGATAACCTTAATTGTAAGATTTTGAGCAATGAAATAAGCTGCCGGGGGGGAGGGGAGGGAGGAGAAGATCACTTTGTAGCAGGGTGCAGCTTCCCAAGTAAATCCTCACAGGATCAGATCCCACTAGGTTACTGTCTAGTTGAGAATTAACTCACAGATGGTGGGACTGATCCCAAGCCCCAAAGAACCTGTGCACAGCCACATGCAGCCATTCACAAACCGCACAGACCTCCATCATGGGCACGTTGTGCAATGCAGAAACTGCATAGACGCAGGAGCCACAGGGCTTGGGATCAGTCCCAATGTCTCTTTAACAGAATCAGCTTAAATGTCCTTTATTCTCTTATCAGGTTAAGCCTCTCCATCATATAGGATCTCTACGCAGTATTAGTAGCCCTAGAATCTCATTCACAGTCCTTAGGTTCTATAGAGCCAGACACACACTCCCTCTGGGTCTCAATAATCCTGCATATGCTTCCAACCAGGCAACCCCTTGCTGGCAACGATCCTAATATCCCTAGGCCAACCACAATTCATTTGTAACCCAGACCCACCTTGGCCCCAACAGAAGAGGCGGCGGCGGAGAAGTCATCAAAGATCATGCTGCTACTGCTATGGCCATCCTCAAGTAATTGACCTGTCCAGGCTTTATATGCCTTGGGCATGCTCAGAAAGGCCCATACAAACAGAGCATGTAATCAGGCACTTAGGCTCAGCCACCCCCTATTCCAGCTGCCTTCGCTTGAGGCGCTGTCCTCCTTCAGGTACAGCACCTGCAGCCCAGTCGCCAGCCGTCACTAGCTTCTTAAAGGGCCCACAGTGTGCTCAGGCTGCACCCTGCCACAGCCTTCTTTTGGAGGTTTTCAAAATCCAAATGCACAAGCATCTGTTCAAAATGCTGTAATAGGGATATCCTGCCACGAACCAGGGGGTTGGACTAGAGGACCGCCCCCCCAAGGTCACTTTCATCTCTACAATTCTATGATTCTATGATCTTAACTAGATTGTCTCTGGTGTCTCATATTTGGGACCAACACAGTGAGCAACTACACTCTTTCGAGCATAGGTTAATAATGAGAAACATATAGTATTTCTTTATCAGCTTCAGCTTCCATGAAAGTATTATCTTGCAAAAATATTTCATAAGATTGTGGCACACGTTACTTTTGATTAATGCTCCTGACAAATAATATACTGCCAAAGACATACTGGAACATTTTATGGAAAAGAGCAAATTCAAATGTATTGTGAAATGAACAATCCTTACATTACATGACTTGATTTAGGTTGATTCTTCGGTTGCTTGGTACAAATGAAAAGGTACTAATCCTTACATGCATACATCGCACAGAATTAGAAGAGAGGAATGAGTCTCAAAAGAACCTTTAGGAGCAAATGGCATCATCATCTCTTTTTGATAATAATATGATTTTGAAATCAAATGATCTAATTTAATTTAAATGCATCTATGGAGCCAAGTGTCTACTTAATATTGATCCCAATTTGCAGCTTGATCTGTCTTGGCTGTTAGATGGTAAATTTTTCTTCTTTTTCAGTTCTGCCTGCTGTTGTTAGAAGCAGCAGAAAAAGTAAAGTGAACAAAATACTCCATTTGTCCCATTTTCTGAGATCAGCTGCCTTGCACATAACTCACTCTTTGGAATTAAAGACAGAACTGGAGCCTGTTATGTGGGTCTATGTGCCACATGATATGATGTTATCCTGTCATATGGAAACAATGTTTCGCCATTTGAACAATTTAGCCGGCTTGGGATATGAGAGAGGCTTGGGTGGGGGAACAGAGAAAGGGAGACGAGAAAGAATTAGGCATCTGACATGACTGGATTCAGCTTATTTCAAAACATGACAAAATGTATACATAAGGCCTTTTTACATGGACGGAGGTGGGTGGGGGGATGGGTGTTTTGCCACAGTCAGTGGAGGTGTGTGTGTGTCTGTTTATATGGACACACACCCACCTCCACCCACAGTGCCTCCTCCAGTTTTCCAGAGGGCTCCGTGGGTGGAGATGGGTGTGCGATGGGTGGAGGTGGGTGTTGCGCGGGAGCACGCACCCCCCACCCATCCCGCTTGGTGTTTACACAGACGAACACCGAGCAGACACCCATCCACCCACTCACCGGTGGCCATCTACAAGGACACCCACACCCACCCACCCGAACACTGAGCGTGGGGGGGGGGGGGCATCCGTGTAAAAATGGCCATACAAAAATAAGCTGCATGATTTGTAGCTGGCAAAAGGTAGCTTTAGAGTTTTCATGCTGATTATGGCTCGCACCCCAACACAGCTTCATGGCAGTCTGTGCATAATTTCAATTACAAGGACTTGCTCTTACTGGAAGACTGCATTGAACTGGAACTTGACCTTGAGGAGTCATGTTATCAACATGGTGTTGCTGTGACTTTGAAGCCAATGTAAATAAAGACAAGTTGTGTTTGAAGGCAGAGGGGTGAAAGAAGCTGTGTGTTTTGCTGGCTGTTGTGGTGAAGGGAAGAGGAGCCTGACCCAGGATTATGTTCACTTGCATTCATTTCCTTTGGGGATATATCTATAGCCAAAGCTCCTGAAGATGGCAGCCTTTGGGCCCTGCTGAAAGGCAACCGTTAGCAAGAAGTTTCGCTGCCCAGGATGAGTACTATCATCAACTGCCTTTCTGTGATGGACTCTCTTAAAATTCACGCTCCCCAGCTGTGTTTTATAGGGATATGCTGTGGGAAGGACAAGTATGGGAGGGAAAAGTGTGGTCTGGGTGGAAGACTAGGGTGACACTCTCCCAGATGGGGGAGTGGTGGGTGGGGAGCTTTTGGTTAGCCCTGGACCCTCTGGTGGGTGGCTAAGCTTGAAGCAGGGACTCTGCTAAATGAGAGATGGAAGAATGCAAGAGGGTGGGATGGGATGATTTATTTATTTATTTATTTATTTATTTATTCACAGGAATTGTTTATGTAAAAGAATGGAGCTAAAAAATTGGTTCTCGAAAGTATCTAAAACTCTAATTTCTATCAATGATGCTATTATAAAATGTGGAGCCAGGCAGACTCCATTTTACAGCAAGGGGGACAAGTCAAACATTTACAGTCAGATGATTCAAATTAATTCCTTATTGAGAGAGCCATTTTTAAAACTATAAATTATTCTTCGTGCTATCCTGTTGCTTCCAAGCTCTTGCCTTGTGTCCTGCCAGTTCATTTGAATTAGTTGTTCCCTTCTGCTCCTGCCACAAGCAACTCTGAGCCTTTTCTTATGAGGCCACTAGGTCAGGAATATCCACCTTGATCTTCTGCAGCCTGACATTTTACACTGCTGTTTCCTAACACTCAAGACACACTTCTCTCAATCAGTCTTCCAGGGCTGACCTTCACTCTGGATGCAGCTAGACGAGCTTCCCAGACCTGATCCCTGTGCTGCCCTGTGGAGGGCAATTGGCCCCTCCACACTACGGGGTCAACACAGGAAGCCAGGCACACAAGCAGCTGTTGGGGGGGGGGGAGTGAAGGAAGGCACATACTCCTCCCCTTGCCCTGCCTGACAGCTGATGGGGAAGGGGAGCCTGGGAAGAGCACATGCTGTCTTCCTAGGCTCCCCCTATCAACTGTCAGTCAGGTGGATCAGGGGAGAGAACAGCCTGGGGAAAGTGTGAGCTCCCCGCCCCCTCATTCCACCCAACTGACAGCTGATGTGTGGGAGCCCAAACAAGCTGTACACATGCCCCCCTCTCCCCACCCTGACAAACAGATGGTCAGGGAGTGGAGCCCAGAGGAGCGGGTGTGGGTACTCCTCTGGGCCAACTCCCCTGATTAGCTGTCTGTCGGGGTGGAAAGAAGGGGCGTGCATGCGGCTCCTCTGTGCTTTCCCTGCCCCCAGCAGCACAGGGACTCTGCACTCCCACCCCAGCTGTCACTCACTGCTCCAGGGTGGCCTTGAGCATGGCAGGGCAAGTGTCCCCAGCCACATGGACTTGCTCCACCCTGGGCAGCCTTACCCCAAATGGGGTAAGGCCACTCTGTGACATGTCATTGGAATTTCTCCGAGGACAGATGTTTGCCCCATTCTGGGAGGAGGCGAAAATCTGACAACCCCTGGACACCCAAGCCAGTGAAGTCATTGCATCCCATGCCTTGCTTGCCCAGGGAAGGGCAAGGCTGCCCAGGTGTCTCATGTGACTGCACTCTGTCATTTATTCTGGCCACTGTTCCATATTTACTATATTGAATTTATGTATTCATGTACATAATCATACACATATCTTGGGATCTCTCACCGCTGGATCCCTTGTCTTAACATGTACTCCCTCGGCTTCATCTGTCATTCCATATTGCATTATGTCTAATTTAGATTCTGAGATCTTCAGTGAAGGGTCTGTCAATTTTGCTTGCCAATTTAGGTGTAAGCAAACGTGTGTGCTAGAAAAACCATAGCAGCACTTTGAATAGGAGGGGATCTCAATTTACAGATGCTGTTGGTCAAAAACATTGGATTCCAAATAGGGACTCATAACGTCACATGTTTCCAAATTCCATTTTCGTTCCCCCTGGAGCCTTCTGTAATTATGACAACCTAAAATGCTTATCTTTTGAAGTGACTTTCCTCTCCTGGTATGCTCATCATTTGAGTATGTACAGATGTGATAACAAGAAGGCAAGTAGGTCTGGTGTTTGCTCAGTTCTTTTAAAGATAATTAGTATTTCAATAAGCAACTTGATCAGAAAGGTCAGACAGATTTAACATTAAGTATTATAAGTGCACATTCATGAGTTAAAAACTTGGATGTAACACATGGATACTTTAGAATTTAAGAAAATCTATAACAATGATTCTGTTATCATTGAGTGAAAACAGACATGACACTAACCACCCTTTAACCACCCTTGGTGGTCATTTATGCATGTTGCAGGGATGCATAGGGCACCAATACAGCCCTGCAACATGCATAAATAACCACCAAGGGTGGTTAAAGGGTGGTTAGCGTCATGTCTGTTTTCACCCATTGACTACACAGGATAAATTATCATGAATAAAATAATTGCAGATTTTTATTTACAGGATCCAGTAAAAGAGTAAAAGCTGGGCAAAATACACCTCAAGTATGGTCTAATGGATTGCATATGAGACTGGGAGTCAGGAACCTAGGGTTGTATTCTAGTTTCAGCCACTGATCAGCTGTAGGACTTTGGGCAAATTAGTCTCTCTGAAGAAGTTAGGGCTTCTTTTTCTCCTCCAATGCTTTTTGTCATGTCTGATTTGTAAAGTACTCAGGGCAAGGGCCCTCTCCTGCCTTGTTTACAGTGTCTAGTACAATGGGTGTTTTTAGTCGGATGGGCTACCCTGGTGCTGGCTGTGCGGCCTGTGCCTA
This sequence comes from Sphenodon punctatus, assembly GCA_003113815.1. Taxonomy (NCBI): domain Eukaryota; kingdom Metazoa; phylum Chordata; class Lepidosauria; order Sphenodontia; family Sphenodontidae; genus Sphenodon; species Sphenodon punctatus. The sequence continues at coordinate 3,692,230 of QEPC01000068.1, forward strand.
CCCAGCCCACTTCACCCCCAGGTGACCATCTAAAGGCTAGTTGTTGAAGCACAGCAGGCTGTGCCTGATCCAGAGCAGTCCTGCCAGCAGCACTCCAAAACATCCTAGAGTGCCGGCAGTGGAGCGGGCACCGGCCCGAAGTGGAGCAGCTATCCATCTGATGCATAGAACCATGCTACTGCTCTGCTTCCAGTCAGCCATTGCCCCGGGCAACACTACAGCGTTGCAGGTGCCAGCCTAGTGTCAGGCAATTGCCCGGAACTCCATGGTAGGGGGGTGCACAGCGCAGGCAGACCATGAGCTAGGGAACTTGCTGGTCCTGACCTCCAGGGGTGGGCAGCCCCACATCCATCTGAAAACACCTAATGGCTCATGAGTCTCTGGTCTTGGTTCAGGACTTAGGCACTACTGTAGTACAAAAACAAATAAAACCCAAGGAGCAAACATATGATCTTGGGTCCTGAGGAAAGCTAGTGTGCTAAATGCTTATGGAAAATGGAAGGATCACAGGACAGTTATATAGCAGCCTGTGCCTTTGGGGGGAATAGCTGAATGATATACGAGAGGACTGACTGTTCCCTTCTAAATAAATACTTTTACTGATCATCAGTTTCTGTTGTTTTTTTCTCCAAGGAGACAACACACCCTGGCACAACTCTTTTTGTGATGCACAAAACCTAGGACGGAATAAAGGCCATTCAAACCTCTAGGCACAATCCCATATGCGATTATCCCCAGAGCCACTATGGGAAAACCTGATGGGAGAGTCCCATGCTCCAAGTTGACAGTTGCAGGAAGAAATGGCCATTATGCATAGGTGGCAAGGCTGGTTTCCCCCAATCCAAGGCAAGACTTTGACCCTCCAAAACAGCATCAAGATGCACTTGCTTGATGAACTAGAGCAAGCCACCAGGGCTACTGGTTTGAGTCTCACATTTCCTGTTTTTTCTGCCTTGAAGCAGGAGGCTTGACTAGATAACCCTTAAGGTAACATCCAAGCCTACAATTCTATGATGGGCCCATACTTTGTTCTCTGGGAGTAGAGGTCCTTCCTGTCATTAGTGGTGGTTGTTTCTCCTCTATGTTGTCACTGCATCAGCTTACACTTGAATCACATTTTCAAGATTTACTTTGGAACAACAGAAACTTGATAATGATTTTAAAAATCTTATAACTTGAACCTTTGACACACACGCATTGTGTTTATTTTTTAACCTGGTCATAGCAATCCCTGTTGAGGATTGATACATGCACCTACCTGTGTAAAGCCAAATCATATGGGTAGCAGAGGTGTTTTGAAAAAACAAAGGTGAGTTTTTAAGAATTTCAGCTAATTCTGTATACCAGTATGACATTTGTATGATGTGTGTTACACTGGGAAATTAGGTTTGCCTCTCCCCCTGTCCTGTGCATTGATTTAAACATAGCACAATACCTTACGTATTTCAATGTGTCAGCAACTATAACTAGTCAGCAACTCCTTGGATCTCTCCATCAATGCATTATTATTGAGCTGCCCTCCCTCTTGCAAGCATAAGTGCACTAATTAGGCCTGCAAAGATGTGCACGCCTGGCTGCTAAGCTTTTACAAAATGCTTTGGCTGATCATCCCAACAAAGGAATCATGTCATTGCCTGTAAGATATTTGTATAACTAACTCCATGTGTTAATTAAATAGTTTTCTAGTATTTATATAGCTTGGTAAAATACATACCCAGTTTTGCTTGGTTTGTTACCAGCAATTGCAGTTTGTATTCTCATATTAACTCTGATTTTCAAATAGGGTTGTGGGTGCTCTGAAAATTTAGATGGGTCACGTTAAACCAGGGGTGGAGAACCTGAGGTCCAAATGTGGCCCACAATGAGTTTTTATGTGTCCCCTTTCCAGTTATTGGATCTGGCCCCTAGATCCAGTTCCTATCCCCAACCACTGAGAAACTGAGCTCGGGATAACAGAGCAGAGATTAAGGGCATGTACACAGTATCCCTTAACTGTTCTTGTCATAAAGGGTTTGCATACATTGTAAGGCCCTTTTTACAGACACTCTAACACCGATAAAATGGGTGTTACATTTTATTATACACGGTACAGGGCAACACTGCAGCCCTGCAACATGGGCCCTTTTCACATGATATACCTCTGGGTGGAGGCGTCTGTATAAACACCACTTGCGGTGGGTGTAGGTGCGTGCATGCTCCCACGCATCACCCATCTCCATGCATCACCCACCCATGGAGTCCATTGCTCCGTGGGTGGGTGGTGGGTGGAGATGGGTGTTGCGCGGGAGCATGCACACACCTACACCCACCGACCCCGGTGTTTACACAGACTCCTCCACCCATCTCCACCCAGAGAAATGCACCCCACCCACCACAAGTGATGTTTATACAGACGCCTCCACCCAGTGAAACTGGGTGGAGTCATATCATGTGAAAAGGGTCCATGTTGCAGGGCTGCAGTGTTGCCCTATACCATGTACCTCTCTTTTTCAACTGAAAAAGCTATTACCAGTTGTTACCAGACAGAGCCACGGAAGCCCAAAGAGTACCTCTCTTTTTCAACTGACCCAGACCCTGCTGTCTCGTTGTTATCCCAATGTTTGGAGGCCGTGGCGGAATGGATGCGACTGAGCAGACTGAAACTCAACCCCGATAAGACGGTGGTGATGTTGGTGGGGAGAGCGAAGGAGGTAGTGGCCCCCCTGGTTTGGGGGGTTCACCCTCCTATAGCGCAGCAGGTTCGGAGTCTGGGGGTGATACTGGACGCAGATCTTCGCCTAGAGCGGCAGGTGGAGGCAGTCGCTAAGGCTGCCTTCCGCCAGCTGTATCTGGTGCATAGGCTGCGTCCGTTCGTCTCTGGCCCGGACCTGGCCTCCCTCATCCATGCCTTCGTCACCTCGAGGCTAGACTCCTGTAACGCGCTCTACGTGGGGCTTCCCTTGTTCCTGGTCTGGAGGCTGCAGCTAGTGCAGAATGCGGTGGCTCGTCTCCTTACGGGGACGGGCTGTCGGGAGCATATTACACCTGTGCTACGAGTTCTGCACTGGTTGCCAATAGCGTGCCGAGCCAGGTTCAAGGTTTTGGTGTTGATCTATAAAGCCCTACACAGTCTGGGCCCCTCATACCTCAGGGACCGCCTCACCCTCCGCGCCCCAGAGCGGCTCCTTCGGTCTGCTGGGGGTGCCTTCTTGGAGGTTCCCCGTGTTAAGCGGGGGGCCACAATGGAGAGGGCATTCTCGGTGGCCGTGCCGTGCCTTTGGAACTCCCTTCCGGAGGAAGTTCACCTGGCCCCTAGCCTGTTGACATTCCGGCGGAGTTTTAAAACCTGGCTGTTTGCCCAGGCCTTTGGGGAGGGTGGGGGGGAGGGGGAGGGGTTTTTAGCTCCCCCACCTGATTTGTGATATATTATTTGTTATATTTATGATATTTTAGCCCTGTTTTAACATTTGAATGTTTTTATGAAATGTTTTAAATTGTTTTTATTGTATTTTAATTGTTGGAAGCTGCCCCTGGCTGCTTTGCAGGAGGGACGGGGTATAAATTTATTAAATAAATAAATTAAATAAAAATGTATAATAAAATGTAACACCCATTTTATCAGTGTTAGAGTGTCTGTGTAAAAAGGGCCTATGTTTTATGAGGATCCCTCTCTTGCTCCTCACTATGAATGGCATAATGAGAAACACACTTTCTCTACATTTGTCTTTGAGACAGCAGTACAATGCTTTGAGTCAGCAAACTAGGGAACGGATCTATAGCACAGATCCATGATCTGGATCCCCCTTTTCTTGAGCACACCTTTCATGTCCCCACCCCCAACTTGTATGTGGCTCTGGGAACTCATACTAATTTTCAAAATGGCCCCTGGAAGGAAAAAGGTTCCCTAACCCTGGGTTAAGTGCTCAAAAATTGAGGTATACAACGCTGGAGATAATTTTTGAAAAGCTGACCAGAAATGTGGAAGTATTGCTTATAATGGCTATGACTTCAGATTTTTCTTTCAAAATCTTCTCCACTCCCTATATCATCCGTCCTCTTATTCATGCTTGTAACTTGGGAATCTCTTTGACTTCTACTCTTCTTTTGCCCATCAATTGAACCAAGGCTGTTCTTCTCAGAAAACAAGGTGATAAAATTAAATGCACAGTTTCTAGATCTTTTCTTTCCATCCATTTAATATGTGCTTTATCATCCTGTAGTGGACTGTTTCTCATAACCTCATCTGTTTTAGCATAAAGTTAGAGCTGAAACAAATCTGGTTTTGCAACTGACAAATTATTAATTATTAATTTATTATTATTATTATTATTATAATAAACATTTATATAGCGCCAGTCATGTACTTGATGCCGTACAGAACATAGAAATGGACGCAGTCCCTGCCTGTGGCTTACAATCTAAAAGACAAGGAGTGGGAGACAGGGAGAGGGGACAGTGGGAGAGACAGGAGAGAAGACAAACAAACATTCAAGCGGATGGGAGGTCTCAGGTGCATGTGCTTGGCTTGGTTACAATCAGGTTGGTTGCAGCAGTCTGCAGAGGAGGGCAGATAGTAAGTATATGGGGAACGACTAGCAGGCATTGGGAAAGGCGGCGAGGAAAAAGTGGGTCTTGAGGAGGGATTTGAAGGAG
>QEPC01000068.1:3698075-3712246 GCA_003113815.1 Sphenodon punctatus
CAATTTGCAGTGATTTTTGCAGAATCAGCCAATCCTCACAGTGCCATGCTGAAATTGCAGTGACACTGCAGTGGGGGCTGTCTGCAGGATCTTTAAATCCTGGCTCAGGCATAAACTTGTCGCCTGATCCCAAACTAAAAATGCTGCTGCAGCTGCAGCTGCCGTCTGTCCGGGAGGTGTAACCATGACCCGAGGGTAAATAGGCCCCTGGTAGATGAATTGTGGGTGGGTGGGGTCTGAAGGCCCTATGTTTGGATGAGGGAGGTCTGGGGTTTTAATATGAGGCGGGAATTCTGGGGTGCTGAAATACCAGAGGATTTGAGTTGTGTTTGATTAGCAAAGTTGTGATTCTATGTCAAACCTGTTGCAAATTTGCTTCCCAGCATGCATAGTTATGAAAATCAAGTTAATTATGCAAATATTAATGCTCGTAGTGAATTTGCAGAATTTGGCTTCACTGGTTGCAGAATTTAAGATTTTTTGGTGCAGTGAACTCGGGTCCCTGACTATACGTTAGTTTGATCCTAATTAACTCACTATTCATTAATTCAGTATTCATTAATTAATAACTATTCAAAATTGTTAAATTTATTAATCCATTCTAGTTCACCAAAAGCAACCACAAATTGCCAAATGACTCAATATTCAATTTTGCATTAATACTGAAAAATCGGTTTGCAAATTTCCAGATGAGATGCAAATGCTGAATTTGAATTTACAATTGTGAATTCATAAAATTCAGTGAATATTTAAATTGCTTTGAATAGGTGTTTAATCACAACATGAAACAGCACCGATGCTTGCCCATGCTACCTTGGGTGGGGAAATCTCCCAGCAAGCTCTGTACATCAGCGTGGGGGTAAAAGTGTTATCAGCTGGGTCCTGCGACTTTTTTTCTCATGAATGACAGGGCTGGATTTCGAGCCCTGTCATTCAAAAGAAAAAAAAGCTGCAGGATCTGGCTGATGATGCTTTCACCCCACACCCATGTGCAGAGTTCGCCGTAAGATTCCCAGCCAGGAGATTCCCCTCCAGGAGATTCACCACCCAAGGTAACGTGGGCAAGCAGCCACCATGATGATGATACTTTTCTGCTGAGTGTAATGACCTTTCTATAATTCTTCCAAGTGTGGAAATCTGGTTCCCACTTGATTTTTCTGACTGAAATCCAGCCAGCTTATCTCTGGATCTGACACCAATCACTTCTTTTAGCTGACACAGAATCATTATATTAACTCTTTACCAGTGGCCATGGCCACCAGCAGCATGAACCCTATTAAGCTGTTATAATTCAACAAATCACCTTTCTTAGCTAAGTTCATAGTCATCATTTTCTTCCATTCTACAGGATGTTTTTACTCATTCTATGATTCCATTGCTCAAAATCAACAGGCTGCTTCAATTTTTTAATATCTTGCCCATGATCCAGATGATACTTGATGCCTTACTATTCTTTGGGTTCATAATTTCTTTTCTCGGTTCCTTTAATCAAAATGACCTTTTGCCAACATTGCACAGAGTCATTGTTCTGTTTCTTACGGCAGGACATTGGGTGAAAACAGATGTGACAGTAGCCCGCATTAGTCTGGGACTCACCTGAACACTTGTTCTGTCTCTGCTAGATATTCGCAGCTACGGGATGCGTCAGCTGGAGAAGCTTGAAGAGTCTGGGTTAACCAGGCTGACAGGCGCCCACATGTCAGCTAGACCTAACCAGACTGCTGTGAGGTGGGGTCAGTCGATTGTGCCTGGATGAGTGCACTCACCCTGACCGCTGAACAGCTGATGTGGGATGGGGGGGACTCATCAACTGTTTGACAGTCTGGGTGCATGCACAGCTGATGGGGGTGCCCAAAGGTGCGCCCCACCAGTTGTTTGGCAGTCTGGGTGAGCACACCAAACAGTTGATGGGGGGCCCAAGGAGTGCCCCTCATTAGCTGTTTGGTGGAAGCTCTTCCCAGGGGCTCGATCCCTGGGAGTTCTGTCTCATGTGGACAGCTTCTTGGGCCATTCTGGGACCTGTGACATCAGCCCCCATGCCTGAGTTATGGATAGGGAGTACTGCTCATGTGAACAGCCCTCCCTGTCAACCCGAATAGTGGCAGCTGCAGTAGTTCTGCCTGGGGAAGCACCTCACTGCTGTCATGTCAGTTTCCATCAATTGTGGATAAGACTTATTTGAGAAGTCTTTAAAGTGCTCTAAGCCATCTGGCCTTCCTCTCTTCCCCAGACACTAGTAAAGCAATGTTTTGACCATTACAGGCACTGTTTGCCAGCCTTCCAGCCCAGAAAGGGGTTTAACAATATTAGACAGAGTATTGCTGCCATTTAGTTTAACATAATACAAATACAAAATTGCATTTAATAACCAGATACACTGGCATTTTGGAGGCTAGAAGCTCAAGCTGCACCCTGCCACAGAGCAGCCTGCTTTCCCTGCGCTGCTAATAAGACTCAATTTAACTGAGACTTGGGAAATGCTGGGCACTTGCGTAGGCCCAGATAGAGAAAAACCAGAGCCTCAAACCATGGAAAAGAAGAAAGCTGAATGAGTGTAGGTCCTTCCAGGGTGAGCTAAAGGCAGGGACTCCTTTCAGAAAAAACAGGTAGAAGTTGACTTAAGTAGGAACTACACGAAGCCTCGGGACTGGAGCCAGCATTTCCCTGCAGTGATGGCAGGTTTCAGACTTTGCTTGGGCAGGAGTTATCTGAAGAGAGGAAGCTAGAATTCCCTGCAGTAACAGCATGTGAGAATACATCCCTGACAGGAGCTCTGTGATGGAACTAGGTTTGAGAGCTGTAAATTAGAGGTGTGCACCAGGGACCTATGTCATTATTCATTTTTGTTATTGTTAATTAAATCATTCATTTTTGTTTTAATACATTAAAAAAATTGTTTTTGTTTTTGCTTTCATTTTCGATTTCCATTGGTTTCAATGGAAAACATGTTTTCAGCTGTAACATTTTTATTTTTTATTATATTTGGACAGTAGCGGTGGGCCGCCTAGGGTGGGAGGGGCAATGCCCCTCCTGGCCCCAGGACTCCCCCGGCCAGCCGGCCCCAAGTCCAAGTCCGACAAGAAAAAAAAAGTGGCGCGCCACAGTGAATGTTTGGAGCCACCTCGAAGAACCTGGTTTAGAGCAGCAACCTTCAGAGACTCCGAACATTCTCAGCAGTTGTGTGTGCGCACATGTGACTCACACACACACATCCTGAAAGGCTTCCTAAGAAAGCCTTTCAGGGACAAAAGGGAGGCGTTTTCTCCCCTTATGTGGAATGGGCGGCTAGAAGTGCCGTCCATTCCACATAAAGGGACCCTGCAATGGAATAGTGCCACAGGGGGCACTGTTCCATTGCTGGGGCCGGGCAGGGGGAAAGTTCATACCAGGGTGCTGCATACAGGCGCCCTGGTATGAACTGCAGTGTCCTGCCTGTGCAGGGAGGGGGGGTCTGGGAGCTCCCCCCCCTCCCTGAGTCCCTTCCTCCTTCCTTCCTCCCTCCCTGTTGAGTCAAAGTGGGTTAGTGCAGGGGGGACTGTGTGCGGTAAAATGAAGGTTTGGAAATCCTGGGAGAGATATCACTGCAAGTCATGCGATTTCAGTTGTGTTCAAAATGCTGAAAATGGGATGTGCGTGGTAAAACCAGACTCAGGCTGTGACTGGGGTGCTTTACAAGGATGGGTCCCTGTGTTTTGGGTTTATAAATGATTTATTTTAAGCTTGATGTGCATGTAGACTGTATTTTCTTCCATCCGATGTGAACCCTGGGAACTCCTTATTGCTGAGTTTTGCCAGTGTTTTGGGTGTTTCCCTGTGTTTTGGGTTTATACATTATTTATTTTAAGCTTGATGTTCATGTAGACTGTGTTTTCTTCCATCCAATGTTAACCCTGGGAACTCCTTGCAGCTGGGTTATGCCAGTATTATGCCAGTGTTTGGGGTTTATAAATTATTTATTTCAAGCTTGATGTGCATGTAGACTGTGTTTTCTTCCATCCAATGTTAAACCTGGGAACTCCTTGCTGCTGGGTTATGCCATGCCACTGGCCTACAATCCCTCTGGTTCCACCTACCATCCCCCTGGCTCCACCTACCATCCCCCTGGCTCTGCCCCTAGGCCCGCGGGCGGGCCAGCTCGGCCTTACTGCCCCAGTGCCCCTCCAACATCAAAATCCACCAGCCGCCCCTGTATTTGGATGAAACTTGGAAGGATTGTACCTTCAATGGAAAGCATTATGTGTGCCAAACAACAGAAGTATTGGATAAGGGACTCCAATTTTATAAGCAGTTGTATTATGTTATTTTGTGAAAATCTGTTTATACATTCTTGGCTGTAACTGCTTTGTCACTATCTATGCCAACGTTAAGAAGGATTGGATAAAGGCTCCTGGTAGTATAAGCAATTAACTTAGAAATGTATTTCTGGCTGTAACATCTTTGTAGTCCAACCAGCGTACATGATATTTGGTAGGGCTATATCTCACACCTTCAGGATCCCCTCTGCCAAATATAAAAAAGATGTGATAAAGGATAACAATTTTATAAGCCTGCACAGCATATACAGAGAATGAGCCTATGCCAGGGATTCTCTTGCGTGTCACTATGGTATAAAATCTGTTTGTGATGCCAAATGGCCAGCAGAAATGTCGACCAAATATCCTCATTCTTTGCTGTGACCACCTCAACTTCTCTTCCCCACTTGGAAGCATCTGTTTAGAAAAGAGCCAATAGAGATTCTCTTATAACCTCTGTCACAGTGCTGCAGGATGTGATTGTGATGATAATTGGCCAGTCTGAATGTGTAAACCCTGTCTCCTGATTGCTGGGATGCTATTCCCTGCCTTCTTCCTTGCTTTCTCAAGTCCCAGTTATNTGTTTGTGATGCCAAATGGCCAGCAGAAATGTCGACCAAATATCCTCATTCTTTGCTGTGACCACCTCAACTTCTCTTCCCCACTTGGAAGCATCTATTTAGAAAAGAGCCAATAGAGATTCTCTTATAACCTCTGTCACAGTGCTGCAGGATGTGATTGTGATGATAATTGGCCAGTCTGAATGTGTAAACCCTGTCTCCTGATTGCTGGGATGCTATTCCCTGCCTTCTTCCTTGCTTTCTCAAGTCCCAGTTATGTCCCTTCTATGCCCGCCTCTGGGCTGCCCCCTATGCCCGCTTTGAAGCCACCACCAATTGGTCCTGTAAAGCTGGAAGCATGAAGTAATTGGCCAGTGAATGTGTCTGTCAGTCTGTTGGGTTGCTCCCCATCCTCTCTCCTACATCCTCGTGCCCCTTGCCATGCCAGGTGCCTGCCTCTGATTGGTACTGCATGTGCTGTTATTTATCTGAATACTGTTCTTCAAGGACAACTTCATTTGCTTATAAAATTTGGGTTTTTTATCAAATTGTCATTCATCTTGGCAGAGATGACAGGGAAGGTGTGGGATACATTCCTGCCAAATGTCTTGTCAACAGGCTGGACTATACAAATGTTACAGCCAGAAATTCATTTTCAGGTTATTGGCTTATAACATCAGGACTCATTATCCAATCGTTCTGAAATTGGTCAGGGATGGTAATCTTGTGGAGGGTCATAATATTCCCAGGTTCCATTCAAATTGGATGGAAGACAGAGAGGTTGTACCCAGGAATGTGTATGCAGCTTTTCTTAAAATTACAAAGTTCAATTGCTTATAAAATCGGTTCTCTTTATCCAACCTTTCTGATATTTGGTACATGAAGTGCCCTCTGTTGGGGATACAATCTCCCCAAGTTTCATCAGAATTTAATAAGAAACAAAAATGACGTTATAGCCAGAAATGTGTTTTTCAGTTTTTTCCCCAGTATTTTAAAATAACAAAAACAAAAATTTGTTTTTGTTTTTATTATTATTATTTTTGTTTTCATTTTTACAGTAACAAAAACAAAAATGAAAATTTTCATTTTTGTTATTATAATAACAATAACAATACAGGGTACGTACCTTCACTGCTGGTGGAACTGCCCCAGGGTGCAACCTCTATGGCGCATAATCTGGACATACATGAAAAAGGCCACCAAGATAGAGGTGCCCTTCCATCAGAAGTCAGTGCTTCTGGGGCTCTACCCAAACATTCCACTGTTAAATCACCACCAGGACACCTGCAAAATAATGACTCTGGTTGGACTAAATGTCATTGCCCAGAGCTGGAAAAACGCAACAGACATCTCAGAGATGGCATGATTGAAACGCATGTGGTACATGTACTCCATGGAAAAACTAGCAGCCACCCAAGAGAACAAATCCAAGAAATTCACAACCAGATGGTTCACATGCATAGAAGTCATCCAAAGAAAAACCCTCCAAGAAGAATTTAAATCTTACCTGGTAAACTACAATGTATGAAACGTAAAAGGCATAATGGACACCAATAGGGAAAAACTCACAATATTGACATGTGTGTGTTCAATTGTTTATTTTTATTTGGTGTATATGTGTTGTGTTTGATAATAAAATTATAATAATAATAATAAAAAAATAACAATAACAAATTGCACACCCCTACAAAATATAGAAGAGCCTGGAATTCCCTACAGGAAAGGCAGTGAAGTTTGGCTTGGGCTGGGAGCCCTGAATGGCACATTGGTGTATCATGTAGGTTTGGGACTTGGGTAAGAGTCTGTTTTGTGCATTATATATACTGCAGTGCATGAATATCTGGCAACAGAAACCATGTGCCAGGAGGGTCATTGTGATGTTACTCTGCTTCTACAATAGGGATTTCCCCTCTAGCCTACCTCCTTGTATGTTTTCTTAGAATATAAGTGTCATGTATCTCGTATAAAAAGCATATATTTTTGGCCATCTGTGTTTCACTGTATTGAAAATTAGAATTAGCCTCTGTATGGTGAACTTCTAATGAACTGTTTCTATAATGACCTTTTTACTGAACTCTTGACTCTATACTGGGAGAGAGATATGGTCAGTCTGTCTCCTAAGGATTACATAGCTAGGCCTGCACAAACATTTCCTGTTGACCAGTTTTAAGGGATGTGACTCCCTACACAAGGGCAGAAAAAGGTCTTGTTTATCTAAAGAAACCTGACATCTTGGTCATTGTTAAATCATATCTCAGATGATATCCGCCTTTTTAGTATGTATCAACAGATTGTTTACAACTTACTTTGAGAAACCCCATTGTAAGTCTTCTTGACCTGACGTCATTTAAACTGACTTCTAACTATAAAGAGGCAGAGGAAAAATTAATTCTTCAGAAAGCTCTCCATTCCCTGGAGTTTTCTCACTTTCATTATGGCAGGATGGGACACAGGACTGGGTGAATATGAAAGTACATTATTTTGATGCATTGAGCCAACAATAATTAAATATGATATTTCTTATAGATTTTAAGATCTTTGAACTTATAATAGAACTGTTTCTTTGAACAGAAATGTCTTTTTGAATCATATATTTGTAACTGACATTGTTTCTCTTTTGTACCATGTTTTTATTTGAATTTAAGTAAACTATGCTTTATATTTATAACATTCTTTGTCTCATGGCCTCATTTATAAATAATATTGTCTTTACAATACTTTGCTGAGCTGGCTGGCTGGCTTTTGGCACAGTGTAAACTAAGTTTCCACATATGGAAAATAGTCGCCCTATATCCAGGCCAGATTATGTCAGGCCTGGACAACTAAGCACATTTTCCTTTTGAGGAAACAGAGGCACAACGCGACATAAGCTCTAGGACCAGAGGTGTATATTTATGAATTTGCCTGTACAATGTCCAGCACAGTGGGCTCTCAACCTCTAGGTGCTAAGAGTAAACCGAATAATGCCTTGGTGCAATGCTGACACAAGGCCAATGGCCATTACTCTTAGACCTGGGCTTTTCAAGCCATTACAGAAATATGTAAGTAAATGACAGCCTGGTGTTTATACTCACCCGCTGTTGTTCCTACAAAATATTCAGCTCCTTAGATATATGAGATTCCTCTCCAGAAAGTTGTTTCCTACCAACTCCTCCCTAAATGACCCATGGTGGGCCAAGGCACTGGCCACACAAGTGAGCACCTGGCCCTGCCCACCCCCTCCTCCAGCCCTCCCACTATCCCGCCTCCAGCTGTGACTGGAGCTACTGCCCAAAGCCCTGCAGCAGGCCTTACCACATGGCGGGGCAGACAGGGACCGGGCGCACATGTGGCAGTGCACTACTGCGTCTTGGGCAGCCTTGCCCCACTTTGGGTAAGGCTGCTATGTGCTGCATCCTTGGCCTTTTTCTGAGGACAAAGTGTGTAGCAGCCAGCTGCCCACCCCTCCATGTGGTGGGGCAAACATCTGGTGGCTGCCAAGCACACACAATGCATTGCATCACGTGCTAAGGCTGCCTGGAGTGGGGTAAGGCTGCCCAAGGCACAGTAAGTGCAACGTGTGGCTGCACCCATATGGTATTTCCTATGACAATCATAAGCTTTGCATAACCACTGAACACAAACACAATAAATAAGCAAAATGAAGACAATTCAATTACTAACTTTTGGCTGTGGCTAAAGTCACTTTCAAAGAATCATAAATCCCACTTTATTTACTGCAATTAAGTTGAATTGACCTTGGGAAACTTTCCCAAACAGACTTGTTGCAAAACCGTACCTGGTGTAAATTGACATACCCTTTACTGAAGAAGATGCGAGTCCTATTTCCCCCATTTCTAGGGTTCTAATTCCAAGTCCTACAGATGAAGAAGATGTCAGTCAATTGGCCTCTTGTGAATATGTGGGTTTGTCCATTAGATTGATGTTTCAGTCAGGCAATTCATGGATCTTGACCAATGTGTACCTTCCACCTCTATCCTCAAGGGCTCAGATTCCAGATAAATGGAGTCGTTTTTCCTCCTATTTAGAATCACTAAAAAGAGAATACTCACAGGATAAATTCTTGATAGCAGGGGACTTTAATGCCCATATAGGGGGTCTAGAATGGAATGATGAAGATTTTATCCTTATTAACGAGATCTGTGGAATCCCCCATATGGAGTTTGCTGATAAGGGAGTTAATCTTTCAGACTTAGAACTCTATAAAATAATTTTATCATATAACCTGCTACTAATTAACAGATCATATCCAAGTACTAGTTGAAATTCTGTAACGTGCTGTAATGGTAGAAGGGCTAGTACAATCAATTATATTTTAGTGGAAACAACAAACTGGGTTGACGTGGAGTCTCTGGAAATCCCGCCTTGTCCAGAGAGTGATCATCACTTTCCAGTATTGCTGAAGCTATCTAAGGGGCCCCATACCAGACAACTGCCCTCCCACCATGGCACCATTAGTCAGGAGGATATGGGGGACAATATAGCACCAGTTACTTATAATAAACAGCTTTGTTGGGATGACAAGGTAGCTAACTCCATTAGTAACAGATTGGGGGGGCGGGGGGAGACACCTGGTGGAAGATTTCCGAAATTTAGTAATTTAGTCAAAGGATCCGAGGGTGATTTTGGAGAACTCTCAAAGTATTATTGATTTACTATCCCCAAGTCTGTTTAGGACAGTTCATCTGAGACCCCACAGGGCGTGAGTGATGAGAGGGGGCCCCTGGTTTGATTTGGAATGAAGACAGGAAAAGAAGAGGTTAACCTGTGAGCTAAGAACTAGCCGGTGGTTGACCAAGAATCAACAATGTGCATTTTATTATTTAAGGAGGCAGTAAAAAGCACTGCTATTAAGGGGGGGTGGGGGGGAAGCTGTTTTATGAATCTCAGTGGGAAAAGCTTAAATTTGCAGTAATTACTAAAAATGCCAGGGCTTTTTGGCGACTGGTGGCAAGAGGGACTGCCACTTACCACAATAATCTAGAATGCAATATCCCGCCTAAAGCATGAGTTGGTTATTTTTCAGCCCAGTTTTTGAGTTCTGAAGCTCCCCTCTTGCTCCAGTAAGCAGCTGATATACCATTAGATAATTCTCAGTATTTAGTTAATGAGGATCAGTTTAGGTATTTCATAATGCAACAAAAAAAAATAAAGCATCAGGGCTGGATGGAATCCCTGCCTAGGTGTACTGGTCTTATATAGATTGGTGGGCTCCACTTTTAGTGGTCTGGTTTAATTCCATAATTATTACTTACTAGATCCCTGACACCTGGAAGGGAAACATAGGGTGATTTCAGACGTTACAGGCTCCCGAATCACCACAGTGGATTCCCAGCGGTGGCGAGCCGAACAACCACCCCCTGTGGTTCAGGAAGGCCCCAAATAGACATGATGGAGCGGGACCACAGCCGGAAAATGGCCCAACAGACCACGGCCTGGGGCAGTGCAACAGATGTGATGCCGATTCCGGGCCATGACACCCAGAAGGAACCGGGGAGGGGTGGGAGGCAGACATGGCTGACTGAGGGCAAATGAAGCCAGAAGGGCCAAAAGGAAATGCCCACACAAGGGAAACGGGAAGGGAGGGGGGAGGAGGGAGAAGAGCCACTGAGGCGGCACACATAACAGGCACAGAGACAACGAGGTCATAGCAGAACACACAGCACAAACACATGCCCCGGCGCATACACACCCGCATGGGAAAGGAAGGGAAGGGGGAACACAGCGGGATGGCCAACACACATGGCACAATGGGCACAGGAGGGGGGAGAGGGGACCTGGGGCCAGGGAAGCGGGGGGGATCAGCCCGGGGGCAGGGCAGGACATGGGGAACAGCAGCCAGAACCCTGACAACAGCACAGGCTGCATGGGCAACCCCACAGCTACACAGGCAGCCCTGGCATGGGGGGACCCCTCAGGGGCAGAGCACAGGTACAGGGGGAGGCCACACAGGCAGGGAGTGGCCTGGGAATGGTCCAGGAGGCAGACAGGGACCTCACGCGCTGGCGAGGGTGTGATGGATGGGATGGAGACGAGCCGGAGACAAGGAGCAGGGCAGCTGGTCCAACTCCCCCCCCCCCAGCAGGATGCCGGGAGGTGCAGTCCAGGGGTCCCAGAACCCCATGGTCACAGAGTCACCCAAGGGGGGGCACAGGCACAGGAGGGATCGCAGCCGTACTATGAAGGACAGCAGCACCTGGGATGCTGGAAGTCAGCTCGGAGAGCAGGACACAGCCACATGAGAAGGTAGCCACGGAGGGCAACACCGATTGAAGAGGCAGACAGGTTGGGCCCGTGGAGGGGGCCCAGAGGCACAGGCAGGGGCAGTGGAACCCCAGGAACCAGCCAGCACAGCAGCAAGCCCCGGACAGCATGGAGGGAACAGGCAGCAACCCACGGCATCAGGGCAGAGGTGGAAACTCACAGCAGGGCCAGCATCCAGGGCCCGGAAGGCACAGGGGCCCTCACAGCCAGCTTCAGGGGGCCACAAAGGGGCCCGGGGCCGGGTGACCCGCTAGGTGCCTGAAGTGGGGCCACTGGAGCATGTCCCAATGGTATCCCAGTGCAGACATGTGGTGGGCGATGAGGTATTACGCCTCGAAGGGATCCTGCATGGCGAGCCTCACCTGGACATCGGAGCGGGACCACACACCAGCCAGCAATCAGCTCCACCCCAGTGGGTTCTGACAAGCCATAGTCAGCAGTTGGGGGCCACGGAAGGTGACCAAGCTCCAACAGGTGGTGATAGACCGCCCCACGTGACCACTGGTACCCACAGGCCCCGTGAACATAGCCAAAGAAGGACACGGCCAGGACAGGGCCCCCCTCCACCAGACAGGCCATGTAGGCAGCCAGGCTGCACACAGAGAGGACAGACACGGACTCCGCCGCCGGCCACCCCACCTCATCTCCAGGATGCACCCATCAGGAAAGGGACACAGGCCCAGTGTCTCCACCTGCAGCCGGCAATCACGAGCGCTCGCCTCATAGCCAAAGTAGTGCAGGCCGGAGCTCAGACTCGCATAGGCACCTGTGAGGCTGTCCGGGCAGCTGAGGAGCAATTGCACGGCTGGGGAATGCCACAGGTCACACAGGGCCATGGTCTTGCAGAAGGTCCAGCCATGGGGGGTGCCAGGGGTGGTGGGGCCCGTGAGCCCTGGGGAAGCGCTACCAGCCATGGTCCAGCAAGTGGATGATACTAACTGCAAAGAAAGAGGGCCCCCACAATCCTTGGAGGGTCATGAGGGGAAGCAGGGGAGCTCCAAGGCCAAGCAATAAGGCCACAGGCCGCAACATGGCATGGCAAACGAGCGAGGTGTGGGATGCGGACCCAGCCCAGCTGCTGGAACCAAGCACACATGCAGGACAGCCTACACACTAATCAGGGTGGCGAGGACAACAGGCAGCCAACACAGAGAGGTGGGAGGTGATGACAGCAGGAATGCAGCTGGACCCAGCCCAGCTGCTGGAACCAAGCACACATGCAGGACAGCCTACACACTAATCAGGGTGGCGAGGACAACAGGCAGCCAACACAGAGGGGTGGGAGGTGATGACAGCAGGAATGCAGGGACCGCAGGTGTGCACGATGGGACACCCACAGGTGCCCTGCCCTGGGAGCCCTGCAGGAGCTGGTCCATCTGGTCATGGAGGGGGGTAGAGGTGAGCCAGGCCCCCCCCACCCGGTCACCAGGTCGCCAAAAGCACCAGCCTATAATGGGTGCGGCTCCAACCCAACTGGGGCACCGTTCACCATGGAGCTGGGATGACTGGGCACCTGCGGGATGCACCTAGCGCAGAGTGGTACCACTCGCACACGAACCTCTTGCACATCCAGACCGCAGAGGTGCATCTGGCCGCCCAGCTGTGGGTGTGCATGACCAGGAGTGATGCTAGAGTCTGGAGAACCCACCACGGGTGCAGGCGTTCCCTGGCCTGGCTCAGGGCTCAGCGGGTGTCTGGGATGGCCCAACAGGCCCTCCTCCGCACCTGGGAGCAGGCTGCTGTGCTCTGTGAGGCGGCCGGCTGGTTCCAGTGCTGGAGGAAGACCATGGGCTGCGCTGCCCAGCTCACTATGCCCATTGCCAGGCAGGTATGGGTCATGGAGCAGGCACAGGGGTGGTGGGCCAGGGCACTGGCTCAGTGAGACGAGGCCACCTGGAGAGCGCACTTTCGGATGGACAGGCGCATCCTCCTGCAACTCACAGAGCTGTTAATGCCCTGGTTGGAGCGGCAGCACACCCCCATGTGGGCCCCCATTCCCATGGTCCAGTGGGTGGCCATCAGCATCTGGGCCCTTGCAACACCTGACTCCTGCCAGTCTGACTCGCAGCACTTCGGCGTCAGGGTGAGCACCATCACCAGGATACTGTGAGACATCTGCGAGGCGGTGGAGGGCGTGTTCCTGGACTGAACGATCTTGCTGGTGGACCAGGAGGCCGTGATGGCCAACTTCACGGCTGGAGGATTCCCCAACTTCATGGGCTCCATGGACAGCACCCACATTGAGATCCTCCGCCCATCTGATGGGGAGGCCTTGGAGTATGTCAACCGACATGGGTACCACTCCCTGCAGCTGCAGGCAGTCATGGACCATAGGGACTGGTTCATAGACATTTACACGGGCCACTCTGGGCACAGCCATGATGCCTGGATCATGACCATCTCTCCCTTCTATGCCCGGATGTACCGCAAGGACTTTGCGGACATGGGGATGACCCAGATCAAGGGGGTGCTGATGCCCCCCTGCATCCTGGGCAACCCGGCCTATCCACTCACCCATTGGCTGATGAAGGCATACTCGGTCGCCAGGAACCCTGTGGAGGCGCTGTACAATAACCACCTGTGTGCAAGCAGGACCATTGTTGAGAGGGCCTTTGGGGCCCTCAAGCAGTGCTGGAGGTGCCTCGTGGGCTGGCTGGACTACACGGTGGAGACCTCAGCCCTGGTGATCGGAGCCTGCTGTGTGCTGCACAATGTGTGCGAGACCGATGGGGCTGCCCTCAACTACCCCATGCCCCGGTGCCCTCCTGGCCCCGTGCCTCTCTATTTGAATGCTGAGAACCCGCGGGAGTACTGGTACACAAAGCGCATCCGTGCTGGCCTGACTAGGCAGATCAGCCAGGAGGCCGTGGTATGAGGCCACCCACCACCGTCTCTACCACCCCAGGACCCCCACCAGCACTCTGGGCACATCCCTAAATGCCCATCTGCCCCCAGCCCCGGTCCCATGAACAGAGAAAGGACTGCGACTGTGGTGCCCATGTATTTATTGTGAATACCTCCTACAGTTCACACCACCACCACCACCACCACCACC
>QEPC01000068.1:3744365-3764369 GCA_003113815.1 Sphenodon punctatus
TAATAATAATAATAATAATAATAATAATAATGCATAAATGACCACTAAGGGTGGTTAAAGGATGGTTAGCGTCATGTCTGTTTTCACCCATAGTCAAGGAACATAACCTCTGACAACCTCTGACTGTCAGGAACTGAGAGTAAATAGCAGGGAATGGATTACTCCATTATGATCTGTTGTGTACTGCTCTGAAGTGACCAAAGGATGCTGGGCTCAGTGGAGCACTGGTCTGACCCCATATGTCACTTCTTATGTTTGGTGTTGGGAGCATCTCATCAACATGTTCTGATTTTAAGGGCTAAAAGGAGAAGACTGTCAGAAAAACAATTCTGCTCAAAGTCAGAATTGCAAAACAAATTTTCTTTGTAAATCTCTGGACTGGACTTCTTGGGAAGGAATGTAAGCATATCCCTTGAGCTATTTAAAACTGGAATGGACAAAGTACTTGGGAATAATCCTGTTTTGGTAAGGAGATGGGCTCCATCTTTTGGTTCCATCTTTAATTTCTCTGTTAAATTTAACATGCTTCGATCTTAAAACCTATGATGAAGGTCTAATCTGGCCCTCTCCATAACATTGGCCATAGAATTTCATCTAGTAATTCCAACATTAAGACCACAACTTCCGATTGGTTCAGAATGTGTCTGGAGAGTAATTCAGTCTCAATTTAAAGACTTCAAGGGATGCTGAATGATAGCATCCGTATGTAAGCTATTCCAATGTTTAATCAGCTTCACTGTTAACAAAATTGCACTTCATTTTTATCCTTTTTTAAAAATTGCAGTCACTGCATCTTGTTATTCCTTTATCTGTAAAGAGTCTTCAGAAATTCTCTCATCATTAGGTACTTATTAAACACACACAAGTCACTTTGTTTGGATAAACTGATGCTTCTTAAATCTCTCAAAGTGAGGTATTCCAGACCTGAAATTGTTGATTTTTTTCGAATCTCTTCCCAGTTGTTGTTTTTAAAAAAAAATCCTTTTGGAACTGAACACTAGAACAGGATATACTATTCCTGAAATGCTTTCACTAATGTCACCACCATCAACATCATGCATTATCTGTATTCCAGTTAGAACTTCAGAGGCTGGCAAAAAAACTCTCACCATTGATGGTGGTCAGGTTGGGTGAGTGTGCCTAAGCTTTAACAATGGCAGAATAAAAATGTGTATAAATAAATAAATATGGATTTGCAGTTTTATCCAGTAAAGTGAATGAGTAGTCTTGGGGCCGAAATGTGCTCAACCTATTCTCAAACTTTAAATGGGTAAGAAGCACAGCCTGCTGGCATGGGGCTGGGTGTAGAATGTGAGACACCTAGTGGACCACTTTTGGTAAGCAGAACTGGCACTGCGGGATGAACCGAATGCCAGGTTAAGGTATCTGATGCCCATGCTCATGCAATAAATACTGATAGGATCAAACCCACAACTGTCCATCATCAGTACACTAGTTGAAAACACTTGGATAACTGTCACCATTACTCTTGTTCATAAGGAATAATAAATAGTTACCTTCTCTCTAAATTAAACTGGATTAAGAAATCCCCATTCTTTACTTTGTATTTCATTATAACAGAATGAAAATTACTACTTACTTATCATACCGATAGTTTTATCTTTCATTTCGGTGTAGCCTGGCTGTAGTTTTCGAATGTATGTCATAAAGCTTAATTAAGGAATTTTAAAAAGCATCATTACACAAACGAAGACCGGTTCCAGAGCAAACCTGTGAAGTGACCCACATAAAGAATTCGTGATTATTAATTTCACCTTCCTGTATGCATCCAAGGAAGCATATTCTGTTTTATACAAAAGTGTTTGTTTTGACATGAGTAGAACCATAGTTGCCTCTACCATTTCACATTGTTTCAAGTAGAAAGAGAAACTGAAAACATATTTTGTCTACAAGGCTCATAAAGTATACACTGAAAACAATGTGACTATTTATTAAATATTTGCCACATGATCCTCTGGCAAGATAGCACACAGTAGTGAGTCCCATCTATTTTAATGGGACTCACTTGCTAACATGCTGGAGAATTATGGCCAAATTCTGCTCTGTTCCATGGGTGTAAATCTGGCAAATACATCCTCAGTCCCAGGAATAAGTCTCAGTAGCCTCAGAACTGCTCTAATTTACCCAGGATGCCTTGGATGTTTCTAGCTCCAGGGGACTGTTCCAGTAGCTGTAGGCCAAAAATGTGAGTCATATCCTTTCTTCTCATTTTGGTGCCACTCTCATACAGGTAACTCCTGCCTGGTTTGTCATTTCTGGCTTGCAGCCTTATTTACAATCCATGGGATACCATTCATGGACCTTCTTGGCACATCTTCCATCTGCCTGTCTCAGTGGCCCAAACCTGCCATTTTCTTTTATTATACATTAGTTAGTTTATTTTTTATTTTATTTATTTTACAAATTTATATCCCGCCCCCTCCTGCAATGCAGCTCGGGGCGGCTAACAACAGCAATAAAAACAATTAAAATTACTTAAAATATAAATATAAGATACATCAATAAAACAGGGCTAGAAAACAATAAATAAGTAGATAAATGGGCGGGGGATTAAAATCACCCCTCCCACCCTCCCTCCCAAAGGCCTGGGCAAACAGCCAGGTCTTACAGTTCCGCCGAAATGTCAAAAGGCTTGGGGCCAGGCGAGCTTCCTCCGGAAGGGAGTTCCACAGCCGCGGCCCTACCACCGAGAATGCTCGCTCCATCGTGGCCCCCCGCTTAACACGGGGGACCTCCAGGAGGGCACCCCCGGCAGACCGCAGGAGCCGTTCCGGGGCGCGAAGGGCGAGGCGGTCCCTAAGGTAAGAGGGGCCAAGGCCGTATAGGGCTTTATAGATCATTACTAGGACCTTGAACTTGGCCCGGCACACTATCGGCAGCCAGTGCAGCGCTCGGAGCACCGGTGTAATGTGCTCCCGGCGACCCGTCCCCGTAAGAAGACGGGCCGCCGCATTCTGCACCAGCTGCAGCCTCCGGGCCAAGAACAAGGGAAGCCCCACGTAGAGCGCGTTACAGTAGTCGAGCCGCGAGGTGACGAAGGCATGGATGAGGGAGGCCAGGTCCGGGCCAGAGACATACGGACGCAGCCTACGTACCAGATAAAGCTGGCGGAAGGCAGCCTTAGCGACTGCCTCCACCTGCCGCTCCAGCCGCAGGTCTGCGTCCAATATGACCCCCAGACTCCGGACCTGCTGAGCTACAGGGGGGCAAACCCCCCCAATCAGGGGGGCCACCACCCCCTTCGCCCTCCCCACCACCATCACCTCCGTCTTATCTGGGTTGAGCTTCAGTCTGCTCCGCCGCATCCAATCCGCCACGGCCTCCAAACATTGGGATAGCACCGAGACAGCAGGGTCTGGGTCGGTAGAAAACGAGAGGTACAGCTGAGTATCATCAGCATACTGGTGACATCGCACCCCGAACCCTCTCACGACCTCCCCCAAGGGCTGCATATAGATGTTAAATAATAATGGAGACAAGATCGATCCCTGCGGAACGCCACACGGTAAGGCGCGGGGGCTCGATGTTTCCTCCCCCAACACCACCCGCTGGCTCCTCCCCGAGAGGAATGAACGGAACCATTCAAGAACAGTCCCGTCCAGACCCCCCCGGTCACGCAGTCGTCTCAACAGCAGCCCATGGTCCACGGTGTCAAAAGCGGCCGAGAGATCGAGCAGGATGAGAAATGTCGAACATCCCGCATCCATCTCCCGGCGGAGGTCGTCCACCAAGGCCACCAACGCCGTCTCGGTGCCATAGCCGGGGCGGAACCCAGATTGAAAAGGGTCAAGGAGCCCGATATTATCTAGATGACCCTGGAGCTGGAGCGCCACTGCCCGCTCAATAACCTTCCCTAAAAAGGGAAGGTTAGAGACAGGTCGGTAGCTGGCGAGCGCGTCTACGTCCAACGATGGTTTTTTCAGCAGGGGGCGCACCACAGCCTCTTTTAAGCAAGGCGACAACCTCCCCTGCCGAAGGGACGCATTCACCACCCTCGCCAGCACCGTCCCCAACGTCTCCCCGGAAGCTTTTATTAACCAGGACGGGCATGGATCTAGTTGACAACACGTGGCCCTCACAGACCCCAGGACATCCACCACATCGGCTGGCGTCACTTCCTGAAACTCACCCCATAAAGATGGACCAGACGGACCCTCCGCCCCCCCGCGCTCTTCCCCTACTGCTATCAACCCAGCGTCGAAATCGGCCTGAATCCGAGCGATCTTGTCTGCGAAGTAGATGACAAACTCCTCACAGCGGGCCCGGGACAAGTCCCCATCCAGGCGGAGGGAGGCCGGACTAACCAGCCCCCGCACCACCCGAAACAGCTCCGCTGGACGCGACTTCGCAGACGCTATGAGGACGGCGAGGAATTCCTTCCTCGCCGTCCTCACAGCCTCCACATAGGACCGCAAATGGGCCCTATGGAGAAGACGATCGGAGACAGACCGAGTCCGACGCCAGCGTCGCTCTAGCCTCCTGCCCACACGCTTCATACACCGCAGCCCCTCAGTAAACCAAGGGGTCCTGCGGTGACGAGACTAAGGCAGAAGGTGCCTCGAAGCCACCCTGTCAATGGCCTCCTCCAGCAAGCTGTTCCAATGCCGGACCAGCTCATCCACAGAGTGACCGTCCACGTCCAGGGTAAACTCCCTCATAGTTGCCATGGCGGCCATGAACTCCCGCTCCGCCCCAACAAGGCCGGCATCGGCGTGGACGTTGAAGTCCCCCAGAACCAAAGTCCTGGTTACATCCCGCTTAACCTGCATAGTCTTCTCAGATTTCAAAGCAGGCTTATATCTTACTTGCCTGTTATCCTTTGGAATAGAGATTTTATGTAACATGCAAAAGACTTTAGTTTGCATATGATTGCTACTTTTCACTAGGGCAGTGTGCGTGTGGTGGTGGTGGTGGTGGTGGTGGTGTGTCTGTTATTTGTATTGCTAATATGTGCTTAATGGTTGGGGGTTTTGTTGTTTGGTTTGGTTTTGCCTAGGATTGTAGTGTGGTTCTACCAGTTTGACAGCTTTTGTAGTAATTCCGTTCTGAGCTTCCTCCTTAGGGAGGGAGCCCCTGCTGGGTCAGGCCTGTGAAGGGTATCCTCACTGATCTGGTCAGCTGTGAGGAGTCATTGCAGGATTGGACTTGTGAAGGTATGTCCCCACAGGATCGGGCCAGCAATGAGGAGCTGATGCTGGATCGGGATCATGGAGGTAAATTCCCACAGGATCAGGTCAACAGCAATGCTGGGGTCAACCAGTAACTGTACGAATGTGGGCATCATTGGCGGGAAGAGGGGGCACTGAGTGTAGTCAGGTCCAAGGTGAGGGTCAGCCAAGAGTTCAGTCCAGAGACAACATCATTCAAGGGGGAGCCAGGCAGGTCCAGAGTCCATGTAGAGTCAAGCCGAGAGATCCATCAGAAAGGCAAAGGGATAGGAGAGGGAACAGATGCAGAAGAAGGGGCTAGGTAGCAAGGGGCTGAGGTAGGAGAACTGGACTGAGGGTTGCAGACAGCACAAGCCAGAGCAAGTGATGCAACTAGATGCAATGAGCTACTTTGAGAAGTCCAGGGCATGATCTGGTTTTTAAACCCAGCTAGGTGTTTTCAGGACCAATGAGAGAACAGCTTAGTTACTGGTGACTCAGCTGGGTCCAGTTGCTAGTGAAAATAGGGTTCAGCTGCTGTGTTAAAAGCTTGTGGGGAGAGGAGGAGCCTTAACAGATACAAGAGGCCCATTAACAGGCAGTCCAGGAGGTGGTGCAGGGGGAAAACGTCTGCCACTCAACCCAGCAGTCAAGGGTTCTGGCACCAATTTTAAAAGGCAGAACTACTTTAAAAATTCATTTTAGATTGTCAGTCACACATCATCATAACCCAGCAATGATTTTTTTTTTTAAATGAAGAAAAGTGTTTCTATTAATTATGGCTTCAACAGTAGTGGTAGCTGCAGGTGTAACAGGGCAGCACTGGGACCAGACACAGAAGGAGCATTGATAATATTTATTTATTTATTTATTTAATAAATTTATACCCCGCCCCTCCTGCCATGCAACCTGGGGCGGCTTCCAAAACATTAAAATAGTGGTTTCATTAGAAAGACAGAAGGTTTAGGCTGTCTGTAGCAGCAGCCCTGGGGGCAGTCCTCTTTCTAGCACCCTCTATGGGTAATTTTAGCTTGAACAACTGCTACCATAAACCCTCTGGTTGGCTTGGGCGGGTTGGCTTTAGTACTGAGCTCCTTTCTGCTCCTCACATTCAGTCCCAATCCTCAAAATACAGGGGCGGGCTTCTCCCACTAAACATGTGGGTCCCCCGGGATTTCCTCCCTAATCAACTAGCCTAGCCAAGACAAACCCTGTAGGCAACTTGGGTTAGTCACATCTTGTTGTTGTTGAGTCCAGAGTTGCTCCTTGTTGGGTTTACTGTCTTGTTTCTTAGGAAAGTGCTCTCAACTCCTTACAACTCCCCACCAGTGCGCCCTTCTGCATCCAGGCTGGTCAGTGCCTCATTACCCCTAGTGTTCTGAGCTCTTAAAGGGGTACTCCTCTAATTTGCTAGCTCCACAGAGTGTACTGCTCCTGTCAATACTTGTCACTCTGTTACATTGTCATATCCAGGCTTTCAACCATCTTGACAAAGTCATATGGTATTCCTTATGATTTTCAAATTGTATTAAGGATTTAAATAAATTTTCACTTATGAAAAAGAATTACTAAAAAAATAAAACTCACAAAAGGGCAGTTAGATTTTTAGCTTACAGTCTCAGTTATTTATGGTATGTAATCTCTTTGTAAGAGTGTCTCCTCAGAATGCCCCTGGATAGCTACGAAGTGAAAGGTCTAAGCTTGTATTATCAGGTTGACTATGGAGGTTTGGAGGCACACTTATCTTGGGAAATATATTAAGCTCCCTTTTCCTCAGTGAGCAGTCTTCATTTCATTTTGAAGTAGGATTTCAAAAGCATCTTTGGACATTTGGGGTTGTATGTGAGTTTTTGTTAGTATATTGTTGTAGTTTAGTCATTGCGGCGTATAAAGGTAACATTATTTATATTAATTATAGGGTCATGCTTGTGGCCCTATAGTTAAGGCAGTAGCAAACTCTCATTGAACAGCACCTATGCTGTTCAATGGGAGTCAGTAGAGCAAAAAAATCTTTTTGACAACCATTCTAGCTTTCCTCCAGGAACACGTGTGTTCTGTGATTACAAACAATGAAGGGGAGTCCAGGGGTGGGGTGGGGGCTGAAGGTGGGGGTGGTCCGCATCCCTCACCTGCCTCTGCCTGCTTGTAGTGCTGCTGGCAGTGGGACACCAGGACACCGAAGGGACTGGGAAATAAAGCTGTATTTACAAACAAGTCCTCCCCATGTGCATGATCAGAAGGTTGTTGCCTTGTAAAGAAGGTTCTTCGAGATGGCTCCTAACATTCTCACAAATGGGTTGTGCATGCTCATCATATTCAAATAACAAACCATATGATGGTCTCGAGTTCTTCTAGTATAAAAAGCACTCTCCCCTTCAGAATGACAGTTCCTTCCAACCCTTTTTAGGAATATAAAAAAATTCCATGCGGGGCTGGAAGGGTGGGTGTTGTGAGACTGTTAGGAGATACCTCGAAGAACCTTGTTTTCAAGGCAGCAACCTTCTGTTCTTCTTCGAATGACTCCTCACAAGCTGTTTTTACATGGTTCTGCTGGGTGGTGGGTCCATGGGCACGCCGGTGCATGGGTGGGGCGTGCACATGGCCACACACACATCCCCACTCACCCCCCACTCCACTAATCCGTACCCATGGAGCAACCACCATTTTCCCCGGTTGCTCCGTGCGTGGGGATGAGAGGGGGGTGAGTGGGCATGCGTGTCAGGCAGGTACATGCACGCACAGACCCCCACTCACTGCAGGCGCACACACTGTTCACACAGGACTCCCCCACCCATGAACACACAGAAATCTGCATGTTCATGGGTGGGAGAAGCCCATGTAAAAAGGGCCACATTCTCACAACTGTCTTACTTATACTATCTTAGGTAGGAATTTAGGATGTAAAGCAATATCTATTCTATCTTAGAAAATCTGAAAATATGGTTCTGAGATTATAATGGCTGCTATTTCACTAATTTTTCTTAATGAAGTTATTGCTAACAGGAATACTATCTTTAAACCCCCACCCCATAACCAGTTCATTTGCGCCCCCCATCTATTCAATTCATGCTGCCCCAGGGGCACAAATGAACTGGTTATGGGTGGGGGGGCAGCATGAATTGATTATAGGGGGGCAGGGGTGCAAATTAACTGGTTATGGGGTGGGAATAGCATGAATTGATCAAGGGGGCACAACTGAACTGGTTATATATATGTCTCTTTTCCTGGCATAATGCGCTTAATAGGCTGGCTGCATTTTGGGTGTCATGTGTGTTTAACAGCAGCACCCCCAGGCCCACTGAGCCGGGTGGTACCCCGAGGCCTGCCGGCGGGACACAAAAAAGGGGGCCCATCTTGACTTCTTGGCCAGGGGCCTATTGCACCCTAGCTACACCCCTGGTCTAGTATGCGTGACTGATCAATTTGAATGAGTGTGGGAGGTGAGAGCATGTGTGTACTGTGATTGAATGATTATGTGTGTGATCAGTTAGAATGAGTGTATGTGTGAAAGGTAAGAGCACGTGTGTGAATGAGTGCGTGACCTCTTTTACACGAGAAATACCCATTATTTCTTCCATACAAGACGCAGAATACCCATATTGTCTTCCATACAAGACGCAGTGGGTGCGTCTTGTATGGAAGCAGTCGCTTGTGCGCTCCTGTGTAACACGCACCTTCACCCATCACCCCTGCACAGAGAAACCTGTGAAAAAACAGGTTGTTCCATGTGGGGGATGTGGGATGGCCTGTGTGCACCTGCAGTATTCTTGTTCTTTCAGTGTTCTTGTGTCTGGGGCCAGCTTATGCATTAACAAAACTATTAAGTTTCAAAAGAAGGGCAAATTACCTAGACAAAAGGTTTAAGAAGCTTGTTAAGGCAGCATTACAAATTATACTCAAACGTTAACATGACAGTAAATTGTATGTTAAGGCAACTTTATTAAATATCAGACCAATCTATACATTTTTCTTTTCTTATTAATAAAAAAAATTATGACAACTGAAATTAAACGGTATACATTCCTCATCATGCATAAGTATTGTTCAGTCACCATATCACACATATGCAGCTTAATTTCAGTCATAATTTTTTTAATTAATGAATAAGAAAAGAAAAATGTATAGATTGGTCTGATATTTATTAAAGTTGCCTTAACATGCAATTTACTGTCATGTTAACGTTTGAGTATTATAGGGCCACAGTTGTGGCCCTATAGTTAAGGCGGTAGCAAACTCTCATTGAACAGTGCCTATGCTGTTCAATAGGAAACGTTGGGGCAAAGACTTCCAGTTGGCAACCAGTCTGTTGATGAGGATTGTATATTTCTAGCTCAGTGTAGTTAACATTTACTCGCTGGATTAGCTAGAGTAAACTGTCTACTTGCCTACACTGCTTTTAGTTCTGTGATCAGGGGGTCTCTGGATTGTAAGAGGGTGGCTTTGGCGAGCCCTGTTTCAGCCGCTGAAACAGGGCTCCCTCTCCCCCCCGGGTGTTGGCTCTTTTAAGCCGTGGAGTGCTCTTAGACAGCATCAGTGGCGCGGGCCTTTAAAATGCTGCCACTGGCTGGGGCTGGCCTTAGTGTGGTGCCCTACCCACCCACCACCCTCAGCAGCAGCCTGAGCACAGGGGAGGAACTAATGCTGCCTGCCTTCCTGGTGCCCTGTGCCGCCTGTGCAGCCAGCCCGCTGCCCATGCTGCCTGCCTCAGGAGCCACCCTTGCCCTCAGCAATAATTGCCTGCAGGGCGGAGGGGGAGAGGAGGCTTCGGCCAGTGCTGGCACCCTACACTGCTCTGTGCCTTGCCCACTTGAAACCCATCGGCAGCAGTGGGGTGGGGGGGAGAGGAACTACACACCTCCTGCCTGATGCTGCCGCCACTGCCACCTTCATTTAAAACGGGCCTTCTCCGTTTAAACTCTGGGGACGTTCCCAAAGTCTGGTGAGCTTGGACTACATTTCCCAGCATGCCCATGTTTCCTAGTCTGGCATGCTGGGAAATGTAGTCCGAGCTCACCAGACTTAAGGAAATGGTTTTGTGTGAGTGTGTGAGTGAGTGTGTGTCACGGAGGAATATAGGGTCACACACGTGTGATACTGGCCTACATGTAGACTACAAGCCTAGTAAATATGTAAAGTGAAAGGTGCAACATGTATGTAATGTTACAATTGAGAACTGCAAAATCCAAATCAGGACTGTGACACTGACGAAACTCCAGGAAATGCAAAGAGATAAAAAGAATGTGTATTGGGAACCCTGGCCAGACAGAACCCTGGGGAGATGCAAATTGACCTTCAGGTTTGCCTGGGTTACCTACGTGACAGACCTCAGGTTTCTCCAAGGCGGGAAAGCCGAAACAAAGAGACCATGGAAGGTACTTAAGCGAGGGCCATTAAGCCTTGTCTCTTGCCTGGTCAGGGCCATCTTGAGCACTCTCATCTGGATCCTGTCAGTTAGGAAGGCTGGAGGACATGCATTGAGACCAGGGCTTTGCTTTCTAACAACTCTAAGACTGAAGACCCTGTCGCTTACATCAAGGACTGAGATGAACCTAAATGGACTTTAGTAGGGTAAGATTTTTATCTAGGAACTCAACCAGTATCGATATAGGAATGCGTTATATTTACCTTTGATTTCTAGTAACCACTCTGTATCAACAATCTTGCTTATTAATCAATAAACTTACTTCTTATCTTTAAGAAGAAGTGTCTGTGTCTAACATTGGAACACAAGTGAGCGACAAGGGCTCTCAAGCTCTTGCGAACCCAGAGAGAGAGAGTCTGTAAATGGGAAGGATCGGGCCCTTGGGTGACAAAGGGGTTGTCCCTGCGGCAGGCTTGAATCGGCCAGAGAGAAAAACTGATTCAAGTGGGCTGTACGCGAGGGAAACTGAGTCACTCAAACCCGGTAAAGTGGGGGTGCAGACCTCCAACCTGTGACAGTGTGTGTGAGAGAACGAGTGAGCGCATGCACTGGCTCGTGTGTGTGAGCTGGCTGGAGTGTGGGCTGTGTGTTGCATGTGAGGTCTGGCTGGGGTGTGTATGTGTGTGTGTGTGTGTGAGAGAGAGATCTGGCTGGTGTGTGTGTGTGTGAGATCTGTCTGAGGTGTGAGAGCGCACGCACTGGCTGGTGTGAGAGCTGGCAATGTGAGAGCTGGCTGGTGTATGTGGGGTGTGTGTGTGTGTGTGTGTGTGCTGGCTGGGGTGTGAGCTCTGTGTGTGTGTGTGAGAGAGAGAGAGAATGGAGGAGGGGCATAATTCTGGGCTGAGCCTGGGCTCTTCCAATCTTTGCTATGCCCCTGCCCCTGAAAAGAACTGGACTTGAGGGAGGGTGGGGGTGGGGGAGAGCTGGCTCCCAAATAAGGAAAAATGCACAATGCAGTTACCCCTTTGGACTGAATTTTTACCTCTAGTATTCGTTAATAAAGTTCAGTAAATGCTTCTGGAAACCAGGTTTAATATGTTTTAGATTGGATACTGTCTCCTCCATCCCTGTCCCTCAAACAAAAAAATCTGCATTTAAAAATGGGTGTGTAAGAGGCATAGTAAAATCAAAGGTCCTGGAATGCGTGTGTGTGAATGCGTGTGAATGAGTGTGTGTGAGAGAGAATGAGTGAATGTGTGTGTGACTGAATATGCACAGGAGAAAGAATTGTGTGTGTGTGTGTGTGTGTGCGTGTGTGATAGAGAGAAAGTGTGAGAGAGTTTGGGGTGGATTGGTGCCTGCCTAGAAGGGAAGGGACACACACAGTACACTATTAACTTTTACATTTCAACAGAAGGGGAAATTACCTAAGCAAAAAAACTGCGGTTTAAGAAACTGGTTAAGGCGGCATTCAAAATTATACTCAAACTGTAACATGACAGTCAATTGTCACGTTAAGGCAGATTTAAAAATAAACAAATTACAGATTAACTGAAATTAAACTGCAAATGCGTGGTTGTCACTTACCTGCAGGGGAGGATGGGGGGTGGGGGTGGCGAGCGAGGGGCTTCGCTGGGAGATCGGGTTTGGGGCATCCCTTGCACCGCGCACAGCGGAAGGGGAGTCCTGGCATTGCCCCTGCGAAGAGGCAGGCAGGGACAAACACCAGAGCCGAGGACATGGGACGCCGGGGCCATGGCAGAGCCAGCCCTGCCCCCACGCACAGAAGGCATAGGTCAAGGGCTGGCCCCAACGGATGGAGCCGCCCTGGACATGAACCTGGCGGAATGCGCTGGGTGCATGCAGCGAGAATCCCAGTTGCAGGGGGACGCCACCTTGGATCTGGTTCCTCCCAGGCGCTCAGAGCACCTGCGCCAGCGTCTGGGCAACACATAAAAGGCTGTTGGCTGCTCAGCTTACCGCTGGTGATCGGAGCAATACTGTGAGACTGGCCCCCTATAGAGATTTCTATCTGTGTTGTGAGTTGGTCTGAGTGTTTGTGGGGTGAGCGTGGTGGAGCAAGGGTACAAGTTTGATTGTAGTTGGTGTGAGGTTGTAGTGGTGTCTAACTGTCTAACTCATCTGTACTTATACCCAGGACTTCTTCCTGTTTGTGTGCCCTGTCCCTCATCCCCTCTCCTCGTGACCCCTTGGGACCCTTTGCTTTCCCCCTCCTTCTATACCTTCCTGCACAACTCCCCTTCCCTGAACCCGGTAGTGCAAGGTGAATGACTGCTAGTACGCTCGGCATATCACTACCTCCCTGTGATGATCTTTGGCTAGGAGGTGTCCTCCACTGCCTTTATAAAACCCTGAGGGAGAACTTTCCTGAGACAACACGCCTGAGCTTTGAAGGAGTGAGTGATCACCTTCCCTTCCCTTCTTCCTGAATCCAGACAGTGGTATGGTGATTGAACGATAGTTATACGTGATGAGGAATGCATGCAGTTTACTTTCAGTTAATCCGTAATTTATTTATTTTTTAATCTGCCTGAACGTGACAATTTACTGTCATGTTACAGTTTAAGTCTAATTTGGAATGCCACCTTAACAAGCTTCTTAAACCAAAGTTCTTTTTTCTAGGTAATATTACTGTAATATGGAGACACAATCCATGTCCTAAAGGGCTAGCAGAAGAAAACAAGTGAAGGTAGGTGTTAACAAACGTGATGGTGGCCCACTTAGACCTGCGGGCCACCGTCACATTTGTTGGGGGAAATCCAGATGTTTACCCTGAAGTTCTTCAGGGCATGTTGGCAGCTAGCCCAGACTGTGATCTTGGAGACCTCCGGGATCACAGCCCAGGCTAGCCACCAACATGCGCAGGAAACAGACCACCTGACTGGGCTGGGGTAGGTTATCACATGTGGTAGCCTGCTGTTTTGCCCTGGTCTGGAGTGACCACCGTGACTGGCTGCCATGGCGGCCGTCATTGACCACCTTGGCTGCCCATCATGAGGGGTGGGGGAGCAGACCGCTGGGCGCAGTGCGGGGCTGGCCGGCTGCATGTTTGTGCAGCTTCCTGGCCCAGCCATGTGAACATTTGTTCTGCAGCCGGACCTGATCCTGACCAGGTTGCCAGCAGCTTCCTGGTCTGGAGCAGTTTCTGACGGCGGCACTCCACTGTCACTTGTGTTTTCACACATACTGTGTGAAAGATGTGAGGAGAGATACGTGTATTGGCATTTTAAATAATTATGAATGAGGTACAATGCCATTCTGCTCAATACAGCTTTCTATATCTTTGTTTGCCCCAGTCTTAAATTAGCATATAAACAGTTCCTGATATCTGAGCCCAAATTAATATTCTCCTCCCACCCAGGCTCCTGGTGACTATGTCTTTCCAGAATTAAATCTTTTAAAATGCTAATTTAGCTTCCATTTATTTGACCCATGAGCCCTGACTCTATGGCACTGCATATTGCGTAGTCATTTATACATGTAAAAAAAGTGAGCCAGTCAGTGCAGAAGGCATATAAGATGATCCTGTTCTGACAGGGTGGTAATTCACACCCTTTTTTGTACATACAGATCTACAAAGGGTATAAGATAACTATTTTAAAGGGGGTTACTGGTTTTACATTTTACCTTAAATATATTGAAAGTGGAGCCTGATGCCCCTCCCCCTTCTTTTTTTCTAAAAACACCGGGATATATTGTGGGTGTTTACTCTGACACCAAAAGCTCTAATGATTGAAGAGAAGGAGATGTTAAATCTTTAACAGATTATTTTATTCAAAAGGTTAAGTATTCCTTGACATTTAAACAAACGAACCTGGGGCTGCAGTCCTGGAACTACTTACAAGTTCCTAAATCTGACTGATGGGATTTATAAGCCTGTATATTTACATGCTCATAAGTGTGTTTTGAGGATCAGGCTGCTGCCTATGTTTTGTCATGCTGAGCACTCCTTGCCCCACTCTCGGGCCTTATCTGTATTCAAAATTTCACAGTTTTAAATCATTTAGTTAAACTGGTTTAAAACCCAGTGTGGACATTTAGGGCACGATCATTCACCCATTGGAATCGATGTCTAAACTCCAATTTACTTTAATGGTGGAGGATTGTTCTGCCTCTTCAATTTTACCCTGGTTTATACCTCTAACTATTTTCTTTTAATTGGTATGACTCTGAGTAGTAACAAGCTTTTAGCTGCTTCACTCCTGTAACGTCATGATTTCCATTTCAGAAGTGCTTCAGTCACTAGACTATAGGACCTGATTTAAAAAAAAAAAATCACAAACAAATACAAATCTTTATTTAAAAAGATCACTGAAACCAAAGACTATCAGACCTTCTTAACATATGAACAGCATCATACAATCAGTTTGTATGCTTATTTACCTTGGGGGGACATCCAAAATGTTTGAATAAGTTGGTTTTTGAATCCATAGAAATGCTTCCTGTTTGGGACAGCTTCCCTTAGCAGCAGCAGCAGCAGCACAAGGAGATACTAGTGCAGCTGTTTTGGAACCACTGCTGTTTCCTCTGCTATGCTGTGACTCCCTGCCTTTGATAGCCAGGGTGCCTGCACTAATCCTGGGTGGTGGTGAGTGGTTGGGCTACAGCCCTCTTCTTCTCTGCCCACCCTGTAGAGACAGGAGAGTAGATGCTTGGGTTCAAGACACAGGGTGTTTTTAAATGAGATGCGTCCACGCATGGCCCCAATGACCATGCATGGCTCCACCGACCATGCGTCCAACTGCTCCTGTGAAGGTGGTGCTGGGGGAAGAAACATCTGGCCCCTGGATCTCACTTGTGGCATACCGCAAAGTTCGATTCTGTCTCCACTTTTATTTAACATCTATATGCCACCCCAGGGTGAGGTCGTGAGATGGTTTGGTGTGTGTTGCCACCAGCTTGCTGATGATACCCCGCTTTACCTCTCTTTTTCAATGAACCCAGGTCCTGCAGTCTCGGTGCTTTCCCAGTGCTTGCAGTGCTAGCAGTGAGTGACTGGATGAGGCTGAGCAGACTGAAGCTGAATCCTGATAAGACAGAGGTGATGTTGGTGGGTAGGGCAGCAGGGGTGGGGTGGGGTGGATCCCCTCCCGGAGGTGATGGCTCCCCTTGTGGAGGGGATCCACCCCCCACTGGCCCTGCAGGTTCAGAGTGTCTGGATTGTCAGGTGGCGGCGGTGGCAAAGGGAACCTTTTGCCAATTACATCTTGTGTGGAGGATCCAGATATATGTTTCAAGTTCTGACCTAGCCACCCTCATCCATGCATTCATCACCTCACGGCTGGATTACTGCAACACGCTCTACGTGGGGCTGCCCTTGGTGAAGACTCAGAAGCTGCAGCTGGTGCAGAATGCGGTGGCCCGTCTCCTGACTGGGACGGGCCGTAGGGAGCACATTACACCAGTGCTCTGGGCTCTGCACTGGCTGCCTATAGCATTCCGGGCCCGATTCAAGGTGCTAGTTTTGACCTTTAAAACCCTACATGGTCTGGACCCCTCCTATCTGAGAGACCGCCTCACTCCCCAGGCCGTGGAGCGACCTCTGTGGTCTACCGGGTGGGGGCGCCTTCTTGGAGGTCCCCCAGGTGAACCAGGGGGGGGCACGATGGAGAGGGTGTTCTTGGTGGCTGCACCATGGCTGTGGAACTCCCTCCCAGAGGACGCTTACGTGGCTCCCAGCCTGTTGGCCTTTCATTGGTCCTGTAAGACCTGGCTGTTCGTCTGGGGGGAGGGGGGGAATAAGGGTGGGTTTTTTACCAGTGGTTTTACCTCTTTGTTTTTTTTTTTATTGTTTTAGTCATCCCTTCTATGTACTGTTTTTATATATTGTTTTAAATATTTTGTGAGCCGCCCCGAGCTGCCGTAGGGCTGGACCGAGCAGGATACAAGTAATTGAATAAAATAAATAAATACGGTGGTGCATGGTGGAGTGCACGCCTGTAAACTACACAGCAGCCACTCATGGCCCCGCACGCAGCACCTCTGAAAGATCAGGAGTGCTCCGTGCGGGGCCAACCACATGTGAAGAGGCTGCCTCCGTGGCTGGGGTAGCCATGCTA
Organism: Sphenodon punctatus; assembly: GCA_003113815.1. NCBI lineage: Eukaryota > Metazoa > Chordata > Lepidosauria > Sphenodontia > Sphenodontidae > Sphenodon > Sphenodon punctatus. Next base: position 3,760,976 of record QEPC01000068.1, read on the forward strand.
GAAGTTTCCCATGTGAAGCACTCCCATGCATGTCACACGCGAGGACACCCCGCAGCCGTGGCACTCGGTGGCCGTGAACCCCCCTCCCCACTGTTCTCATTTAAAACACCCACAGTCTAACCAAAAATCCTAGTTATCCGAATCAACAGTGTTCCCACTATTTGCGGTACAGACCATTGTTATGGAAAAACTGAAGCTAGATCAGAGGACTTACACTGAATATAAACATAACATTTATTTTTATACCTATCTGTTGCCTTAGTGATTTTTTTAGCATGCAGTTGAACAACCTTAACATGGTTATTAGATGCTAAAAGATTAAGCAACCTTTTAAAGCTGTTAAATGCCATGTCAAAATATTATATAACAAGGAAACATTAAGCACTGCCATATTGGATCAGACTAACAGTCCATCTAGTCCAGCATCCTGTCTCTGACAATGGTCAGCTTCAACTGCCTCAGAGAAGTACACAACAGTTCATAATGGAGTGATTCTTTTCCTGCTGTTCGCTCCCAATCCCTGGCAGTCAGAAGTCTCAACACCTGACCAATTTGACAATAGCTATTTATGGACCTATCCTCAAATAGCTTTTAATTCAGTTATGCTATTAGCCTTCACAACATCTCCTGGCAATGAGTTCCATAGGTTGATAGTACATCCTGAGCCAGCGTTGTGTAATGGATAATGTGTTAAGATATGGAACTGGGAGACCAAGGGTCAAATCCAGTCTTGATGATGAACTCATTGGGTGACCTTGGGCAAGTCACTATCTCTCTGCCTCAGTTCTCCATCTGTAAACTAGGGGTGTTTTCAGACGTGACGAGATCACAGTGAACCATGCTGAATACCTACATGTGATCACCCAGGGCACCTGCACGTCTGTTTGGTGGCCGCCAGATGTTCACCACGCTGAATACCCACATGGAGTCAATTTCAACCATGCTTCCTGGGCTACCGGCGTGAAAATCGGCTGAAGCGTGGTGAAAGTGATTCCAGGTGGGCATAAAAAAAAAGTAACGTCTGGTCAGCTATCACGGCCCGGAATCCATGAGGGAGGGAGCGTGGAGGGGGCAGGGCTGTGCGGCCGCACGTTGCACCGCTCGGCCCTGCCTCCTCCGATTCCCCGCCGGGATCCCCGGCACGTCTGTTTGCCGTGCCTGGGTGATCCCGGCGGGGAATCTCTGGGTTGTTTTCGGGACGGGGCGAAGCCGCCCCGTCATGTCTGAAAACACCCTCGGTTTAATAATAACCTACCTCACAGGGTTGTTGTGAGAGTGAGCTAGATAAGGATTGTAAAGCACTCCAACCACTGATAATGCTATATAAATAGTAAATAATAAATCATAAATACGACGACGACGACTACTAACAATAATGAATTAACCATGAGTGAAATACTTCTTTTTGTTTTAAAGCTGCTGGGAGTTAATTTCATGGTGTAATCTTGTACTTTAAAAGTAAAGAGAGACTGCTAGTCACACTGCAATGATTATTGAACTCAAATCTATTAAAGTATCATGTTGAATTTAAAACCTTAAGTAGTACAGTGTGGAAAGTCATCATGAAAATCTGAAATTCAAATTTTAGCATATTACAAACCTGGAAGTCTAGAACATACATGCTTTAATGTTTAGCACCTTTCAATGTGTAGTCATGCTTTCGCTTTACTTATTAATGTGTGTGTACAGCATATTAGAAGTCTACATTGGGCAGCACAGGCCAATGGTTTGTAAGCAGCCACTGTAAAAGTGTGCTAGAGAACAGTTCCAACATTTCAGTTTAATTATGCACTCTCAGTTTAAATTTATTCAAGAATAAATGTATCCAGCTTGCCCTGCGGCAAGTCAGTTCTGTGGGGAATATTTTGTGTTAATATCTGCAGCAAATGAGTTTAATTATGTTTATCTCTATATTGGCTGATTCAGATGCTATTCTTTGCAGATTTCCACTGAAATTATATGTGATGGGGTGGAATGCTCACACTGTACTTTTCTGCAGGAACTGCCCCCAAATCACTAAGCACAGTTGGGGTTTCTCTATCAGTTCCCCTTTATTTAGTGCTCCACCAACTAACAGTGCTATATTATAGCCACAGTCTCTCAATGTGGCGAGTCCTCTGCCAGGGCTCCCAGACAAGTTTCATGGTGAGCCCTGTACTGGGCTCCCAACCAAGTCTGTCGAGCTGCTCCCTCAGATCCATGCTTATAGCCTTCTCTGGGCTTGCTGGCCCGGCATACTCCCAGCCAGACAACCAACTAGTTCACAGGGCAGCCTTGTGTGATCCAGAGTCTTGGGGCAGGCTCCCCGACCTCTATCTACTCGCTCTCAGCACACAGACAGGACCTATTGGCTTCTCCACTTGCCATCCCTGGTGGTTCCCCACTTCTGATTCAGCTTAGCTGTATATCTCTGGTACTCCTCAGCTAGTCTGCAATTTCCTACCATTCTCAGCTAGGAGCACAGTCTCAGGCCCACCCTAATTGGCCCAGTTAATCTTTGCCAGGCTTCACTCAATGCCCACTCCAGGGTTAGGCATCCCAGTCAGGACTTATCCAGCTCTGCTCTGAACCTGATCCTGCACAGGCTCAACGTGGTCCTGTTACACTATGTTACTTTGATATTTTAAAATATATATATAAATGAAACATCATTCCCAAATATAGTGCTTTAAATGCAGCTGTACAAATTCTAAGATGTCTCATGGAACCTATAAATTAAAGAATGATTTTATTCTGCAAAATGATCCTAAGCTACTTAGAAAATGTACAAGATTTTTTTTCTGGGTGAATAGGGGTCATCAAACTGTGGCTACAGCATCCCTCCACCAGATGATGCCGAGAGCACTTTACAATTTTTTTAAAAAAACCACTATATATAAAATCAATTTAAAACTATTTAAAAGGAGAAGGTTAAAAAGGGGGCGGGGGAGGGGGAGACACATGAAGCAGAACCCAGCAGTAGATTCTCTAAAAACACCTGGAAAACAAAAACGTTTTCAGGTGTTTTTGAAGATGAGGAAGGAGGAACATTGGGTATTTTCAGACGTGACAGGGCCCATTCGCCCCGTCCCGGAATCACCCAAATGATTCCCCGCTGGGATCACTCTGGCACGGCCAACAGAAGTGCCGGGGGATCCCGGCGGGAAATTGGGGAGGGGCTGCGCAGCGCAACGTGCGGCCGCACGCCCCCGCCCGCCCTCTGGGGAGACGGGCAGGCGCCGCAGCCAATGCGGTCACAGCGCCCGCCCAAATTGACCACGGCCCGGAATCTCGGTGGGGATTCCAGGCCGTGGCTGCCGTCCAGACGAAACGGTTCGGTTCATCATGGCGGGGAATCACATTCGCCACATGATCGGCTGAACCCGTGGGGCTGGCGCCGATCGCGTGGTGAATG
>QEPC01000068.1:3774188-3793564 GCA_003113815.1 Sphenodon punctatus
GGGGGGGGGGGGGGGAGGGCGTTGTACAAGATCGCTTAGATCCAGAGTAACTTTGACACCGGATATGGGGCAGTATGGGAGGAGCGCGAGGGTATGGAGGCCCCGTCTAGTCCACCTTTCTGGGATGAGTTTCGGAAAGTGATGCCAGCCGATGCTATGGATGTTCTGGGGTCTGTTAGAGCCACCAGTTGTGAACTAGATCCATGCCCGTCCTGGTTGGTGAAAGCCTCCAGGGAGACTTTGGGGTCAGGGGGGCTGGCAAGGGTAATCGTGTCGCTTCGGCAGGGGAGACTGCCACCCAGTCTCAAGGAGGCTGTGGTGTGCCCCCTGCTGAAGAAGCCATCCTTGGATGTAGACGTACTCGCCAGTTACCGACCTGTCTCTAATCTTCCCTTTTTAGGGAAGATTATTGAACAGGCAGTGGCACTGCAGCTCCAGACACATCTGGACAGCATCGGTTTCCTCAACCCTTTTCAATTGGGGTTCCGCCCTGGCTATGGTACAGAGACGGCGTTGGTGGCCTTGGTGGCCGATCTCCGCCGCGTTTGATCTCTCAGCCGCGTTTGACACAGTGGACCATGGGCTGCTGTTGAGACGGTTGCGAGCCCTGGGGGGGTCTGGACGGGACTGTCCTTTGGTGGTTCCGCTCATTCCTCTCGGGGAGAAGCCAGCGGGTTGTGCTGGGGGCTGAAACATCTAGCCCCCGGTCCCTGGATTGTGGCGTTCCGCAAGGTTCTATCTTGTCTCCATTGTTGTTTAACGTGTATATGCAGCCCTTGGGGGAGATCGTGAGGGGGTTCGGGGTGTGTTGTCACCAATATGCTGATGATACTCAGCTGTACCTCTCTTTTTCAACCGACCCAGGTCCTGCCGTCTCAGTACTTTCCCAGTGTTTGGAGGCTGTGGCGGATTGGATGCGGCAGAGCAGACTGAAGCTGAATCCCGATAAGACAGAGGTGGTGATGGTAGGTAGGGCGACGGAGGTGTTGGCTCCCCTCGTAGAGGGGGTCTGCCCTCCGATAGCCTGGCAGGTTCGAAGTCTGAGGTGTTGCTGGATTCAGACCTGCGCCTGGATTGACAGGTGGAGGCGGTGTCGAAAGCCGCTTTCCACCAGTTGTATCTGGTGCGAGGGCTGCGCCTGTACATCTACAGGCCTGACCTGGCCACCCTCATTCATGCCTTCATCACCTCAAGGCTAGACTATGGCAACACACTCTACATGGGGCTTCCCTTGATGCTGGTTTGGAGGCTGCAGTCAGTGCAGAATGCAGCACCTCGTCTCCTGACGGGCTTTCAGGAGCATATTACGCCTGTGCTCCCTACTCTGCACTGGCTGTCGATAGCGAGCCAAGCCAGATTCAAGGTGTTGGTTTCGGCCTACAAAGCCCTACACGGTCTGGGCCCCTCATATCTCAGGGACCACCTCGCCCTCCATGTCCCAGGGCAACCCCTTCGGTCCGCCGGGGGTGCCTTTCTGGAGGTCCCCCGTGTAAAACGGGGGGCCACCATGGAGAGGGTATTCTCAGTAGCTGTGCCGTGACTCTGGAACTCCCTCCCGGAGGAAGCCTGTCTGGCCCCAAGCTTGCTGGCTTTTCGTACAGCTTGCAGAACCTGGCTGTTCGCCCAGGCCTTCGGAGGGGAAGGTGGGGTAGTTGGGGGAAGATATTTTAAATTATTGTTGGAACTTTTTGTCTTTTTTTTAATTTTAGTATTTTATTTGTTTTGTAAGTCGCCTCGAGATGCCGTAGGCATGAGGGGGCAGTGTACAAATGCAAAGAAATAAAATAAATAAATATTAGCAGAGGAGCGACAGTTCCAGAGGGAGCAGGAGAATGGGAGTTGATCGGGGGGGAGACAGGGAATGGGGATAAGATGAGGGGAAGGGGGGCGATGGGATCGGCGGGAGATGGGCATTGGGGCAGAGGGCACGAAGTGGTGGGGGGAAGAGAAGGAGGAGGTGTGGGGATGGTGGAGTGAGATGATAGGCATAGTGGGAGGCAGGAGGAGCGGGGAAAGAATTAGGGGGAGAAGCAGGTGAGAGGGTATGGGGAGGGAGGGGAAGAAGGGAGGGAGGGGGTGAGAGAGAATGACAGGCATTTTGGTGGGTCCAGATACAGAATGGTACGAGGTGCAAAGGAACTTCCCTGAAGGATGCCTCAGTCTTACAGAGTTGTTGCAGTGACGCTTGCTCCTGCATGTCCTCTGGCCATGGCACCACAGCTTAGTGGTAACGTGCCCTCTCCACTGGCAGCAGTATCTTGAAACGGATAGGGGACGCTGTCACTGCGGTCCCTGTAAACGGGCCCAGCCAACGGGTGACACCCTTTGGATGTTGCCCTTCGGCTGATGCCCTAAGGGCCCCTGCGCCTGGATAAGTAGTACCTGGAGGAGGAGACGAGGGGAGCCTATCAGCTCTGGCCACTGTTAGTGCATCACGCACTAGAAGTGCGTTGTTAAATGTTTAACATTAAAACGTACTCCTTTGTAAAGTTCTAGGAAGAGGACAGTGTACCCCTCCTAAGGCCAGTTAAAATATTGCATTAGACTTCAATATAGTAAGCTAAACTTCACTTCATGGAAAAAACATTTTCGCAAATGTAAATTAAGCCAGAAAAATATAAATGCTTATAAATATAAATAGAGGATGCTATTCCCTCTCACACCACTGTTTCTCCCCTTTCTTAACAGTTATTCCATTTTCTCACTTTTTATTTAATAAGGACTTCTAAATAAGGTGCTTTCTTTTAACAGGTGATGCAAAACTAAGATAAGACTTTTGGAGAGGTTCAGTGCCAAGCATGTGCTCTTTGTCCCTTTGCAGTGGGCAGGCCCAAAGGTCCCTTGCTAGCCTGTACTAAGGGGCAATCTGGTCCCCACCCCCCGAATAGGAAATTCTCAAGTCATCACCTTTGTTTTGGTGCAGAGGTTGTAAGGGAGAACTGGTCCCATACGCATCTAGGGACCTTAGAAATGCAGTCAGATTAGCCAGATGATGCTATCTAAGGCCAATCTTATTCACGATTAGTAGGGACCATGGCCCAGACCCTTCAGTCAGAGAGGCCCCTGCTGGGAGGCTAGTCCTGGTAGCCTTGGGTCCAGTGCTTCTGATGCCCCAGGATGGGCTATTTCTGTAGGGCCCTCTGGGATGGTTGCTTCCTGCCCTCTCCCCACTCACTTTCAGTAAATAACTGATCCCTGAATCCCCTCTGCTGGAGGGGTGGAAGTGAAAGGGAGAGAGCGTTCACGTGTATGTGTGTGAGCAAGCCTATGTGTGTGAAAACCTGTGACCTTGTTTTATAAGCAAATGCCAGACTGACAAACGTTAAAGGGGTGGGCTATGCAGGGCGGGAGTAGTGGGCCCCCTGAATTTTATTTTTTCCCTCGGCCCCACAAATTCTAAGGCCGGCGCTGATGCTATCCTTGTTGTTCCACTACAGAGGAGTCAGTGGGAGTTTTATCATTGACTTAAACGGGTTCAGAATTGCAGCCATAAACTAGGAAGATCAAATGATTTAATCTGTGCAGCCTAAGTTATGAAGTAGTTATTGTGTTAGACTCTCATGAACAAATTGTATATGAAAAACTTGTGATGATGCCCCCAAGAAGCTGTTATAAAATTAGAATAATTTCCAGAGACCAAATCTCTGACAATGCCACTACAGTTTTCAGTGACATACACACTATTTTGGCATGAAATTACAAAGTGATTATTGATTTATGATGCATTATATTGTGCAAAACCTCAACATAAAGGTATATAAACGGGCATCATAAAAACCAGCTGCAGGCCGCGTTTGCCCCTCAAGCCTGAGGTTCCCCATCCTTGGTTTAATGGCTGGAGCAGAAGATTGGAAATAAGGTTTTTGAATTTGTGGGGCCCAGGGCAAAAATAAGATGCAAGGTCCCTATAGCCCCACCCTCTGTAACTCCACCCCTTTAACAATTGGCAGTCAGCTCTTTGCTTACAAAAACAAAGCAGTGTCATAGATTTTCAGACACATGCATGTGCACACACAGGCTTTTCTCTTGTGCACACGCGAGCATACAAACACGCTCACTCTCTCTTTCCCTTTCACACACCTCTGCCAGGAGAATTTGGTGGTAGGGGCAAGCAGTCAACCCAATTAATTCAGGGAGAGAGTCCTGTAGAAGTAGCCCCTCCTGGGGCCTCAAGAGCACCTGAGGCTCTTGAGACCTGAGGCTACCGGGACTCATGGCCTCTACTAGCCCTGCTCCTAAAGCCTCTTCCTAATTGTAGGAATTGTGTGACCTTGTGGAAGTCATAATAATGTCTCTTAAGCTCTCTGTACCTGCTTACTGAGCCTAACAGGGTACAAATGATAAATCTCTATCTTGCAGAAGCTTGCCATGCTTAAGTAATACTTGCAAAATGTTAGACGATCCTTAAATTGAAGGTGTTTTATGTAAAAAGCATTATGAAAAAATGAAAACTATAGCAAATGTTTGAAATAGTTCAAATGAATACAAAGGATGCAAATCCATCAAGTCAGTGGTTCAGCTCCTATTAACTTTAATGGAGGAATGTTCCCAAAATATCTTGTACATGAAGTCTTATACATGATACTGCTACAATAGCATCTTTTGCTTCAGTCCTATTATGTCATTCATTTGTAGCACATATGGTCCTGTCTCATTTCCTTGTACACCGTATTAAAAGTGTCCCTTGAGGTATGTATGCTGCATTGCTAATTATTTACAGTATGGGTCATATGAAAAAGCTGTGCAATTTCCTATCTGTTATGGATTCCAAAACTTAGTTATTTCTTTTGTATTTATATGGCTCCTATTAACAGTTTCTATATTAAAACAAACGCTGGTTCAAAAATGTGGGAATTAAGAAGCAATACACTGTCAATCACACTGCCTGTCAAACCAAAGTAGGGGACTAAATCATATCAACATATAAACAAATACATTATTCTTATTAAGCCTGATGAAATTGTTGTTTAAGAATTCATATATGAGATTAAATGAGAAAGCATACAGCCGTACTCAATTAATGGAAATATGTAAAGTGCATAAACCTGCCTTTACACTGGGCAGCATATCTCTAATGTATTTGTATATATATAGGCCCCAGTTCTGCAAACACTTATGTATGTGCTTAAGCATGGACATTCTGAAATGTATACAGTTAAGGTGGGAAGTCTTTGTAGGTTCACGGCTCCCCTCCTCCGCCCCGACTTTTCAAAAGAGTTTTGGGAGGTTATTATTATTATTATTAAGCCAGGGCATGAAATTTGCAGGCGCCTGGGAGCCATTGGTGCTCAGAAAACAGAGACTGGAAACTGGTTCAGGGGTGTAGTGGGGCAAGAACTGTTTAATATCTGAAGAAAGTCTGGCTGAATTTTTTTTTCGCTCTTGGGAGTTCGATATGAAATTTCATGCCCTGATTAAGCATTTATATAGCACCCTCAAGTGTACCTGCACTTTACAATTGTTATTAACGGAGACAGGTCCCTGCCCAGTAGGTTTACAATCTAAGATGGACAAGGATGAGAACACAGGGAGAGACAGACACATATATTCCCATTTTATAGATGGGAAACTGAGGCTGAAAGGTTATGATTTGCCCAAGGTCACCCAGGGTGTTCATGGCTAGGGCAGAATTCAAACCCAGGCTTTCACCACACTGGCCCTTATATTGTTATAAGGTTATGCTTATATTTTGAGTTTATCCACTTACTTTGGATAAGAATTCAGGTTGTTGTGTCGAGAAGAAAGCTATCTGTATACCTAATAAAAATGAGATGGATCCAATAGATACAAGCAGTTGCTGAAACACAGAATTGTTGTTTGTGAAAGTACTGGTCACAACTCCCCACATCTACACCCTCTTCTTGACAGTGATCTTGCTGCTGGGCTGATCCCTTGTTTGCAAACTGTGGCAATTGCCAACGTGCTGAGAGAGCATTTTGGGCCCTGTTTCTGCAAATAAGTATGCACATGTAGTCCCGCATACATACATACATATTTGCAAGATAAAGAGATAATATAACAAAGTGACAACTACAAAATAGTTTTACTAAGTCAAGTCTATCTTTTTTGTTTGAAATCTAGCACAAGCTGGTTTAGAGGTAGACATATTCTCTGCTACTTTTTTCTCCATTGGCTTCACTTACAAAGCAAAATCTTATTCAGATAATGGTGATTTCTTAAACTTTGTATTATTCCTACATTTGAAAAAATGTATCTTGCATAAGTCAGGATATTAAAAAAATCCTCCTATGTTTCAAATTTTGTCTTGTAGTCTGACTTTATTGGATAGACTGACACAATTATATATTATTTTTAAAAAAACCAAACCCATCAATGTAGAGCAACCATGGAATGCAGAAGTCATGTGTGTGCTCAAAGACGGAGTACCCTGAGGTAATTTGTCTCCTTGTGATTTAAGTCCTTTCAAAGGATGGAGACAAAGTAGTTCAGATGATATTTTATATTGGACCAAGTACTGTTGGTGACAACTGTGCAAGCTTTTGCGCGACATGAGGCCCTTCCTTTGCTATGTAAAAAGTCAGAACTATAGACTGAGCAAGAGCAGGACAAGTATGTAAAAGAAGGCAATGACTTGGATGGAGCAGTTTGGGAAAAAAAGCAGAGATTTTGGACATTTAAAAACAATTCAGGTGGCAGCTGTAGCAAGGAGCACCTTTTGCCAGTTACATCTAGTACGACGGCTTTGGCCATACGTTCCAGACGCTGACCTGGCCACCATCATCCATGCCTTCGTCATCTTAAGATTGGACTATTGTAACACGCTCCATGTGGGGCTGCCCTTGGTGACAACTCGGAGACTGCAGCTGGTACAGAATGCGACTGCCCGTTTTCTTATGAAGACGAGGCGGCGTGAGCACATAAGTTCAGTGCACCGTTCACTGCACTGGCTACCTATAGTCTTCCGGGCCTGATTCAAGGTGTTGGTTCTTACCTATAAAGCCCTATACAGGCTTTATAGGTAAGAACCTATAGGGTAAGACCTGACTTTTTTGCCAGGCTTTCGGCGGGGGAGATAGGTAAGGGGAGGGAGGGTTGGGAGGGCAGGTTGGTGTTTTTGTGACCTTTTAGGTGTTTTATATAGCTGTTTTTATATTTTAAAAATTATTTACTGTACGCTGCCCCGAGCTGCCAGAGGCAGGAAGGGGCAGGATCAAAATGTTTGAATAAATAAATAAATAAAAAACACTGATGATGATATTAAAAATTATGCTAGATAACAGTAAATGCAGATTTAGAACTATGCAAGAGCAAACATTTAGAGCAGGGGTGACCAGTTATGTGGGGTGGAACACAATAGAAAATTTTCCATTACCAAATTTTTCTGCTGAAAATTTTCCAGGGCTCAGGGGAATTTCCACTAATGTATTTTTCTGTGGAAAATTTTCCATTTCTAAAAATGACTGTAAGTGAAACCAAAACCAAAACTAAGCTCCTCACGCTTGAGGTCGATGGGTATTGGAAAAATTTCCAAAAAATGTGCATAGGAAATTTTGCACAGGAAAAATTTCCAATTCAAAATTTTCTTTTGCGAATTTTAATGCAAATAAGAAAGAAAATTTGCATGGAAAAATTTTCTGATTCAAAATTTTCCAGAAAATCCACATCACTGGGGGTGACCAAGAGGTAGATGATGATCTATTGGTAGTTCATAAACTAGTCTCTAGCTAATCGCAGTGTGGAGCGAGGGACCAGTATCTCAGAGATTGCCTGTGCGGAGGTGAGCAAGACCAGCACTCCAGGGAGTGTCTCTGGGGAGAAGAGCTCCTCCAGTGCAGTGGGGAAGGCTCTCCACTTGGAGACCATCTGTTGAGGTGCACTGGAATGGGAGTCAGCAGGAGGGATCCTCGTAGGTCTCCTGAGGATGATGCCTGAATCAAGTAGATCATGTGCACTAGAAGTTCCGCTGCCCTGGATTTAGAGCTAAGGGGTAGGAAACAACTTTCCAGGCGAAAGAAACTCTGAGGAAAAGAAATCTTTTGTACAGCCATTAAACCCTCATTATACTTATCAACATGAACAGTGTGAGTTAAGCATGCAGAGTCTGGAGTATTTATTGCAACTGGATTTTAAAGCTATGGGCCAGGTGGAACCCTATTGCAGGCTGGCAACCAGTTGGGAAACCCTGGTTTTGACAAACACCTTACTCTGAATAGGTTCATTGAGTTAGTTGAGTAATTAAGTTAGTAAGATGATATTCACAATGGCAGCGATGCACACACTACTTACCCTGGACTAAGTGTTTTGTGGATTGCAGTTCACATGGAACTGTGACTCTTGAGCACAATACTCCAGCTATTACCAATGGCTTCAATAGGGGGAGTATTATGTCCCCTGTGTTTTACTATGACTGTGGTTCAATATATATTGGAAATGGCTTTTTTCAGTATCTTCCGCTCAACTATTCCTTGATTTCTCTGAATGTCTGGAAAAATTCTCATTTGCTTAAATCTGGTCTTAAAATCGTGAGCATATTTATAGCCTAGAGACTTAGCTAGGGGCGCAATCTGCATCACGATGCACCTTGGTTTGTAGCCTTCACCGATAAGAAACCACTGTCTCTGCGTTTTACAGGTTTTAACTCCAGAACCTGTCAAATGACTATGGTGGCAGAACACGAGGAGAGAGACCGGAGATGTCCCTGTGGCAGTCGGCAACGTCGGGAAAGCGGTGCCTTGGAGGCTCTGACTCCAGCTCAGAGGGGAATGAGAGATGTGGGAGAAGAGGAAACACCAAAGCAAACTCCAACGACTCCAGCGGTCCCTGCCAACTCTGTGACTCCCTCCCCCGGCCCCAACCATTCGGGAACAGGGCGGATCTGATGGTCAGCAGCTACGCTCACTCCCCTCTCCCCAAACCTTACCTCATCCTGCCCTGCCTCGCTGCCCTTCCAACCTGCCATCTCTGCTCCCCTTAGTCTCCCCCCACCATCACTCAGCACCAATCACATCTCAGCTCCATCCGCCTTGCCCAACCAGAGCTGCCTTTACTCCGTTCCACCGCCCCCTGACTCCCCAGTCGGTCCAATCAACCTTGCGCTTAGTGATGAGTGGCAGGTAGCGGGGACGCTGTGAAGGCTAGTTTGGCGCTGCCAGAGTCTAGTTGAGGAAGCAACTCAAGAACGGGCGGGACAAAGCAGGTGGGGGCGGGGCAAAAGGGGACGCTCCCGCCCGCCCCTTCCCAGTTCCGCGCGCCTCCTCAGGGCCGCAGCCTCCCCCCTGGGCGCGCGGCGCGGAGCCCTGGCTGCGAGCAGCAGGCAGAGCGGGGTGTGTGTGGCGGCGGTGGGCGTGGCCTGCGCAAGGACTGAGCGGCCCCCGGTAGAGAGGCGGAGCAAAGTCGTTGGCGGCCGGAGGCGGCGGCGGCGGCTGGTCGGCAAGGGGCGGCCTCGCCATGGTTTTCCTTAAACTCCGCGAGCAGGTGGGTGCAAAGGGCGCTGAGGCGGTAGCTGCTCCCTCTTTCCTGAAGCGGGTGCGGCTGCGGCTGGCGCGCTCCTCTGTGTGCGTGTGTGACAGGCTGTGGGGAGGGGGAGGCACTGTGGCTGTTGCCGGGGGGGGGCCTGGTGCTGGGGCTTCGGGGTCCCCTGTACTGTTATGGCCGCGCGCGGCGCTTCATCATCGTCCTAGGTGCCCGCGCCAGGGGAGCTAGGCAGCTGCGTCTCTCTCCCCCCATTCCTCCCCATGGCTTTCAGCTCCTCCTCCTCTCCCAGGTAACTATGGCTCAGGCCTAACAGGTGGTAGCGAGTCGCTGCAGCTAGCACCCGTGTGCACACCCCACGATCCCCCTCTCACACACCCCTCCAGACCTTCACGCTAACGCTCACACACCCCTTTTATTCACTCGCGCTCACTGCCTGCCTACATACCAGCACCGCCCCCAACTCTTGCTTCCACACACCCCAAGTCCTCCTCACGCTCATAAGTCTCCCCTAAATGCTCCTATCTCGGTTGTTTGCTCGCTCATTCACACACTGAGTTGTGCTGGTATCTAAGGGGATTGAATAACATGCTGACATGTGCCTGTCTTTCACTGTGATCTATTTAAAATGATACGCACCCTGCTCCCTGAGTCTCATGTCCTTAAACTCTCAAAGTCCGTTCTATTTTAGTGCAGTGCCCCTGCAGTTCCACCTTCACAGTGCAATAAACTTTACAGGGGGGCCGGTTTGTTCCTTTGGTTCTACCAGGGCAACCCCCTCGGATTCAGTGGCTTCCACACTTAGGAAATCTGTTTTGGAGCTCTTGATGTAGTCCGCATGGGAGTGTTGTTGAAAGCAGAATTTTGTTCCATGGGATTTTGGAACGGTTGTCCCCATTTTGAGACTGAAGTATATTCTCATAACCCCAGATATCAACGAAGTCATGCAGAATATATCAAATGTAAATCAGGATTGTAACACCATCTGTAGGTGGCATTATCGATAGGTTGAGTGCCTATCCCTTAACATTTGCTGCTTCAAGTGAGCTATTCCGTTTCAGTAAAGCATTTAGGAGAAAAGATGCTATGACTTGATTCTCTGGGTGTTTTTAAACCAGACAGAACCACACATGCCCACCCATCAATCACCCACCTGATGCGACGGCTGTGTGGGTGGATGCGCATTCCCATATCCCATGTAGCACCCACTTATGGCCGCTCATGGCACCAGAGGAAAAGCCGGAATGCCCAGTGCGGGGGAAGGCAAAACAGTGTGTGGGGACAGACGTCCACGCATACTTGGCCCATTTGAACTGGGGTGTCCGCTCATGCCAGCAGACAGCTCCACTGCCCCGCTATCTCCTCATACCACTCCCAGCCTTACAGCTCTTAAAGGAGTAATGGTTGCTTGTATGAGTTGCTTCGGGGGGCTGGTCTGAGGTGGTGAGAGTGTGTAGAGGCTCCCTGCACGGGTGCAGTGGCCACCCACGGAGCCGCCTGTTACAAACCTTCCCCACTCATTCCATGTACGTGGGTGCTCTGTGGCAGTAATGCTCAGCGGACAAGAACACCCCACCCTCCCAGCCTTGTTCCTTTTAAAAGCAGCCTCTCTCTGACTGATATATGCACTCAACCTGAAACTTGGTGCTTCTGTCTGTCTGATGTTTCAAAGCCTTACTCTTGTCTCTTCATACAGATAAAACTTTCATCTAGGCCCTTATCACTCTTATTTTTGTCTCGGGTTATTGCAAACTTTTTCTCTGTGGCCTTGGAAATCACATTTTGTCCCACTTTATAACTATTCAAAATACTTTAGGTTTTTCTAACTAATGGCACGATTATGCTCCTTCTTTTTCTTTTATTTTTTTTACCTGCTCTACTATCTTCATGGCTCAGGGTAGGTTACGGTACATAAAAACATATAGAAGTGTTTGTGTGTGTGTTTTTAAAAAAATCAAACACTTAAAAACCAGTTAAGGTTCTTCATCCTGAACTACACCAATTTCTCTTCAAAAGCCAGGCTGAACTGGGTGTGTGTTTGTCGGGGTGGCAGTGTCATGCATTGCCTCTGGAAAGTAAACAGGCTTGGGGTTAGGTGAATCTCCAGGGGGAAGGGAATTCCATAATGGGTGCACAGCTCTTTGTGTACCCTTGCTGTACAAACCTGATGGGAAGATGGTACATGTAAGAGGGCATTGCTTGTCTTAATTTTAAAGCCCTTTATAGCTTATTTCTCCACACACACACCCCGGTTGCTTGTAAGCAGGATTCCTAGTTTTGTCTTTGCAGTGGAAAACAGATTTTGCTTTTTTCCAGAGAATTTCACAGAAAATGGCACAAACTTACAATTTTTGTTGAGGAGGACACAGCGAGTGTACGACAGAGTGGATGCGGATTGGAGCAGAGGTGGACCTAATTGAACCCATAGCAGTTTCCCCAAGTGCCAGCCTCTATATGGTTCCCCTTTCTGGTTGGCGGAGCGGTATGGACCCAGGCTGGAAGGAGGTGGCAGCGAGCACAGGGTGGTGTCAAGGAAGCAACCTAAAGGCATATGCTATGGGGGGAGGGGCTCTGCATTTGGAGGGATGCCACAGACCTTGAATTATTTTTTTTTGACTGTTGGTAGGACAGGTAGCTGCAAAATTGCATAAAAATTAAAATATTACAATAAAATGTGGTGCTCTAACTCATACGTATATATATTGTGGTATGGGAAAGTCAACTAGCATTTACATTTAATCACAGAAAAACAGAGATTTTAGTTTTTTATCAGAGAATTTCCAATTTATTGTTGCAGAAAACTAGGAACCCTGCTTATAAGCATATCAAAACCATGACCCCTGCATTTTCATTCTACTCAGTCACTATTGTAGTGTCTATCTTTATTATTTATATAGTACCAACACAATATTCTGGGTGCTGGGCAGTTGTGATTATACAGCTCTACGACAAGTTTGGCTTCTTCCACTTCTGCCAAACGGACTAATTTTTCATGCAGCTGGTTGCTATGACTTCTTAATCACGGCAACAGAGAAGGAGGCTATAGTTGCGGTTGCTACGTATGTGTGGTTGGTGGTCAGAAAAAGGGGCCAAATTTTGGCCAAATTGGAAATATGTGGTCAAAGTATCTATAGGGAATAATTTTTGAGGTCGCTATATTTGCTGCTTTTAGGCGAATATGCCACCCAAGGGGATTTGTTGTTGTAGTTCATAACTCATCCCTAATTGATGGAGGATGTCTTTTGCAATATAAATGCAGATGAGGGCTTTACTGTTCCTTGTTCTTGATGTACTACTTATTTTATTTTATTGATTTTATGTAAAATTGTATTTTTATATGTAAACTGGCCATGGCGAAAGCTAGAGCTAAATAAACAAATTGAATTTAATAGTACCAACACAATATTCTGGGTGCTGGGCAGTTGTGATTAGAGATGGGTCTCTACCTTGAGAGGCTTACAATCTAGGATGGTTAAGGGGGAGAGAACATAGAGGTAAGGATACATTCAGGAAGTTGGAAAGTTGCAGCTGTGTATACTTGGGTTGGGGAGGAAGGAAATCCTGAAGGATAAGATGGTATAAGGAGCAGGGCCGGTCTTAGTGTAAGCGGGGCCCAGGGCAGGGAACAAATGTGGGGTTCCTATCTTCTGACGGCGGCTTTGCCAACGGTGGCCAGTGGGCCTAGGGGCGCTCCCCGACTCAGGGGACGATGCTCGGGGATGGGTGGAGGGGCACTCCCCTCCGCCCATCTCCAAGCGTGAGCGGCCATTCGGATCACTTACCTGATCCGCTGTTGCTGCTGCCACCACCTCTGGCCTGGACCCCGTGCCAGGCTCGGAGCTTCAGGTGGGGTGGGCACCACGGCAGCAGATTAAATCTGCCGCTGCGCTGCCTGCCGCCACTGGAAGTTGTTGTTGTTGTTATTATTATTATTATTATTATAAGCTTTTATATAGCACCAGTGATGTACCTGGTGCTTTACAGAGAATAAGATAGACACAGTCCCTGCCCAAGAGCTTACAATCTAAGTTCCGCTGCCCTCCCCCCCGGCTGCCTGTCACAGTCTCGGCCAGGGGAAATGAGAGAAGCAGAAGCCCTGCCTCTCCCTCATTTCCCCTGGTCGAAACAGCCAGGCAGTGGAGGGGACCAGTGGTGTGAGGGAGAGGCGGGGCCTCTGCCTGCTTCTCCTTCACTCCGTGGGTGCCCATCCCTGCCTGTCAATCTCTTGGCCAGGGGAAATGAGGGAGAGGTGGGGCCTCTGCCTCTGGCTGAGACCCTCATTTCCCCCTGTCTCTTATACACATCTAGATGTGTATAAGAGACAGCTCCTGCTGGCTCCCTCTGCTGCCTGTCAGTCGGAGTTGGCCGGGCCCCCTGTTCTCAGGGTCCCCAGCTCCTGGCCACTGTCAGACCAGGAGCTGGGGCCCCCAAGTGCGGGGCTCCCCCATGAGCAGGGCCCAGTGCAGCTGCCCTGCAGTAGGGCTGGCCCTGATAAGGGGAAACATAAATGAAGATGCAGAGGAGGGGTTGAACAAATCAAAGAGGTCAGTGAGGTGGATGAATTTCAAAACAAAGTGTTGAACAAAAGTGAGGGTCAATGTGAGAGTAGAGAAGGACACTAAAGGAGGCTGTAGTAGTCAAGAGATAACTAGAGTTTTGGCAATGGAAACAGTATGGAAAGGCTGGATTTTAGCAATATACAGGGAGAAGTAATAGACCTTGGCAACAGACTGAATGAGGTGCTAAGGAGCAGAAGAAGTCAAAGATGAATCCCAGGCAGTGTGCCTTGGGGACAGGTTGGATGGTGTTACTGACAATGGAGATAGTGTGAAGGAGGATAAGATGGTTTGAGGGAAAGAGGAGTTCAGTCTTGGACGTGTTATTTGAGATGACTCTGAGACATTCAAGTGGAGATGTCTGAGAGACGATGATGGCAGACTAGATGGAGGGGGGTTGAGAAGGGTTGCATGTGAGGATCTTTCTGTAAATGGCCAATCTTCTACATGGTTCTTCAGAACCCTGCATAAAACTCTTCAGTGGTGTTATACCTAAAAAAAACTGACAGCAGCAAAGTGAAAGGAGTACTCGTCCCCTGCTTATCATACTGACCAGTGTTTTCACTGTTACCTTGTGCTTTCACATCTGTTTTCGTCCACCTCATTTTGTGGCGTACTTAGATTGTAAACTCTTTGAAGCTGTCTTTTTGTTCTGTTTGTAGAGCACCTAACATAATGGAAATAGCTAAGCTTTACCAGAATAAAATAATAGCAACATTACTTCTTGTGATTGCTTTCAGTAGGTTAAAATATTTGAGATTTAAGGAAAGGGGTGAAATTTGGTTGTTTGGTAACCTTTTGTAGGTTATGGCCATTTTTACACGGACGTCCCCACCCCCCTGCTCGGTGTTTGGGTTCATGTTGGGGGCGGGGTCCATGTAAATGGCCAGTGGTGGGTGGGGAGATGGATGTTCGCCCATGTGAACACTGCGCAGCATGGGTGTGCTCTCGTGCAACACCCACCTCCACCCATTGCACACCCATCTCAACCCACGGATCCCTCTGGAAAACCGGAGGAGGCTCCGTGGGTGGAGGTGTGTGTGTGTGTCTGCTTAAATGGACACACCCACCGTGGCCAAACACCTATCCGCCCACTCACCTCTGTCCATGTAAAAACGGCCTAAATTACATTTGAGTTGGGTTACTTGGCTTTAGTTTATGACTATTTAAGTCTGTTCTCAAGAGGAGAGAACTGTTAATTTTCCACGATCTGGTGTTAAATATTTACCTCTTGCTGAACCTTAGATATTCTATTTTATTTTATTTATTTTTATTTATTCTAAAGTTTTACTACCCCGCCCCTCCTACCACAGGCAGCTCGGGGCAGCTTACAATTAATGAAACATAAAAACATTGACTAAAAACAACTCAGAGGAAGAAAAAAATACCCCTTCTCATCACCCCCACCAAATGCCTGGCGGAACAGCCAAGTCTTACAACTTCTTGGAAAGGAGGGGAGATCCGGGGCCAACCGGGCCCTACCGGAAGGGAGTTCCACAGCCGTGGTGTGGCCACCGAGAATGCCCTCCCCTGCGTGGCCCACCGGAACACTAGGGGAACCTTGAGCAGGGCACCCCCGGATGACCGCACGGCCTGATCTAGCACCCGGGGGTGAGGCGGTCCCGCAGATAGGTAGGACCTAGGCTGTTTAGGACTTTATAGGCCAAAGCCAACACCTTGAATCAGGCCCGTAAAACTACCGGCAGCCAGTGCAGAGAGTGGAGCACTAGTGTAATATGCTCTCAATGGCCCAGTCCTACCAAGAAATGGGCCGCTGCATTCTGCATTACCTTCAATTTCTGAGCCGTCACCATCGGTAGCCCCATGTAGAGCCCGTTACAATAGTCCAGTCGAGAGGTGATGAAAGCATGGATGACATGGCCAGGTCAGAGTCTGAAACAAACGGCCGAAGCTGTCGCACCAGGTGTAATTGGCAAAAGGCACTCCTCACCACAGCCTCCACCTGGACATCCAGGCGGAGCTGCGCGTTAAGGAGCACCCCCAGACTCCGTACCTGGGATACCAATGGAGGGCAGACCCAGCTAATAACGGGGGCCGCCATCTCCATCGCCTTACCTACCAGCATCACCTCCGTCTTGTTCTAGTGCTGCCTGCCCCATGGCTGGTGGGTCCGTGTCCTACTGGAGGATGCACCACAAGGCCTCCAAGGTGTTCTCTATCAATCTGAAGGCCCTTGTGGCGGTTCCCTCCAGCGTGACATGGGCGCTCTCCCTCTCCTGCCTGTCTAGGTGCTGCTCATGGAGGAAGGCGGCAGCTTGGCGCCTGTCCCACAGGCGCTCTGTCTCGGACCGGGTGAGCATAGCTGACATTTGTTTGCAGTCCCTTTCCCCCTCCCCTAGCTGTACCTCCCTGTTAAGGGTCTGCTTCTGGCTCTGAGCATCTGCCAGACGCCTGGTCTCCGCCAGCAGTTCCCTCCTGGATTCAGTATCTACCCCCAAGCACTAAAAAACTGAGCTCTGGATAATGGAGCAGAGAGGAGGGCATGCACACAAGGCATGGGGATAGATCCATGGTCCAGATCCATGATCTGGGCTCTCCTTTTTTTTTGAATACACCTGTTAAGCACCACCCACAACATCTATGTGGCCCTCAGAGCTTGTACTAATATTCAATGTGGCCCTCAGGACAGAAAAGTTTCCCCATCCCTGTAGTGGAGGATCAGGTAACCTGAGTGACCTGGTGAACATCATTTTTGTAATTTCAAGTGATGGTGGTATTTTGGAGGTCCAAGTTCTTGGTTCTGTTAACACCAAGTTAATAGAAATTCCAAGTCCTGAATTCTGTTCTAGTATTTGCAAAATCATATACGACAGCATACAGGAACTATGATTGTAAACTAAAATGCTTGTGCATTTGAGTTTCTTTGCAAAGATATTTAATCAGAATATGTTGTCAGAGATGCATTTTGACTACATAAGGTTATCGGCCCGACACATCAGAGAGGACACACCTTGGACCTTGTGTTTTTGCACCGGCCTTAATGCAGGTGTTCCATCAGCACGCGAATGACACCACCGTCGCTCCAACCGCCGCCCATCTCGCTTCAGCAACCGCAGCTTCTCAGAAAACCAAGGAGGTCTGCGGAGCTGCCATCTGGGTAGCGGATGCCTAAGAGCCGTCTGATCAGTGTCCTCCGTCAGCAAGATGTTCCACAGCATAACAAGATCATTGATGAGACAGTTGTCAAGGTCGGAGAGTATTTTCCCCCAGAGCATTCCAGAACCATTCCAGTTCCATCATCCTCCGGGGGCGAACCATCTGAATCGGCTCAGCACCCTTTCGGGGGCAGATGTGGGCTAGCTGCAGGAGGTAATGGTCCATCCATGACAAGGGCACAGCTGATATCTTCCCCACTAACAGGGGAGATCTCTCTGCTTCCTCCTTTTTATGATTTGTTTTAATTGTGTTTTATTGGTGTAAGCTGCCCCTAACTGCCTGTGGCAGGAGGGATGGGGTAATAAGTTTTAAAAATAAAAATAAATAATAAATAAGTACAAGCCTAACTTCAGTCAGACATTGCATTTTCTGTACTGAATT
Source organism: Sphenodon punctatus (assembly GCA_003113815.1). Lineage (NCBI taxonomy): Eukaryota > Metazoa > Chordata > Lepidosauria > Sphenodontia > Sphenodontidae > Sphenodon > Sphenodon punctatus. The sequence goes on from QEPC01000068.1 coordinate 3,791,735, forward strand.
AATTTGTAGAGTAGAATTCCTCAAGCTGTCAGTTAAAAGACCTGAAGTGGGGTTCTGTTTCTGATTTTTTTATATACTTTGTGTGTCCTCTTTGGCTCTGGTGATATGGGATTATATTTGTCTCAGAATTGGGTCAGTGCAGACAGAAACGTTGGAAACCACTGTTATAGAGTAATTAAATGGTGGTGATAGTGTTTTGTCCACCAGTAATGGCTTCATTTCATTGGTAGGGAGAATGGTAGCTCTGCTTTTTGCACAGTCCACTTAGTAAGATATCATAGGATGCAAGGTCGTTATCATTTATTCAGCAATGACTGGTAACTTCCTCTTTGGCAACAGAACTAAAAGTATGGTTGGTTTGTGTGGCTTGTTAGATTATTGGGCAAACCTAAACTAAAGAACATCAGAAGTGCTTTGGTAATGTTTCTTAAGATTAATTCAGGTTTCTTTAAACTTTCCGAAAAAAGTCTAGAAGTTGTATATTCTCAATTTGTCATTGGAAAATGAACTTGTTTTATGTTGTACATGTGAAAATGAAGATGTGTATACATCAGCTAAGGAAGGGCCTCAGGAAATACGTTGCTGTATGCAACCTACATAAAGGGATTTTTGAAAACAATTATGGGAAGTTAATTTATAGCCCTATCTCCTGACTGCCTCACTCCCAACTTTTTACATAAACTTCTTTTGTACTGTACGTATCTTGTTTTTTGGTGTCCTACACACACACAGCTACTCTAGTGGGGCTGTCATTCTTATGACTTTCAATAGTAGCAAACATAATGCTGAGTTTAAAGAACAGATGTTAAGACTAGGAGCAGATGTGGATTGTCCCAACTTTGCCACTTGCTTGTGTGGCCAATGGTGACTTCTTTAATCAGGTACCCCTATATTTTTATATTTTTAAACCACCTAATAAATAATACCTTTTTATGTGGTTGATATCTGTGGATGAAAAACCCTGTACAAGTACAGAATGCGTTCCTACTGTGCTTATTGTTTAGGATTCATACCATATTCCTCACCATTGTATTGAGTGCATATGCCCAGACTCTCAAGAAGAATCTAGAACAGCAGGTTTTCTAGATGTAGTGTTAAATGTCTACTTTCCCTTTATCTGTTGTACTGAAAATGCTCCATAAACTTAGTATGTTGGCATGCTGGCTGATTGGCCTTAGTTCAGGAATATGCATCTCTAGTACCGAATAGTATTTTTATTTGTATGAGAGGATGGAAATGGCTTCCATATATTATAAAATATATGGAAGCTACACCTACTCCTGGCTGTATACAAGAGAGGAAACAGGAAGAAGAGATGCAGAAACTGTCTGGACACTGAAGAGTGCACATCGCTGCTTGAAGCTGAAGGAGGCCATGGAGTTGACCTGAGGAGACAGGTTCCTGGATGGGAGTTAGATGTGTGAGTAGCCAGCCAGGGGACTGTTGACTGGCCAGACTTGGGGCTCATTGCATAGACTCTAGGTATGAGAAGACTGTAATGATGTACTGTGTTATATAAATAAACCGAGGATTGTTAATCCCTAAAGTGACTCAGGCTCTAGGACTGGATCCTGACAACACTTAGCCATGGCAAGGCTGTCCCCTCTACAGTATATAATGTAAAATTTCATGTATAATATACAATTCTAGAGGATGTTAATAAACCAGGTCTAAACTAGGACTATAAAAATTCACTTGCGTGCTTGCCTCTATACTAGAATATTGTTTTTTCAGCTGTCAAATGGATTTTATAGCCCTGGACCTTCCATTTTCACTGTGTCCCCCAGCTGGCCAAGTAGTCTTATGACTGACTTGTGAATTTATTTTTGG
>QEPC01000068.1:3806209-3839373 GCA_003113815.1 Sphenodon punctatus
GGCCCGGGATCACCGGCGGGACCCCGGGGCGTGGCGAATCCAGCCTGACGCGGCGGCCTCATTGGCCCCGCCGCCCGCCCGTCTCCCCGGAGGGCGGGCGGCGGGAGCGTGGAGGGGGCGGGGCCGTGCGGCCGCACGTTGCACCACGCGGCCCCGCCCCCTCCCAGATTCCACGCCGGGATCCCCCCGGCACGTCTGTTGCGGCGTGACGGGGTGACCCCAGCGGGGAATGAATAGGGTGATTTCAGTACGGGGCCAATGGGCCCCGTTACGTCTGAAATCACCCCATGATTCTGAACTTCCGGGCGGCCAGAGGTCCAGAACTGTGGTCATTTTAATCCCCGCCAGTGGTTCACTGTGGTGAACATCTGGAGGGGAGCAAACAGACGTAAAGGGACAACGGCCACCACAGGGGATTCGCTGTGGTTGACCGTGGTCTTGTTTTGTCTGAAATTACCCTCTGTTGCCCCCAAATTGCTTTAGCTTGCTAGATTCCTGCATAGGAATCAATGGGTCATCTTCCCAGCTCCTTCTCTATCCCTGCCCCCAGATGCAAGCAAGCATGTTGGAGATAGCAATTTTGCCCATCGCCCTACCTCACACTCTTGCTCTTTTCACTCCACAGTGAATCCCTCCCTCTCCCATCCCCCATGGCCAACACAGCCCCCAAATCACTGTTCTCACCTGGTACTAGCCACTGCCATTGCTCCCTGTGCATTGCTATTGTGCCGTTACTCCCTGTGAACATGCAGTATCCATGTCCGCTGCTGTTGCTTCTTGTCGATGCAGTTCATGGGCGATTGACTTGCACACGTGCAGCAACAGTTAGAAAACATTGTTTGTGGATGTGCGAAGGCTTGAAGCAATTATCTGTGGACTCAGCGGTTGTACATGCACAAGGAGCAATGGCGGTGGCCAGGTCAGTGTATTGGAGAGATGTGGCAGTGCTTTGTGGGGTGCCTCCTGGGAGCCCTGAATGGTAGATTCTCCTCTGTGTCTGACCCACTTTTTTCCTTTTATTGGCCAGCATCACCACCGACAGGTGAGTCAAGGAACTTATTCAACATGGTTATGTCGTTCATTTTGAGGAGTTTGCCCCTCCTTCTTTAGTCTTATGAGATGGGGCCCTAAACTTTATATTCTCTGCTTATACATACTTTCCAGCAGTTGATAATGTATGATTTTAAATCCGTTGTTAGGTGTGAACTATTAGGTATGATATTTCCAATTTCTTGACCATCTTTTCTTTTCCTTTGTCTTTATTACTTTTTCCTACCTCCAAAGTTTGAGTGGAAGACTGCAGTTGCCTTAGTTACAGTAGCTAACCATTTAATAAAGTTATTTATATTTTTTGTTTTTATGTAACAACTTGCATTATAGTAATAGCAAATATATACTACATTACCTTGCATATAAAAACTGCAGCTAGAATTAAACAGCTGCCAATCTGGAAGCGTATCCTATCAGGGTTGACCAGTGTTCCCAGCCCCATGAGCCCTGTACCAAAATCAGTCACAAGACACGTGTGCACACACACACACATCTCTCTTGTTCTGTGGTTGGTTGGCAGAGCTGGTGCTCTGTAATCCTGGATTCTGAGGAGCAGCTGCAAGTCGGCAGCTGAGACTCTGGTACAATGAACTAAGACATGGGACCATTAAGATAGCACAGGGCACAAGAACAACCATGGACAAGAGCCAAATTATTTGGTACATGGCTTTTGGGACTGGGAACTTTGGCTGCCACTGATGCATAGCATCCTGCTATACGTATATCTTGTTAAGCATGGGAGCCAAATTTTGCCTCTGTTTTTAGAGAGAGAGAACTTAATTGAAAGTCAATCTGTGTTTTGTGTGTTTGTTTTTTAATGGACTTTCATAGGTTTACTTTAGGGCAAAAATGTGATCCACTTTATTTCAGATGGGAGCATAGTTTTAATGCTAACATGCATAGTTCATAATGTGTCAGCAGGATATTGGAGTTGATAATGTCTACCTTTTCTATATTTTAGGAGGATTTTTAAGATTAAACATGTATTTGTAAATACTGTTGCAGAAATCTGGAATTATTGGAGGAATGATTGATAAAGAATAGATATTTGTGTGCATTGTGAATCTCCAAGGGAAGAGAGTTCTCCAGTCCTCTGGAGGGGGTCCTGTAAGGGCATAAAATTTCAGATCAAACTCTGGGAGCCAAAAAAAAATAATAAAAATGTATCTTGATATTAAACTGTTATTGCCCCACTGCACTCCTGAACTAGTCGGCAGCCTCTATTTGCTGGGTGCCAATGGCTCCCAGATGCCTGCAAATTTTGTGCCCTGGTCCTGCGATGCGTGGCCTCTTCCTGGGTTGGTAAGTTAAAATAAAAACAATAATTAAAAAAAACCTGGACATGCTCAGAAGGGCCTGAATGGCCCCTTCTGAGCATGCCCAGACTTTTCCAAGATGGCGCTGGCATTGTTAGCACGCTCCAGGCTCCATCTTGGATGTGACCATCCAGTTCTGGGCATGAACTTCTGGCTCAGAAGTCTGGGTCAGAAGGTCTGAGCATGCTCAGAAGGGGTCATGCAGGCCCTTCTGACCATGCCCAGGTTTTTGTTTTTCTTTTAACTTACCAGCCTGGGAAGAAACCACATGTTGCAGGACCCCCTCTGGTTGGTAAGCACACCACCCCCTCACCTACTCCTGAGCCCCCGGTAGGTTCCCCCACTTCCCAGGCCCAAGCTGGCCTATTCTCTCCTTCCCTTGGCCCCCACTACACCATTTTCCTTCACTCGCTGCTCTCTGTCCTCCCTCCCTGCACTTGGCCGAAGTTTGGCTAAGTACCAGATTTTCAGGGCAAGTCCTTGGAAATTCAGTACTCGGCAAACTCAGGCCGTAAAGCCCAGTCCTTGGTAAATTCCCAGGAAAACCAAGAACTGAGTTGCAGCACTAGACTAGATCCATGAGTTCTATCCAGGAACTGGGAAAGGGACACACACAGAAGAGCCACAGGCCAGAGCTTCCCCACCCCTGCTCTAGAATGTAGTTGCTATCTTCCCTCATGCAGCTGTTAATGAAAATGTGTTTGAATTTACTGGGTCTCGTTTCTGCAGAATGTTTACCCAGGGACTATGTGGGTACATTCACAGAGAGATGGTGCTTATAATGGGTGTAAGAGCTGCGTGTTCAGCCAGCGGTCCCTGCTCTTACAAAGCGCCAACCTTGAAGGGAGTGCTCATGTGGGTGTTCCAGAAATTAGTCTTCAAGTCCAGGATTGTGTAAATCCTGCCTGCATTGCTTGGCCTGAGCCTTGTGGGTGGGACTCAGCACTGCAGATGGGAGAGGGCTCTCTTACTGTTAAATGTAGGACTTTCATACTTCCTGCTTACCATCTGATAGGCGGAGAGCCCCTTGCATCTGCAGCACCATTGAGTGCAAGTCCTGGGGCTTGGGCTCAGAACTGCAGATGGGATGCATCCCCTCCACCAATCAGATCATTGGAAGGGAGTTGGAGAGCCCTTCATGCAGCACTGAATCTCAGCCCAGTGGCTGTGGCTCAGTGCTGCAGATGGTGGTGGCCTCGTATTGAATGGCCATAAGGGATTTAAATTGGGGGAGGAGTGTGGGAGCCAGTTCCTCCTATCGTCCAAGCTTGGACTCGGTGATGAAATGAAGTTCTTGTACTACTTGGAGTCAGATGATCAGCAGGGAGGACGAGAGTCCCCTCTTACCGTCCATCTCTGCTGGTGAGTAAGCTTCTATGGTCAGTGGAGGGGGCTTTTTTAATTTTATTTTTTAAACAGCTTTGTCCTAGCCGCTCTCATGTATTGTCCTGGACTCCTTCACACCTTAAGTTACCCATAATGCATAAGGAAAAATTCCAAAGAATTACACTTGTGGGATATCTTCCCATAATGTAAGGAAGGTAGCCACATAGTAACACTAAGGGGAAAGAGTTTAACTTCTTGGTTCATAAAAGTTTGTTGCTACCCAGGTGGCAGCATTTTGTGGGCCCTTGAACTGTTTGCAAGATTATACAGAGTTTTCTTTTTTCTTTTGGGTAATTTGCCAGTTACCCTTAGAATAAGCTACCGCTGATTCCTGTATGTACTGTGAACCTCCTGGTTATTACCAGACAAATTAGTATGGAGTAAAATTACTCTGGAGTAACCTTGTGTGAACAAGCTTCTAATCTTCCTGACATTAGGGGATAGACTAGAAGTTGATCGTGTATCATCAGGAGCTTAATAGGGGGCCATGTGGTGCAAAGTTCTCAAGTTCTGGTATTCATGTACTGAATAGAAAGGGAAAGCAATAGCATGCATGGTGTTGACTTCCCAGGAATAGTGAGCTTAGATAAGCAGGCAGAGGAAAGTAACTCGTGTGGAGGAAGGAGACAATGAAAAAGTACACTTTCATGCTAAGTATTGAACCTTAAAATGTGGTGAGGCATTAAACATTACAGTGAAAGGATGTATTGGAGTGCAGTTTATAATTCCTCCTTGGCTACCTTTCTTTTACCTTGAACTCAACCTAATTATATAATTAATTGCACACTAGTTTTCTAGAGTACCTAAGTAGAAATTGCATAAATCCCTTTTAGGGTACAAACACCCGTTTACTCTTCCTTCAAATGCAGTTCTTTACCTGTCAGTGGGTTGGGTAAACAAAAGAACTGGAGTATGGCCTTTCACATTGAGGGGGCTTGATGTCTTTGTTTTTTGCAGGTCTATTACCGTCTATCACTGTCTCTTTTTTGTGGCTGGCAAATAGTTGCTTTCTCTTTAAGATGCTTGGTAGTAGCAAACAAATTTTCATGCACAGTTGATATTCTCAGTCCAATAAAGTTGAAGTCTCAATTTAACACACAGTTCTCTTGTCTTGTTTGTCTTGTGATGGCTCCCAACACAAATACTGTTCTGTGCGTCAGATATTACACTCCAAGTAATGAAGAAAATGAGATAAAAGGTTCTTCAAATAAGTTCCACCCTTGAAGCACACCACCCCTTTAGATAAAGGAAGCTCTATTTCCTTTATCTAAACAGTCCATCTACTTAGTATGTAATCTTTCCAAATAGTTTGAGCCTGCTATATCCATTGTCTTGCATGCACCTGCTGTAAGAGAAGTGTTACATTTAAAAAAAATGTATTTTAATTCTGCATACATAGTATGCAGGTAGGCACCCTCCAGTAGCAAATTTGGAACTTATGTTAATTCCTAATATTGCTTTGTAGAGTTGCATAACTGCATATAAGCATGCATTTTGTTAGAAATTCTACCAACTTCAGTAAAAGTTTGAGAAAATGTATACATTTACAAGTGTAACACAATTATAGTTAAACATTTTGTGCAGCGCACAGATTATTTCTAAGTGTGGTAGTAAACAAATACGTTTAGATACCTGTCTCTAATAAAAAGACTTAATTCATTCCCATGATAATGAGGGGCAGCAACTGAAAATCACTACTGTTGGAAGTAGTACCTAAGTTCATTATAAGGCAAATGGGGAGATTTTAAATTAAAAAAAAAATTAATTTACAACTTGCGCTCTTTGATCTGATCCAAAGCATATTTAAGTCCGTGCAAATGGTTTCATGACTTGAGTGGGCTTTGGATTCAGCAGTTTGTGGATATGGTAGCTCTTTGAATCTTTGTCAGTTTCAATATTTCCCATGTAGGTGCACTTAGTTGCCATACTCAGTGAGTATTGTACTTAAACTTGTAGGTGTGTTCTCTCTTTTTTTAATAAAGGGAAAGGTGTGACTTAGATTTGAGCTGTGTGTGCAAACTGAAAATAGGTGTCCCTGTAAGTATAGGCATGATAGAAAGTGGCAGTTTGGCAATCTGCCAGGAGTTAAGTGTTGGCATAACCTATGTGTCCAGTCCAGCATATCCTCCTAGAATGTTGAGGTGGAGAGCAGGAAAATGTGAAGGATTGGAAATGAGGATATGAAAGATAGTGAATGAATGTGTAAATTGTTAAACAGACAAATATGGGTAAGCCACTGAGGATACTGATAGGCTGTTGGGAAGGGCAACTTTCTGTGGATGGTCAATTTTGGGGTCGTTGTCTAAACCCCTATAGATGTATCGGGAGGGACACCAGCCTTCAGACTCGTCTTTCCTTAAGTGTGTTGAGTCTCACAGCATTGGCGCTTGATCGTGAGGAGTTCTGATGGTAAATAAATCTTACTTTTGGGGGGTTTTCTGCCTTGTGTCTGGCTCTCTGTGTCTGTCCTGAGGGGTGCTAGTTTTTGGGCTACTCCCAACAGAAACAGAAGATTCAGAATAGAAAATTGCTCCTCAAATTTTTCTTGGTAGAATGGAATGACTCTAATAAAGGGCATGCAGACTTTTTTTAAAAAGATGTTCATTTTTGAAGAATTCATTTGACTATTGCAAGTTAAATGACCTATAGATGTAAATGTGGCAAAAACTTTTCATATTCGTGTTCTGTAAGCTTTTAAAATGCAAAATCATTCCCAATACACAGTATTGCAATTGACTCAGCCTTTTTGCAAGGTGCAAATTAAGGTTTTAACGTGTATTTTCAGCCTGGAATAGGGTCAAGTGTGTTGAGTGCATGTGGGATAGATTAATAGACTGAGAAGAAGACTTGGAATAAGCAGGTAGGAAGGTCATGGCCAAATGATCTTTAGAAAGTTTCAAAACTAGAAATATTGTGACTGCGTATTGGAAAAAAAAATTCCTTGTGAAAAGTTCATGCATAATACTTGACTAGGTGATGGTGTTATTGTTATCAAACCCTGTTCTTAGCCTTGTTTACTCTCGTGCCTGTATAGTTAAGGTGTCTAGCACTCTCCATTATAATGCACGGATATTTTATTCCTTTTAAAATTAAGATAATTTGGGTTATGATTCTGACATTTTGCATGGAGGGTCGCTTGGGTGAGCAGTGTAAACTGGCCAAATGTCAGAGAAATTGGAATTAAAATGTCAGGGTACAGCCATTGAAAGGCTGGAGGCTGAGGAGCAATTTTTTACAACTTTTTGCGACTGTCAGTTTGATCAGCCTTGTTTTTTTTTTAGTTAGGTGTCAGGACTTGGAAGTATTTTAAAAAAATCAAACCTGTGGACTAGGAGTGCTGGTAGTTTTTTTTAAAAACAAAGCCACGGGTACTTTTAAAATTATAAGAAGTTTATACTTCCATTTTAGACTGTTGAGAGATCGCAAAGCTGCACTTATGCAATGCATGTGCCGTTAGAAAAAGTCTACCATAGACTAAAAACCCTGATTACTACTGCCCATGCAAGCCCTTGGCAGCAACCTGGGCAGTGGGGTGGAGGGGGGAGGAAGTGCCACCGCTCCCCCTGCTCACTGCTTGCTTGCTCACCCGCCCGCCTTCCTCCTTTCCTCTAGGTCTGGTCACAGCTTTCCCAATGCTGTCAGGGCTGGCCTTACTGCAAGGCGGACTGAGGCAGCTGCTGGGGCCCTGCTCCCTGATTGTTGTATACCGTCCTGATTTTGCAAGAGGGTGCGGAATAAAATATTTTGAAATAAAATAAATAAATCTAGAAATAATCAGAATAACATTTATAAATCAGAAGTTCTGAATGGTGAGCCTTTGAAACTCAGAAATTGTTACGCTGCTCAATGTTCCTAATGTGCAAGCAGGAGGAACTTTTTGTATTACAAAATTTTTGTGTATTGCAAATTCTCTTTTTAAAAACAAAAAACAAAAAACAAACTCTGGGAAATTCCATAGTTAAAAAACCTACAGTTTATAATAGTAGCTATGGCTCTTGTAAATTCTGTCCTGCTATAAAAAGGTATAGAAATTACAATTTAATGCTCCTGCCTTCACTTTGGAGCCATGTAAGCAGTAATGATATTGTACAGTCTCGCATATTGTGCTTCCTTCCAACTTATGCTCCATGCCTCCACGCTTTACATTGGTCTTTCAGTTCCAGCCCTCTTCCTCTGCAGGCTAGGGGCAACACTGAAGCTGGGAAATAAAGGGGGTGAGGGGGGCATCGACAGCTGGGGCGAGCCCGGCGCTGGGAGAGAGCAGGGGCTGCGGATGGGGAATGAGGGTCAACTAGGCTGTTACACCAGCATGAGCATCCTGCAACACCCTTGTACTTGCTCCATTTCTCTGCATTGATTGTGTGCCCTTTGGCCAAGAACATTGGCATGGCCTAAGAGCAGGAACCCATGTTCACTGCTTTTTCCCCATTGCCATTAATGGGGAAAACGCAGTGAACGAAGGTCTCTGCCTAAGAGCAAGAACGTTAAATGTAGTGGTTCTTTCCTTTTCTCCTTCCTCATTCTCCATCCTCCTTCATGAAACTGCTTGCAGTACTCTTCAGTAGCATTGATGTACGGACCGCCAATTAAATTGTGGAAAACTACTGTTTGAATGAGGCTGCAGTCCTCCTTGCATTCTCAGGGATAAAGTTATTCTGAAATTCAGAAGTCATGTGTGTACTCGGGTAGTTTGTTGGCCTACTGTGAGAAAGTCCTTGGAAGTATGTTAAACAGAGGATGACTTGCTTCTCAAGTAGCTAAGAAAGTGTTGTTTACTTGTATATATCCTATTCTTTAGGCTCTGGCTTTCTATGGGCTGGCATTTATCTGTCAATTACTGTTTCCACTTTTAGTAACCCTATTACAGATAGTACAAATACATAGCTGGAATAGAACAAGAGCCTGAGTAAAGAGATGAGAGGAAATGGAATAAAATGATTATAAATGTTTTTAAGGGTGTGAGAGGATTTGTTTCATATGACCAGGTAGTGGGTAGAGGAGGATGTAAGTGAGAAACGTTCAGTACAATTATTGGTAAAAGAGAAAATGAACTAATTGCTTTGAATTACCTAAAGCACAAACACTAAGTGAAAGATTAATACTATTTTTAGAACCCGTAAATCTTTAATTTGACAATCTGTTATTCAGAGACCTAATAATAAGGGGTGGTGGTAAGGAAATATCACTTCAAATTTGGGACTGCTACATATGCTGCAGCCTAGGTTTCCATCAGCGGGAGCAGTGTGAAGACAGAGTGGTGCAGAACTGGTTTTGGATGTAGCAGCAGGATGCAGCCAGATGTGGGATGGGAGTGGCACAAAGGAGAGCAGAAGGTTTCCAGTCCTGGCAGCAGGCTACTGTATTAGGAAAGTTGTGGGAATGTGAAAGCGCTTCTCTTCTTTTGTATTCTACACACTCCACGGCTAGTGCAGACTGTAGCTTCTCTGGGGTGAGAGCATGATTGCACTCTCTTTAAAGAGAAGAGTCACTCATCCTGGATCTCTGGAATTAAAGTGAAAAGAGGCATTCCCACACGCCTCCTAACCAGGTCTGAAAGTAGCTCTACCTCTCATTAGTGGTAGCCACTAGTGTGTTTCTTTAACAGCATCTTACTGTTTGTTATGAGAGTACTTAGTTGGTTATTCTTCAAAGCATTTGATCTCATCATCTCTGTCAAGGTGTTTAACTAGTAATCACTAGTTCAAATGATTTTTTTATTGATGTTGGCCTTGAGTTGTATGAAATAAAAAATGTTTCTAGTTCAGCCTACTCATGATTATATGTATGTATACTTGCAGATGATAACATCAATCAGTTTATGGAAGCGTTTTAAACCTATTTATGTGATTTTGGGTAATATTAATGCTAATTCTGCATTTGTATTGGAAGGGCTTTTAACTGCTAATATAAATAGTTCTTATTTCTTCATTGTATTCCCCCTTTAATATGTCCCTAAAGCAGCACAATACTCTTTTCAATGCATTGTTTTCAACTACCTGCTAATGCCTTGTGAAAGCAAATAGAAATAGTATGACCTATTTACATTTGTCATATAGACAGCTATTTAACACTTTAAGGACATACCTGTGGCCCTTGATTTCAGCAAGGACTGTGTGAAGTGGGTTTTTGCTAATAATTCTAGTGTTTTTTGCCTGGCCCATTTTAAATGTAAACTATTTGTGTGTGTGTGTGCCAAATAAAACGCAATGAGAATAATTTTGAAAATAAGAAAGGTGCCCTTCAAACTTTTAATAAGTTGAATCTGTGGGCATTCAACAAAATACCTTACTTCAAAAACTGCTGCTCCTTTGCCTTTTTTCAAATCCTCCAAAGTCCAGTTCACTGGTTCTCTAACAGTGTTGGGAAGGTAGTAGAATCTAGTGGTGAGAAATAAGGCACAAGACTAAGAGTTGGCAAATCTGGGTTCTGTCACCGAGTACCTTCTGTGTTAAACTTGAGCCAGTTCCTTCATTTGTGTGCTGCTGCTTTCCTTTGTACTCTTTGTACACCATATAATGTACATTGCTATGATTGGATCATTACCTTCTGAAGGCTCAGATCCCAGACCCCCTATGCCCTCATTGAGATGGTGGACCAGTTTGGTTGGTCTGAGCCTGGAAACTGATGGATCAGATTGGTTTTCAGAACTCTCTGGGGGACATGCCTACTGATCTTGATGGGTGTTCTGTTCATGACATGATCTCTTTGTGGAATGACCTCTTAATCATAGTTATCACTGACAAGGTTGCACCCAGGTGTCCTCTCCGATAGTGTAGTATACAGAGGACCTGTGGCAGTTGAAGTGGAAAGGCAGGTAAAGCGCAAGTGGTGCACAACTTGCGCTAAAGCAGACTGATTGTGGTGATGTTAGTTTTTGATGGATTATGCCATGGCTGTGATGGCGGCACAGAGAGTTTCCTTCTTCACTATTGTAGTAGTGTCTGCAAAGTCTCGTCTCATGGAGCTGTTCCGGGTGGTGAGAGGCCTGGTTGATCCATTCTGTCTCCCCCAGGAAATCGAGTCATCTAATTCCCACTGTCATTTTTATTAATTACTTTGCTCAGACCATGGGATGTCAGATAAAACAAAAAAAATCAAAAACAAAATTCAGTCTCCAGACTTTATCCTGATACTAAACTGTTCTTGCTCCACTTCACCCCTGAACCAGTCACCAGCCTTGGTTTTCTGGGTGCCAAGCTACCAGGTACCTGCAAATTTTGTGCCCTGCTTTGCTGATAAAATCGCTTGTATTACACCATAACTTGGGTGCTACCACTCTGACTGCAGGATCAGAGTTTGGGGTTATGGAAGCTCAGTCTTGTCTTTATTTGGAACAGTTTCAATTCATCTCGCCCACCAATGCAGGAAAAGTGTTTGGGGTGCTGAGGGCAACCAGTTATGAATTAGATCCTTTCTGGTCATGGCTGGTGAAAGCCAGCTGGGAGAAGTTGGAGCCGCTGCTGATGGGGGTTGTAAATGTGCCCCTTCGAGAGGGCAGGGTGTTAGACGCCCTTAAAACTGCAATTGTTCAGCCCCTGCTTAAGAAACCATCTTTAGAGACAGACCAATAGCTGGCTGCGAAGTGAGCGCCTAATCTTTTCTTTTTAGGGAAAGTTATTAAATGAGTAGTTGGCCAGCGGCTCCAGGCTCAGAGGCCATCTAGCTCAACCTCCTGCTTATGCTACAGCATCCCTGACAGATGGCTGTCCAGCCTCTGTTTGAAAACTTCCAAAGAAGGAAAGCCTACCACTGCCCTAGCAGTCTGTTCCACTCTCAAACAGCTCTTACCATTAGGAGGTTCTTCCTAACGTTTAGCTGAAATACGCTTTCTTGTAATTTTATCCCATTGGTTCTAGTCTTGCCCTCAGGAGCAACAGAAAACAAGTCTGCTCCATCTTCTGTGTGACAGTACTTCAGATATTTTAAGACGGCTATCATGTCTCCCCATAGTCTTCTCCAGGCTAAACATACGCAACTCCTTCAATCTTTCCTCATAGGACTTGGTTTCCAGACCCCTGACCATCTTTGTCGCTCTCCTCTGAACCCGTTCCAATTTGTCAGTGTCCTTCTTAAAATGTGGTGCCCAGAACTGGACACAATGCTCCAGATGAGGTCTGACCAGGGCAGAATAGAGTGGAACTTTTACTTCTCGTGACCTGGACACTGTGCTTCTGTTAATTTAGCCTAAAATTGCATTAGTCTTTTTAGCAGCTGCATCACACTGCTGACTCATGTTCAGCTTGTGATCAACTACAACCCCTAGATCCTTATCACATGTATTGCTGCCAAGCCATCCTATACTTGTGCGTTTGATTTTTCTTACCTAAATGCAGAACTTTTATGTTTATCTCTGTGGAATTTCATTATATTAGTTTTGGCCCAGCTTTCCATCGTGTCAAAATAACTTTGAATCTTGTTCCTGTCTTCTAAGGTGTTAGCTATCCCTCTTAGTTTTGTCATCTTCAAATTTGATAAGTATTCCCTCTACACCTTCACCCAAGTCCTAAATAAAGATGTTGAACAGTACAGGGTCCAGGGTGCCTTGAGGCACCCCACTCGATACCTCCCTCCAGATTAATGGGGAGCCATTTATGAGCACTCCTTGAGTATGGTTCTTCAACCAGCTGTAAATCCATCTAATGGTAGGATCATCTAGCCCATATTTTACCAGCTTGTCAAGAAGGATATCATGGGGGACTTTGTCAGATGCTTTGCTGAAATCAAGATATGCTAGGTCCACGGCATTCCCATGATCTACTAAACTAGTAACTCGATTAAAAAAAGAAATAAGATTAGTCTGGCATGACTTGTTCCTGACAAACCCATGCTGGCTCCTGTTAATCACAGCATTATTTTCTAAATGCTTACAGACTAACTGCTTTATAATCTGTTCTAGAATCTTTCCAGGTATTAATGTCGGACTGACCGGTCTGTAGTTTCCTGGATCCTTCTTTCCCCCCCTTTTTGAAGATGGGGACAATATTTACCCATCTCCAGTCTTCCGGCCCCTTACCCCTTCTCCAAGTGTTCCCAAAGATTATAGACAGAGGTTCCGAGATTACATCTACAAGTTCCTTCAGTAACCTAGGATGTAAAGCCCTAAACAGCCTGGGCCCTGCTTATCTGACGGATCACCTCACTCCCTGTACGGCCTTCCTAGAGGCCCCACATTATAGGTGGGTTCGTACGGACAGGCAGGTGTTTCCAGTGGCTGCTTTGTCACTGCAACACCCTCCTGGCGGAGATCTGTCTCAACCCAAATCTTCTCTACTTCCATTTGCAATGCAAGACCTGGCTCTTCGTCAGGCATTTGGTGAGAGGAGGGATGGGTTAAAGGGTGGGGTGGGTGTATTTTTGCACAGAACTGATTTTATATTATTGTTAGGATTATTATTGTGTTTTATATATTCTACTGTTTTATGGAAGCGGCCCCAAGTCGTTATTAAGCGAGAGGGGTGGTGTAGTAAATATAAATAAATAAAATTAAATAATTCACCTGACCCCAAAGACTTGAACTTAAGTAAAAACATAAGTAGTGCAATACTGAGTCAGACCAATGGTCCATCAAGCCCACCATCCTGTCCTCCAACAGTGGCCAATCTTGATCACATGGGAGAAGAACCAACTGTCAAAATGAGCAATCCATTCCTGTTGTTCACTCCCAGCTCCTGACAGTAAGAAGTCATCCCGTAAGCTACTTGGTTAATAGCCATTAACGGACCTACTCTTTAAGAACTTATCCAATCCTTTTTTAAACCCAGCTGCACTACTGACCATGACAAAGTCTTCTGGCAACAAATTCCATAGGTTAACTATACGTTGAGTGAAAAAGTACTTCCTTTTATTTGTTCTAAATCTGCCGGCAGCTAGTTCCATGGAGTGCCCCCTAGTTCTAGTATTTATTATTATTATTATTAACAAACATTTATATAGCGCCAGCAGTGTACCTGGCACTTTACAAAGTAATAAAATAGACACGGTCCCTGCCCCTAGGGCTTACAATCTGAGAGACAGGAGCTGGGGGAGAGACTTAGGAAGGGGAACAGAGGGAGAGACAAGGGGTCTAACATTCATGAAGATGCGAGGTCTCAAGTGCACGTACTTGGCTTGGTTACGATGAGAATGACAGCAGGCAGGTCCATGTGGCAGTACTATTTGAGAGGGTAAATAACCGTTCCCTATCTACTCGTTCCACACCACTCAAGATTTTATAAACCTCTATCATGTCCCCTTTCAGTCTTCTCTTCTCTAAGCTGAAGAGACCAGCTTGTCAAGCCTCTCTTTGTACAGAAGCCGTTCCATATCCTTCATCATTCTCGTTGCCCTTCTCTGTCCCTTTCCTAGTTCAGCTATGTCTTTTTTGCGATGGGGTGACTAATTTTAGCGATAGTTTACAAATTGTTAACAGTAGGTCTGCAATTTCATATTTGAGTTCCTTCAGAACTCGGGGGTGAATACCATCTGGTCCTGGTGATTTGTTAGTATTTAGTTTGTCAGTTTGTTCTAGGACCTCCTCCAGAGTCATGTTGATTTGTGACCGCTCTTCAAATTCATCACTTACCCACGCTTGAACCTTACTTTGTATATCCCTAACATCCTCTGCAGTGAAGACCGAAGCAAAGAACTGATTCAGCTTTTCTGAAATGTCCTTTTCCTCCCTAAGCACCCCCCTTCAGCCCCATGTCATCGAACAGCCCAACTGACTCTCTAGCAGGCTTCCTGGTTCTGATGTACTTGAAAAAGTTTTTATTATTAGTTTTAGCATCTTTAGCAATTTGCTCCTCAAATTTCTTTTTGGCTTGCCTTATTAAATGTTTACATCTACTTTGGCAATGCTTATGCTCTTCCCTATTTATCTCACTGGGACTCTTCCATTTTTTTAAAGGATGTCCTTTTGGCTCCAATAGCCTCATTCACCTCACCATTTAGCCACACAGGCAGACGTTTGGTCTCTTCCTACCTTTCTTAATTTTTGGTATACTTTTAATCTGAGCTTTCAAGATGGTGTTTTTAAATAGTCTCCTTGCTACCTGTAGACATTTAATTCTTGCAACTGCTCCTTTAAGTTTCCCACCAACTAGTTTTCTCATTTTTACATAGTCCCCCTTTCTAAAGTTATATGTTACTACTGTGGTTTCATTTGGCATTTTCCCTCCTGTGACTATGTCAAATTTGATTATATTATGATCACTATTGCCCAGCAGCTCCAGCACCGTTACCCCTTGTACTAAATCCTGCACTCCACTTAGGACTAGATCCAGAGTGGCTCCTTCTCTTGTTGGTTCCAGGACAAGCTGCTCCAGGATTATGACATCTAGAAATTTTATCTCTGCATCCTGCCTCGAGGAGACATTCACACAGTCAATTGAAATTGCCCATTATTACTGCGTTTCTGACTTTAGTAGCCTGTCTAATCTCCCTTAGCATTTCACAGTCAGTTTCACTGTCCTGGTCAGGAGCATGATAGTATAGGCTGACCACTATACACTTCCCCATTATACATGGAATTTCTATCCACAGAGATTCCAGAGTATAGTTTGCTTCCTTTACAATATTAATCCTGCTTGACTCAGTGTTGTCTCTTACATATAGCACCACCTCACCACCAGCTCGATCCACTCTATCATTTTGATATATTTTGTATCCTGGTAATACCGTGTCCCATTCGTTGTCCTCATTCCACCAGGTCTCTGAGATTCCTATGATGTCTATATCCTCATTTAACGCAATACACGCTAATTCTCCCCATCTTACTTTTTAGACTTCTAGCATTTGTATGTAGACATTTAAATGTATCCTTTTTATTTTGAATCTGTTTATTGTAAGTGTTTTCGTTATTTGGGGATCAATAGAGTTTGACTATTGCAAACTGATTTCCACCTGAGCTCGCTGGGGATTTTTCCTATCTTCTATATTAGGATACTCAAATTCCCTTGAAATAATGGAATCTTTTGCAGCTTCCTCAGCCTGACCCATGTACTGCTCAGCACCTGTCTGCTTTCCCCCAGTTTTTAGTTTAAAGACTGCTCTATCTCCTTTTTAACGTTTAGCGCCAGCAGCCGGTTTCCCCTTTGGTTAAGATGGAGTCCATCCCGTCGGTATAGGATCTCCCTTACCCCCAAAGTTCCCAGTTCTTAATGAATCTAAAGCCCTCTTCCATGCACCACCGTCTTATCCACACATTGAGACTCCGGAGTAGCTAAGTGTTCTCTTACCATCTCTTTACCTATTCTGAGCTGCAGTTCTTTCCCTTCATCATTAGTGCTACTCTTGCTAGGTTGGACATAGTTTCCCTTGTGGGAGAAGACAGAAGCAAAACAGGAGTTGAGCAATTCCGCCTTCTCTGTGTCACCTGTTAACATTTCACCATCTTTACCAAGCAGTGGGTTTCCTGCTTCCTTGTTCTTTCTCTTGCGTCAGACATAGCTGAAACCCCCCTTTTTGTTGTTCTTAGCCTGTCTTGCAAGCCTCAGCTCATTCTGAGCTTTAGCCTTCCTGACACCATCCCTACAGGTTTGGGCTACTCATCTGTACTCATCCTTGGTGATTTGTCCTTCCATTTCTTATACATGTCCTTGTTAATTCACAGCTCATCAGAAACCTCCTTGTGCAGCGAGACTGGTTTATTTAGATATCTCCCATTTTTCTTTCACATTGGAATTGTTTGCGATTGTGCTTTCAGTATCTCGTTTTTCAGAAACTCCCAGTTTTTCAGTTTTCCCTTTCCTTGATATCATGAATTCCAAGATGATGTGAACACTTCCACTCAAGGTTCCCACTACTTTCAACTCATCGACGAGTTCTTCTCTGTTGATAAGGATCAAATCCAAGATAGCTGACCCCCCTTGTTCCTTCTTCCATCTTCTGAAAGATGAGGAAAGAATTTTGATGCTGTTGTATTCCTGAGCCCATTTCAGTAGGGTTTTTGGCCTGAGTATGGCACAGAGACTGCACTTGTGGCCTTGATCGATGATCTGTGACTAGAGATTGACAAGGGAATTTCTACCCTGTTCGTTTTGTTAGATCTTTCAGCGGCTTTTGATACAGCTTGATCACGAGGTGGTGTTGACACAATTATGGGTCCTGGTAGAGGTGTGCGGGCTGCTCTTGAGCAGTTCTTTTCATTTCCGGCAGGGAGGTCCTGCTTGTCATCCCTTCGTGACCTCACCTGCAGGGTCCTGCAGAGTTCTATTGTCTACTTTCTTCTTCAATATGTGTTTGATGCCATTGGACGAGATCATTCAGAGGTTTGGGGTGAAGTGTCATCCATATGCTTATGACACCTAGCTCTGTCTCTCCTTTTCATCCGACCCAGGTCCTGCAGTCTCTGTGCTTACCCAATGCCTGGCTGTAGTCATGGACAGGGTGAGCCAGTTGAAGCTGAATTCTGACAAGACTGAAATAATGATGGTTGGCTGGCCTTGTGAGTTGGAGGGGATTGAGACTACTGTTATTGATGGAGTTTGGCCCCCTCTGGTCAGTCAGGTTCATGGCCTTGGAGTGCTTCTGGATCCTTCTCTGTACCTGGATCTTTGGGTTGCAGCGATGGCCAGGAGTGCTTTTCACCAGCTCCATCTGGTGAGGAGGAGGCTGCAGACTTTTCTTTCTGACTTGGAACTGGCCACTTTGATCCATGCTTTCATCACCTCAAGACTAGATTACTGCAGCACACACTCTACATGGGGCTGCCTGGTTGCAGCTGGTGCAGAACGTAGTGGCTTGGCTGCTTTCAGGGGCTAATGGTGGGGAGCATATCACACCAGTGCTCCGAAGTCTGCAATGGCTGCCTATAGTCTTCCGGGCCCAATTCAGGGACTGCTTGTCCTACTATGTTCCATTGCAACCCTTGCGGTTGGCCGGGAGTGCCCTCTTGCAGGTTCCATCTGCTACTCTTTTCCATAAGACGGGTGTTGCAGGAGGGCATTCTTGGTCGCTGCTCCAGTTTGGTGGAACTCCGTTCCCCCAGAGGTTTGTTTGAGCCTGGTCTTAAGCATCCTCCTGAGGCAGTGCAAGACTTTTAAGAAGGCATTTGGTGAGGGGGGCTAGGGGTTGTTTGGGATATTGGGGGTGAGTGTTGGGAGAGGGTTTTGGGGGAGAAGGTGGGGCAGGGTGGGGAGGAGTTAAAGCGGGTGAGGGGAAAGGTTTTGGGGAAGGATGGGGTTTTTATATCTTGTTTTCATGTGTTTGTAAGCCTCCTGAGCCATTTGGGAAGGGCAGGGTAAAAATTAGAAAAATAAATGAATCTCTATACCATTAACTCTTCAGAACAGGGATTGTGTCATACCGTGTGTAGCATCTAGCACAGTAGCTTCCCAAATTTGTAGGCAAGCAGTTCTCAGCCTTTTTCACATGAAGGACTCTAGGATGATACTTAATCTAATTAGGTCTGCTTTGTCTAAGCACACCAGCGTATGCTATGTAGGTGGCATCATGAAACTCAGCTGGAATGTCTTAACCAAATCAAGTTTCTTTATTCCTTGTACTGGCCCACGGCCATGACAAGATAGCAATGCCATATATTGAAAATTATAAAAATACAAAGTTAATTACATACTAAAAATAAGGTAGGAATTTTACACTTTAAATACCAACTAGGACCTATAACCTCTGGGTCATAATATATAGCATATAAATGTCTTAACCTCTCCCCATCGCTGCACTCCATTTGGGCATGGGTGCAGGGCTACCCAGACATGTTGGGTCTGGCTTCAGAAAAGCCCGACTGCACCTGGCTCAGGTTGGGCCCAACTTTATGGCTCAAGCCGAACTGTGCGACAGAGATTTTTTTTTTTTTTTAATGAGACCTCCTATTTAGTCAGAACATTTAAAACATTTAAAGAAATTAGGACACTCTGCCCTCCTTTTCTCCCCAAAATTTATTGTCCTGCTGTGTTAAAGGAATTTGTGTGCCACTTTCCATTAAGCTTAGTTATGTTGTTGCCTAATCATTCAACAATTGAAAATGGGACTGTTCAAATATATGGTTTTCTTATACATTATTATCCCACTGAAATGGGGACCATTCATTGCTGTATAATCTCGCGCTTTGTCAGCTATGGAAACAGCTTTCTTTGGCTATATTGTGTCAGATATAGACACTCTCTATTGTTGAGTTTTTGTATTTTATCACCAGTAACATTTTATTTCCTGCAACTGCCATCTTCTCTGTTCTTAAGATAACTTCAAAGCCCTCCTCCTCCTCCTCAGACTGTTGATTTGGGGAATGCGGAATCTTTGGACAATCTTCTTTGGAACATCTTTGTGGATATGCAGGTTTGCTAGCTCCACCTGTTCTAAATCATCTTGTTCAGCTAACAAAATCCTATGATAGGTGTAAAAATAATGATTTTTAATATGAAAGTTGTGTTTTTAAAGTCTTTTTTGAGACTTTCTAATACATTAGTATTCATACTTCCAAATTTTTTACTGCCCATCAGACATTTTAACCCCTCCTCCCAAAAACAAATCTCTGGAATTTCATAATTGTATTACATGTCATGATTTTAAGGTGTAAGACACTTCCAAAATGGCAAGATTTATTGTAAAATGGAGTTGACAAACCTTATTTTACTCTCTATTGTGACAGGAGTGATTTTAAGCAGCATGGCTAAGCAACTCATTTTTACCACTACGAAGGATGCCACCTTCTCTCACTCCCCTCCCTCCCCCCCCCCTTAATTCCCATCTGTAAATAGTCCTGGCCACAATTATCTTGGCACTTTCCCACTTTTTTTCCCTAGGGGTTTCCATATGATCAGTGTACAGCATCAGAGAGCGTGTATAAAGTATATATATTGGTTGAGTACAAGACCGATTAAAAGGTTTGAGCCAAGGGACGAGAGTATTTTTTGCTGAGTAGAGTCTTTCTGTTATGGCAAAGAGCTTATACATTTTTCTTCTTTTTTGTTTTGTTTTGTTTTTTTCCTTTTCCTTCTCAATCTCTTCCCTTTACCAGATACTTTGTTTCTTGGGTCCAGTTCAGAAGCTTAGCATATTGTCTCTTGTGAACTGGTCCTCTAACTTGCCAATTCTTTCTCCTTTTTCTTAGTCTCTTGGAAGTTCTAAACAGTTTTTGCTTCTAAATTGCTAAAATAGATTTACTTAGACTATTAGAAAGGTTCCCAAACTGTGGATAAGTCCCTGTAGCAGGGCAGGCTGAGCGAGAACTGCCTCGGCCTTTAAGATGGGTAATGGGACAGGCAGGGGAAACAGCCTGGCCCCTTAAGAGGAGGTGGGGAGAGACTCGGCACTGGGATGCACCATTACAAGCATAATGTTGCACTTGTGCCTGAGCGGAGAGGTGGAGTTCCGTGGTGTGTCAGGACAGGTGGGAGGAGGCCAGATCCCAGAGTGGTTGGGCAGAGAGACTGGCCGCTTTGGGAAATTGTGGGACATTGGTCAAGCCCAGGCACTTACAGTCCCGAAGTGGAGTCCTATCATCTGGTCAGAGTTACGGTCTTGAGTGATATTTGATATGCTGTATATGTCACTGTCTGAGGTCATGGGAATTTATTGAAGTTTCAAAATGTGCTTGCTCAGGTGGAAGGTATTTGGAACCACTAGATGTCTTGTTCAATCCTTGCTTTGTGCATAAAGAACTCCAGGCAGCCTTTTCACACTTCACAAGCCATTCAGAGCTGACGAAGCTCTGCACTCTTTCCCCAGGAGCTTCATTCCATGGGTGTCACAAATAGAGAGACACTTTCTGTTTTATCACTATTGATTATACAACTGAGAGCATATTTGAATTCCTGTAAGGGCATGCAGGGCTAATTTAAGAAAATTATTGTAGATTTTGTATTGTATTGTAGATTTTGCCATTTGAAAGTGTTCATTTGATTTGTATTTTGTAACTTATGCTGACTTGTGACACAGTGAATTTGGGTGTTTGAGTAATTGGAATTTTAGTGATTTTGAACCCAGTACTAAAATCCTTTGAAATTCTGGACTTCTTAAAAATGCATCTTCTCGTTAAAACAGTTGTGAACAACTCTTTTCTGCATGCATCGCCAACTACGTCCTCCTCTGATACTTAGGTGCAAATGCAGGAAAGCATATAATCCATGAACGTTGGGTGTTAACAAACCACACAAAAGCCCCATGGAGTCTGGGTTCGGCCCATCTAGCCCCCACTTCCATGTTTAGCCTGTAGAGCCTAATAAACAGGCAATCCCTTGCTTGTAGTAGTTGTACATTTGTGCAGCCTCCACGGTCAGGTTTAGTGGGACTACCCTAATAAACAGGCAGATGCTCTTCACCGCCATGCCCCCCCCGTCCCCCTTTTTCAGTATCCCACCCCCTCCTATGATTCGCAACCGTGGCTAACCATGGGAAAAGGTAGCTGCCCCTGCTGTTTCTTTCTTTCGAGATATTACTATTGGAGGCGTTTCAGCCCCTACTGTCCCTGCCCACTTGCAGGTTCCTACCTGGGCTCATACCCGTGATCATCTGGCGACTGAAACTAACTTTTTGCTAGGCCCATAATGCAGAGTTTGTCAAGCATATTGCATACTTTATTGTGTGCCTATAGTGAACAGTGAAAATGAAACTAAAAACTTAAAGCACTCATTCTTTCCATGCTGTCGTCTGGTGTCTTGCATTCATGGATCACAGCAAGGTACTTGCATGAAGCAGCACGCAATTTTATTGGGGTCTTTTGGTGTTGGAAATCCCTCTTGTTTCTCATAAAACCCCATGCCAAACATGTGCCTCCTTTACCCCCTCTCTATCATCTTCTGCATCATCATACAGTGTGGGTGGAAACCATACCCCCTTGCGAGGGCTTTCTGCACTTCTTCAAGTGTCCAAACCTCGTATAAGGCAAAAAGCTCCCCTTCAGTAAGTTCCCATTCCGTGTACCCCGAGGCACTTCTTGTACTGAAACTCTTGCTATTGTTTGGATCCCGCGCTCTCACTTTGTCTGGGCTCTCACTGTTCCGTTCTGTAGAACTTGGAACTGCAGTATGGTTGTGCATTGTCTGCACTCCACCATGAAAGCATAGAACCCTATTGTGTGCATGTGCCACCCTATGAGCACATAGACGGACTCCAAGGATGGGTCTGCCAGTTCTCTCTGTACATCAGACCTTGCCCAAATGTCAGCAAAGGCCAGCATATCCATGGACACAACCCCCCCCCCCCCCCCAAAATTTCAACCCAGGGTACTTCAGCCAGCCACAGCACCCGCATTTAAAATCCCTTTTGCTTTGCAGCGCAGTCAACCCACTGCAATGAGTTTCAGTTGCTAGCCCCACTGCAATCAACCTGCTGCAATGAGTTTTAAGAACAGGTTTTTGCTTATTCCAAGCAAAAACGGTTTCTTTTCAAAGATAAAAAATTGAGTAACTGTCAACCAATGGGCAATAGTGTCCCAGCCCTGCTCCCTCATACATTCTAAGTACAGTGACCTTGAGTGCCTTGCAGATCCCCAACTGCTATCTGTCTCTTAGTATGCAGCAGTTTCTCCCACCCCAGTTAAAAAACGGCATGCTTCAATGGTGCTAAAATCTGCAATACTTTGTACGAGTTTTTCTTGTGCGCTGATGTGCTTGTGACAGGGAATCTATGCAGTTTAATTGCCACCTGGATTGGTAGGTTCATAAACACAAACACAGTAGAAGCTTAGTGAAAAGCTTTTTGCCCAATAGCTGGCCTGTAATGCCACATTACCAACAGCAGACAATAAGAGCTCACACCCGGCTTATGACTGTTTCCCTAGTGTCACATGACCAACAGCAGCCAATTACAGTTTGTGTGTGGCACACAACCAGTGCCAGTTATGCATCATCCCAGCTCTTGAAGCTGTTCAAAACATTTGGTGCATCGTTTGCAGAGTTCAAGACACAGGAACTGCAGCCATAAAGATGCATACTGAGAAGTTACTTATGCTTGTTATGCTCCAGGCCTTTCTGCTGCTGAGCAGAACTTGCAAGTGATCCAGCAGATCCAAGCCTACTGTGGTTATTAGCGTGTTGCTATATCAAGGCAGAGAGAGGTGGTCTATCAATCTCTGGCCAGATTAGCGGGACACACCACACTTAAGAGGTGGCTTCTGCTTCAGCACAATGCATTTGCCTACCTCCAGCAACAAGGGACATGTTGGGGACGATCAAAGCCTGGCAAAGGCAGTTGATGCGCTCAGAGAGGTACCTGTCAGGAGACGTGGCTTCAGTCACCGATGTCATGCACAGGGCTGTGTGTGTCCTCCCCCCAAAGAGATGTGTCTGGTTCAAGGAGAAAAATCACAGACTGGTGGGAGAATGTGTTGTCCATGTGGGGAGATGCTGAGTCAGTTGCAAACTTTAGGATGCCCTGTTACCTCATCCTGCAGATAGTTGAGATCCTCAGGCCTTGACTGGAGAAACACAGCAGGGTGATGTGGTTGCCCCTCCCTGCAGGGAATTGTGTTGCCATCACCATCTGGAAGCTTGCCACTCTTGATTCCTGCTGCTCTGTCGCTCAGCAATTTGGCACTGGAACCTCCACGATGGGCACCATGCTAGTGGAGGTTTGCACGGTGACTGTGAAAGTGCTGCTGGACCAGGGTGCAGTTGGCTTGACCCCATGGATGTAATAGAGGGCTTTTGACAGGGACGAATTCCTGAACTGCATAAGGGCGACTGATGGGAGCCATATCACCATAATTTGCCCACCCCATAGCAAGGACGTCAACCTGAACTGGAAGGGGTTTTTCTCTGTGTTTCTTCAGGTCATAGTGTACCACTGTGCCAGTTTCATGGATGTGCTTGCTGGTTGGTCTGGGAAGAACCACAATGCCCGTAGCTTCTGTCAGTCCTACTTTGGCCATATGTACACTGGAGACTTTGGCCCCTCCACTGAAATATGCATTGAGGGTGTTATTGGGAACCCTGACTACCCCCGGAAACCGTGGCACTCATGAAGGCATGCAGCGTTGCCCATACCCCGGAGGAAAGGTACTTTAACTGGCAGCTCCGCACCACCCACTCTATTGTGGAAAGAACGTTCATCTAATTACCATTGCCGGTGTTCTTCATAATATCTACGAGACTAGTGGGGCTGTGTTGGAGAACCCCTTGCCAGTTAGCTCTGGTGAGCAGGTGCCTCTGTTCCAGGACCAGCTAAACCAAGCGCAGCAGTGCATAGCTGAAGAGATCTGGGACACCTTGTACCAGCACATCAAGCAAAATACTAGCCCCAACACTCACTATCAGTGGCAATTTCATGAGCAGAAGTGAACAATTTAAAATGATTTTTTGTGATATCAATAAAGGCTTTAAAAATGTTTCTTGTGTGCCACTGTGTTACTCTGACTCATCCAGCTCTCCACAGCACCAGGATGGCATACTTTCTCTTCTTCCTTCTACCTCCACCCCCCTGTGCTTTCCCTATCCATGCCCTATTGGCATTTGCAGATTAGCTTGCTGCAGGTCTGAACCTCTCATTCTCCATTTCCTGTTGGCATTTGCAAGCTAGCTGAGTCTGGAAATGGCACTAGGAAGTGCGGAGGCACAGGCATGCAGCCTGCTACTCTGTGACTGGCCAGCAGCTGGCCTTTGCCTGTGGCTTTCCCATGGTAGTTCACTTCGTATCTGGGCTTTCCCATTCTCACCCTCAAATGCAAGCGTATGGTTCTTGGTGCACCTGCACTCCTCCTTTCCTTCAAATCCCCAGCCCCCAAAGGGGCATATCTCTATGGCATACCGTCATTCTCCTCACACACATCTCAAACTTACTTCCTTTTCCAGAAGAAGCACAAAAACCATGGATTGTACAAAATAAAAATATCATTAAAAACAAAATCAAACTTTATTCTCGCCCATGCTCCTTTTGGAGGCAGCTTGGCACGCTCGCTTGGGTGGCGGGAGGGGCAGGGGGGCAGTTTTCTGTTCCTCCTCCCATGGATCCGACTGCGTCGGAGTGTTTATGGGAGGCGTGCGAGAATGATTGATTGTCGTTTTGGGGGTGGGGGTGGGGATCCGGGCCCCACCCAGGCAGCGTTCCCAGGTGTGGGCACAGTACAGAGAGGGCTCAGGTGCTTTCCCTGGAAACCCAAGGCAGTCGGGTTCCATGTAGAGGGGCATGAGCAGCTTGTGTGTGTGTGTGTGTGTGTGTGTGTGTGTGTTAGGAAATGGCACCTGCTCCTGAGCAACAATGCTCATGGTAGCAACGTGCTCGAGCAGGGAGTTCTGGGACTGAATGGACTGGAACAAGCTGCTTTGTTTCTGTGCCCGCATCTTACTCATTTCCTTGCTTGCCAACTTGATCATGTTGTCTGACCAAACTGCTGTTAGAGGTGGGCCCCAGTGCCTGTCCTCCCACTGGTGGTCCAGGCTGGCCTTAGAAGTAAAGTCCTTGCTTTGTGTGGCATTCTGCCACACCAGCTGCCTGTGCTCCCTGACTATGCTGTGAATAGTGTCACGGATCTTGTCTGCCTGCTATGTGGTCTCCGCAAGCAGCTTCCTTTCCAAATTCTCCTTGTGCCATTGGTTGTGGAACTGCAGGGCTTGGTTCCACTGGGCACTTGTGGCAGGTAGTTCTATGCATGCCTGTTGCAGGTGGTATACCTGTAGCAAGGCAACAAGGAAAATCATTAACTCAAACCACCCCACCCACCTTCCTGTCTTGGTGGGTTAGATCCCCGCCTGCCTCCCACCCATAAGGGAACCTGGAATGATACTGCTGGAATGGTTGCTGTGGCGGGATCCCAGTGCCATGCAATTCTCCTCCCATGATCACTGTAGAGGAGTGAAGAACATACAGAAATCAACCATTGTCATTTGTTCCATTTGTACCTCCTCCCCGACTGCTTTTTTGGATTCTTCCCCATGACCACCATTTTGGTTTCCCCCCCTCCTGCCAGCCCACCGTCCTTCCACAGTGCCCTCCCCCTTGCCAACTTGCTGGCCTGCCATAATGCCTTCCCACCCATTTCTGCGCTTGCCATTTCCATCCCATGGATCTGTGTCCTGGTGATATTTCTGCTGCTCCTGTACGTTTTCCTGGCAACGAAGTAAACAATAAAAACCACAATAAATGGAAGCTTTTATCATGCAGCTGTGTAAACAATCCCCTTTCCCCCTGGGTGCATTAACTTACCGTTCTTCTCCACCTCCACTGTTACTTCCATTTGGGCTGAGGTCTCTTGGAACGATGCCTTGTTCCTGTAGCGGTTCACCGGGGCATATTGGACCTTTTACTCCCCCTACAGAGTGATGAGGCCTTGATTGTTTCCTTAGACCAGAGGATGCAGCATTGTTAGACAGATCGGTAGGTGGCGAGCAACTGAGATTGGGCAGTGGTGGTAGCGGTACTGATGGTTGCCTGGCTTTTGGCTTGAGCCCTGGCCTCAGCAGTGGTAATCTTCTGCAAGTTGTTACAGAGAATGCAATGGCTGGGGAAGAGCAAGTGTCGGGCACGTACTGTGAACCAGAAAGAGCTGGGAGAACACGTTTGAAAATGGCACGGTGTGCTTTTAAGGTGCATGCCAGCAAGAGTGGAAAGAGCCAGAAATGGTCGCTTCTCAGAATGCTCTAGACTTTCAGCCTGTGACCCTTTGATGCTGGCTGGACCTGTATGCGCAGAGGCCGCATGCAACCTAAATTGACAGGACACACGCGTAGGCACACGTTAACCTGCATTCGCTTGCACGGTGGGCTTCGCATGCTCTGGGACGCCACTGCGAGTCGGGCTGCACGTCCGGTGGGTGGGGGCAAGCACCAATGGGTGTATGGACACCCACCTAGTGTGAGCTATCATCTCGTTTGTTAACACTCATTGTCTCAAAATGGGTTGCATGTCTTTGGAGTTGTGGGCAGCCGGAAATGGTCTATCTCTTCTTTCAGAACTTCAGTTTGGATGAAGTCACAACTGCACACACACACAGACTGGTAAAGTAGCACCTACAGAGAAAGATATACTGAGGGACTTAAAAATCTCCTTACCTTATGAACCAGGTATTTGTCTTGGAGTAGGAGGAAGGAAAAGTTCAAGGTAATTTGTAGATAAAACATCCTTTGGATTCAGCTATCTATTTTTAGTGGGAATGGGTTAGTGAAGCATGATAACTTGGTTATCTAGCAGTCCAATGGTTTCGACCATGAGTGGACCTGTTTAGTTTCCAAAAGGAGAGTTCTTTATATTTTCCTTTGTGTGCTGAAGACTAAAATTCACAAACTTGGATAAAGAATGCTCTTTCAAAGATTTCAGCCATTGAAAAAGTATGTGCATGTCCCCTTTCCCACTCTTAATAAAGTATGGCTTTGAAAATTGGAACAGACAAGGCATGGATGATTCTTCTTTCGTCATCTAATCTTGCATTATATTGTACCCTCATCTGGTGATGCTGTATGTGTCTGATATCCAGGCATATTCAATTATGCAAAGTTTTCTTCATCAATGTACTTAATCAATGGGCTATAGTCTCGTTTGATTTCACCCATAATTTTGTATCCGCATACTAATGCTACTCAATCCCATGCTTAGTCATAACATCCCTGAAGGGTTGCATGCAACATGGCCAATAGGATAGAACTTTGGGGGATGTCACATTTTAAGTCTCTCGGGGATGACAAGGTTCACTGAAAATATCAGCTCAATATTGAGCAGCGGCCAAAAACGCAAACAGAATATTAAGAATTATTGAGAAAGGAATGGAAAATAATGTGTAAATCCATGGTGTCCCCACATCTTGAATATTGTGTGCATTTCCAGTTGTCTGATCTCTTAAGGCGGATATAAAAGAACTGGAAAAGGTGCAGAGAAGGGCAACAAAGATGTGTGAGAGGCTCAATAGGTTAGGACTCTTCAGCTCAGAGAGTAGGTAAGTGAGGGGGGATATGATAGCTTAAAAAATTACAAATCTTGCAGAGCAAGTAAATGGGGAGTTATTTACCCTTTCTCAAAATAACAGAATGAGAGAACACCCTATGAAATTAACTGCAAGCAGATTTAATACAAATAAAAGGAAACATTATTTCATTCAATGTATAGTTAGTCTGTGAAACTTGTTGCCATGTGGTGATGTGAAGGCCAGTAGCATAACTGATTTCAAAAAGGATTTGATATGTTCTTAGAGGATAGGAACTGGATTGCTCTGTTATCAGTTGCATGCTTCTAAAACATGGTTTAACAAAAGGAAGTCATGACTTAATCTACTGGAATTTTTTGAGGGTGTCCGTTACCAGGTTGATAAGGGTGATCCCATTGATAATAGTGTGTCTGGATTTTCAGAAAACATTAGACAAGGTCCCTCTGAGGTTCTTGAGAAAACGAAGTAGTCATGGGAGAGGAGTCAGTGTCTTGTCACCGTTTGGTAACGGGTTAAAGGATAGGAAACAGGGTAGAAACTAGGTGGTCTGTTTTTGCAATGGAGAGAAGTATGTTTTTTTATGTCCGAGGGGGTCTGTTTAATATATTAATAATTTTGAAAGGGAGTAAAGAGTGATGTGATCTAATTTGCAGATGACACAAAAGTTAATAAAGGTAGTTATGATCCAGGCAGACTGTAAACAATTGCAGAATGATTTTGCAAGACTGGGTAACTGGGCAATTAGATAGCAGATAAAATTAATGTTGGTAAGTACAAAGTGATGCATGTAGGGAAAAATAAGCCTACGGTGCTGGGTTCTGAATTAGGTGTTACCACAGGTAAAGGATCTTGGTCTCTGTGGAAAGTTCAATGAGAACCTCAGTTCAGTGTGCAGCAGCAGTCAAAAAGGCAAACAACGTTAGGAATTATTCAGAAAGAATGAGAATAAAACATAAAATTTCATAATTACGCTATATAAATGTTTTTGATCACCCGATCTTAAAATGATTAGTAGAACTGGAAAAGGTGTAGAGAAGGTTAACAAAAATGATCAAGGTTATGGAATGGCTTCCATATGAGAAGATGCTTGATAGGTTAGGGATTTTCAGCTTGGAGAAGAGACAACTATCATTTCCCCTCTCAGTTCATAAAATCATGAACGGCATGAAACAAGTAAATAGGGAGCTGTTATTTACCCTCCAAATAAATACTAGAACTAGGAGACACTCCATGAAACTGACAGATTTAAAACCAATGGAAGTTAGTTTTCATTCAACACATAA
The DNA here is from genome assembly GCA_003113815.1 of Sphenodon punctatus. Lineage (NCBI taxonomy): Eukaryota > Metazoa > Chordata > Lepidosauria > Sphenodontia > Sphenodontidae > Sphenodon > Sphenodon punctatus. Next base: position 3,835,033 of record QEPC01000068.1, read on the forward strand.
TTAACTTGTGGAAATCTTTGCCAGAGGATGCTGTGAAGGCCAGTAGCATAGCTGGGTTTAAACGAGGGTTGGATAAGTTCTAGCCAAGATGGTGGGGGTGTGGGAGGATGCAACCTTAGACTGTTGGGAGCGGAGAGTGAGCTGCAGTGAATGGATCACTCCATTATGACCTGTTGGATATTTTTCTGAAGCGACTGAGAGTTGCCACTGTCCGAGATATGACGTTGGACTTGATGGACTGTTGCTTGACCCACTATGGTATTATTTATGTTCTTTGAGCAATCAAAGCTGGCCATGGTAGGAGACAAGATTCTGGACTAGATGGACTATTGGTCTGGCCAAATATTTATTTATTTATTTTTGGGTTTATAGCCTGTCCTAATAGTAGGGCATAGGGTTGGTTGAAGGCACAGCACATAAAACACCAAACTTACTATGGATTTTTTTAAAAGTATGTCACTCTTAAATTCTTGTATATTCAAATTAGCTTACCACTGAATTACCACTACTATATCTTTTTAAAAGATCTTCAGGATATAGCTAAATTGGACTACTTTTAGTGTATATTTGTTTAAAAATAAATACTCTTATACAGTGTATTGCTGAAAGACTTGCTATGCACATAATTATATGGCTGGCTTTGTGAATAGAGAAGCCAGTTGTCATGCAAGTCTCTTCCAAAGTGCAGATGGAGCAGCATCTAAGTAATTGATGAACCTGATGGCACTAATAGTCAATTTTATTGAGGTTTTGTCTTTAAAAGACTTGTAAAAGTGCTCATAGTGTGGCTTCTCTCAAGTGATTGATTTTTTTAAATTTGGTGCCATCAAGTGGCAAAACTGTGTACTGCTCTTTTAAATAGTTTGAATGCAGTTTTATACAGGATGACAATTACTGCTGTTTACAGGTTCTGGTATAACTTGGAAGTTGATTTGGAAAACATACCATTGTTAAATTATCTTTAAGAATAACAGAAATCTATGGGGCATTGACCATTTTAATATTATTGCAAATTTGAATATTGTTAGCAAAACTTGGATTTCTTGTTCGTTCTCCTCTCACCAAGTCCCACTATAGGTGGTATGGCACTATCTAGTGCTCAATTCTGATCATAGAAAACACTTTTTCTTTAATTTTCCTATAATCTGATGGCACTCCCTCAGCATATATATCCTGCCCCAACCATCCTTTCCAGTTCATTCTTTTACTTCCGCTATCATTTATTTCCTAGGGCTCGGTAATAGCACAAACAGCGAAATCATGGATGGAAGCTGAGCAAAGGGCTTTTAATGCTACATCCCCTGTGTGCCAAAGATACCAGACTGATGCCCGTGACTGGCGTTTATTCTGTCTAGGTGCTGAGCAGAACATGGCAGAGTGTGCAGCTTGCTGAGGGTTCAGTCCCTGTACTTGAAAGGAGAGAGGTCACTGCCTGGCAGAGTACCTTACTCCGCCACTGGCTGGCCATGTGAGTTACGAAGCAGATCCTAAGACGGTTGGACTTGGAAGCTTGCTGTGAGTGTACCTGACAGTCTCTTGCGGTGTGCATCCCTCTGCATCAAGAGTGCTTTCTGGAGCCAGATTGACTCAGAAAGAAGTGTTGTCAAAAGAGGACCCCGATGCCTGAGTTTTCACCAGAGGTCTCACCAGCGGTCTCATCAGCCTGGGATGATGTCATTGGTCTGAGCTGCCAGGCAATCTGGAGGACTTTCTCAACCTGGAGGAGCTGCTCCTTGATGCCACCACTCAGGAGGTGCTCCTTCAACTTGAGTACCTTCTGACTTCACTCATTGAGTGCTCTGTGGCTTGGATGCGTGGTGTGCATCTGCTGGGCCTGGCCCCTTCAAATCAGTGGTGCTGCACTTTGACAATTTTCTCCAGCACCTGGACTCCTGGAGCAGGACCCACAGATACCCCTCTTGGTGCTGTGCCTGGGCTGGCTGGAGTCTTTACTGCAGGAGGACCAGCTGGTGCCGGGAGAATATCTGCAGGGTGAGGCTTCCCCAGCTCAAGAACTGGATCATTTCCCCCATCGGACTTCTCCTCCTTTCTGGGCCTCCGGGTGCAGATAGCCTCTACAGGAGGGGTACCCTTGGATAACTTGGAGACAAAAGAGCCATACCTCCTGTTTCACATGTGAGTTATGGGGCAGAGGGAGTTTATAGCTGTTCGTTTGCCCGAAGAGGTCTTGGAGCCAGTGGACAAGGACATCTGGAGTCAGCCTGCCACAGTGCCTGCAGTTGATCCTAAGACGCTCAGGATGTATCTGGTTCCCGGGGTGGAGCATGAGTATTTGCTGACCCATCCAGCACTAAATTCCCTCATTGTCATGGCTGTGGTAGAGTGGGCTAAGGGGAGGAAGCCCCCATCTCAGCCCCCAGATAAGGAAGGGAAGGAATAGATGCCCTGAGGCACAAGGTGTATTCAGTACCTTCACTAGGCATGTGGGCTGAGTCGGCCAAGACCCTGGATGCCCAAATGAGGGAGGTGGGCATCTTCCTCTCCAATTTGGAGATCCTTGTCAATTATGAGAAGTCCTTCCTGAATCTGGCACCTGTTGTAGAGTTTATTGGGGCTCATTTAGATGTGCTGAGAGCAAGGGCTTTTATCCCAGAGGACAGATACCAGGCCATCTTGGAGATGTGCTGAGGTGCTGTCTGGACTTGAGGGTCCCATCCCAGCCTTGTACTGTATTTTCAAGGCTACTGGGGTTCATGGCATCCTTTACGACTCCCCTGGCCTGCTTGAGGCTCTGCCTGCTACAGTACTGGCTGAAACCCTGACTTCTCAAGGGCCTGAGAAATCTGAGACAGCAACTGATCTTGCCACTGGAGGTCCTAGACAGTCTGAGTTGGTGGTTGGTCAAGGCCCTTGTAGCGGGGTGTTGTTTCAGCAGCAGCCACTCCAGCTGTTGATCACTGTGGATTCTTCCTTGCTCAATCGGGGTGTTTGTTCTGGCGCATCTCCATATAAACGGAACTTCCCAGGACCATCTGTTACACAATCATGTTCTGGAACTACGGGTCATGAGCCTAGCACTTAGGGCCTTCAAGACACTAGTGCATGGACATTGTTTGCTGATTTTCATGGACAATATCATTTCTATCTTCTACCTGAACGGGCAGGGTGACACGTGTTCATTTGAAATAAATTTCTGCTAACGCGTGAGGCATGCAGCCTGTGGAACTGATGTCTTCCCAGGGTAATGTTCCCAGTGGCCACGCATGTGGCAGGCCAGGACAACTTGGAAGCAGATGGCCTCTGAAGGTCCCGGGTGCTGTCCCACGAGTGGGTGCCGAAGCACTTGGTCTTTCAGGCACTGGTGTGCAAATGGGACATGTCAGTGGCAGATCTATGTGCTTCAGAAGGTCATGAGAAAGTGTTCTGCTTCTATTTCAGGGCAGGAGAGGTTGGGGGCAAGTGAGGGAATGCACTAGTGGTACCCTGGCTGGCAGGCTTGCCGTATTCCTTCCTGCCCGTTTCTGTGATCTCAAGGATAGTCCGGAAGTTACGGAGTACAAGGAGGACATGATCCTGGTGGCTTCCAGTTGGTCAAGACAGTGGATGTAATGTTGATCGGGTGGCAAATGGCCCCAGCACGTGTTTGAGCATTGCGTGTAAGCAGCATAATGCTTTGAACATTGTTTTGTCCACATTTTGGGCTCTTGGTAAGCCCGGGATGTGAACGCGATTGAATTGCTATCTCAACTCGCATGGTGTTCCCCGTGCACACGTCAGGAGTGTTATGTTTAAAGATATCGAGTGGTGTGTTTGCATGAACTTTCTGTTATCGGATCAATAGAGTACTGTGTTTTCTGGAGGGGACTCAGATCTGCTCTGGCCAGCTCCTTCTTGCCTATCTCTGTCTTCATGAAATACAAGCGTTATTTCCCTAGAAGGGGGCAACATGAATAAAGGTGTCAGTTGAAAGGGAGTTGTAAACTCTGTTTTTCATTTGTTTGCAATCAAAGCACTCCTGAAATTAACTCCTGCTGCAAGGCTATTTGCATTTCCCTCACTGTGGCATCCTCTTCAAGTGACATTAGCACCTACTCTGCTAATGTCCCTGCTAATGTCTGCTCTCTTAGAAATCCCATCCATAGGAGGCTGAGCCTGTATTCTGAGGAAAGGTAGGTAGGGGAACACCCACTACCTCCATAATTGGGTGCATGTCTAAAAATGGGGCACGTTTGAACATGTGACGCAACCAGTGTTATGTCAATATCCCAAGACAGTTTGAGACACGCTTTAACATTACATTTAAAGACCCCCAGTATTGGTACCTGGAGCTCATGGAGCTTTCCAGGGCACTTGGGTGGCCATTATTATTATTATTATTAT
>QEPC01000068.1:3850322-3872480 GCA_003113815.1 Sphenodon punctatus
TTCCCCTTCCTTCATCCCCCCCCCCCCCAGGTCTCTCCGCTTCTAAACCCTAGGGCAGGGACCGTGTCTATTCCATTACTCTGTAAAGCGCCAAGTCTGCTGGCCTTCCGCTGGCCTTGTAAGACCTGGCTATTGTCCCAGGCCTTCGGAGGGAGGGGGCGGTTAAAAAAGGAGGGAAGGGTTTTTTAGGTAGATTTTATTTTAGATGTTTTAAATGTTTGTGTTAAATTGTTGTTTTAAATTGTTGCTTTTATGTTGAGCCTCCCCGAGATGCCATAGGCATGAGGGGGCGGCTAATAAATGTAACAAAATGAAATAAATAAATACATTGCTGGCACTACATAAATGCTTGCTAATAATAATAAACCTCATTCCAGATGTGTGTCAACTCCTTACACCGTTAGATCTACCCCATGCATCTCTCCTGGATCAGGAGATTTTGCAACTTCTCCAGAAGGTTACCCCCCTCAAGAGGAGGGAACAGGCCTTTTATTCTAGATATTTTCTTGTCCCCCCAAAAAACTCAGGGCATGAGACCCATTTTGGATTTAAGAGCCCTAAACCAGTGTCCACAAATTCAAATTCAGAATGATAATGCACAAATGATCTATTCCTTGCACGTAGGCAATTACTTGGCTACTATAGATATGCGAGATGCATACTTCCATATTTTCATAAACCCTCACCATAGATGTTATCTGAGGTTTCATTTTGAAGGGTTACACTGCCAATTCATTGTTTTACCCTTCAGCTTTTCTACAGCCCCCTGTACTCTTACTAAGTGTCTGGCCCCTAGTGGTGCTTTATTTATTTATTTATTTATTTATTTAAGAAACTTACCCTGCTCTCTCCTGCCCACATGACAGCTCGGGACGAGTCACAACCAAGATAATGCAATATAAAAACAGTTAAAAAATTTAAAACACATAGATAAAATTTATAAAACTACCAGGAACGGAACCAATTCCCCCCACCCTCCCCATCTCCCTCCCCGAAGGCCTGGCGGAACAGCCAGGTCTTGCACTGTCTCCGGAAAGTGGAGAGGTCTGGGGCTAGGTGGGCCTCCATTGGGAGGGAATTCCCCAGCCTAGAAGCAGCCACCGAGAACACCCTCCCCACCGTTGCCACCCGGGGACCTTGAGTTGGGCATCCCTGGCCAACCGCAGGGGCCGCACCATGGCGTGGGGCGTGAGGCGGTCCCGCAGGGGCTACCATCCCCTTAGCCCTACCCACCAGCATCACCTCCGTCTTGTTAGGCTTCAGCTTCAGATGGCTTGCCCTCATCCACTCCCCCACAGCTGCCAGACACCGAGTAAGCACCGAGACTGCCGGGCCTGGTTCTGCAGAAAAAGAGAAGTAAAGCTGAGTATCATTGGTGTACTGATGATGGCGTTATGCCGAACCCTCTCACGACCTCGCCCAAGGGCTGCATATACACGTTGAACAAGAGAGAGGACAGAGTAGAAACCTGCAGAACTCCACACATGAGATTCTGGGGAGGTGAACACTCCACAAACACCACCCGCTGAGTCCTCCTGGCCAGGAAAGAGTGGAACCATTCAAGAACAACTCCACCCACCCCGGTCCAGCAGACAGACCACCAACATCTCATGGTAAAACGGTATCAAATGCTGCCGACAGATCTAATAGAATCAAAATGGATGATCTACCCTGAGCCAATTCACGGAGCAGGTTGTCGACCAAAGCCACAAGTGCAATCTCAGTGCCAAACCCAGGGCAAAAGTTGGACTGCGAAGGATCAAGAAAGCTGACCCAATCCAGATTCCCATGAAGCTGCCGGGCCACCACCTGTTCAATAACCTTCCCTAAAAAGGGAAGTTTAGAGACTGGTCGGCCTTTTTCATAAAAGGGGTATGTATGTTTTTCCATTCTTAGATGATTGGCTTTTTACAGCTTCCTCAAGTCAGTCACTTGTTGCCCATGTCAAATTTGAATGTGAAGCCTTAAGTAAATTGGAGTTTCTTACAGACTGGGAATAATAATCTCCTGTTCCTGTAAAAGTGTTAAAGTTTTATAGGGGCGGTTTTGGACACTGACAAGGCAGTTGCTTTGAAAGATGGCAGGCTACTATGGATATCCTAGTCAGGGCCCTGATTCTCCTGCAGAACTTTTAAAAAAATTCCATGGGAGCCGGGGAGATTTGGGGCCTGATTCTGCACCTCTCTGCGCTGGGCTCCCCAGCCTCCCAGATGCAGCACAGGGGCCGGCTTCTCCCCACCCCCAAGCTGTGTTGGGTGGGTGGTGTCTGCCAGCTCGCCTTCCCCACCCACCCTCCTCAGCCTGGCAAATGAAATGAACACACCTAGCAGTGACGGCAGCTCTTCTCAGCACTCTTCAGCCGCTCCTTCTGGCTGATTCCTGGCCCCTCCCAATAGGACCTCCCAGAGGAACACAGCTGGATGATGTCATCTGGCCACGATGCTCTGGGAGGCCCTGTTGGGAGGGGCCAGAAGGAACAGCTGAGAGGAGCTCCCGCTGCTGCTAGGTGTGTTCATTTGTCAGGCTGAGGAGGGTGGATGTGGGAGGTGAGCCCTGGCAGCCCCCACCCCCCCAACGCAGCCTGGCTGGGGGTAACCTGGTTTATTCATCCTTCTTCCTTGGGGCCCTGATTATAGTTAAGATTCACATGTGTAATTCTCACCCATACGCTGTTTTCTCTAGCCTGCTCAGCCCAATGGCATTGACAACCCACATCGCTCCATATGCCAGACTGAGATTGAGATCCCTTCAGCGGTGGCTTCTCTCCTGTATTTCCCCTGGTTCTTCAGGAACCATCCTCTTGTCTCCTTATCTGCTAGTACTCGACAGCATCACTTGGTGGGACTTCGCATCTGACATTGTCTTTGTGTCCGTTTTCCTACCTCGACCATCGGTCCATCTAACAGACAGCTTCAAAGATCGGCTGTGGAGCTCATCTAAACAACTTAACAGAAAATGATGTATGGACGTTTTCAGAGTCTGAATTGCACATCAGTCGTGTTGAACTGAGAGCAGTAAGATTATCAATAAGGGCTTTCACTACTGCCATACAAGAATCTGTGATGCAGATCTCTATGGACGATACCATGGCAGCGTATACTGCCAAGGGGAGTCCAGGTCGCTCCAGCTGACCCTGGAAGCAACCACTCTGGGAGTGGTGTAACCATCATTCAGTTACCCCTCTGGCAGTGTATCTCCTAGGGGCATCCAACTTAACAGCAGATGCTTTGAACAGGACAGCATCTTGTTCCCTTGAATGGGAATCAAAGCAATCAATTTTCCAAGTTATAGTGTACAATTGGAGTTGCCCCAGTGTTCAGTCTGTTTTGCTTCCCCTCTAAATACCAAGTTAAGAAACCTTTTCACAACAGGGGGATTTGGGACTGAACAGAGACTCCAGGGGACTATTGACTCATTTGAAAACACCTTCTGGCTCTACAAAAAGATGGAGATGAAGTAGTTCAAATGATAACTCTTAATGGACCAATTTTAGAAACCTTATAGGATTCTCCCAACATATTGCTAATAAATTTGTGCACACTATTGCCTGTGACTTTCCAGGCCTCTGAAAGCTTGTATTTTCTATAGATTTTATTAGTCAAAAAAAGTAGTTGGGATGCTATAAAATTACCAAGACTTAAAAATGGTTAATAAATACTACAAATACCTCCATCTAGGTATCCTGCCCCCTGACATGACTCTCAGCATGGCTAACCATGGGAAGAAGCAGCTTCTCCAGCTGTTTGTTTCTTCTGGGATATCGCTCAGGGAAGCATTCTAGCCCCTGCTGTCCCCGCCCACCCATGGAGGTGCATACCTGTGTTTACACCTTTTGGTAACTTTTTGATAAATGTTGATATACACAGAACGCTGAGTTAGTGTGCACACTGACTTACACATGAACTGTGCAAGTCCCTTAATGCATAAGAGCATAAAATGCAGCAGTCACCGCTTATTTATATAAACACCAGCAACATACCTTGTGCTGTACAAGCATAATTAGAGACCAGTCCTTACACAGAGGGGCTTAGAAAATACATAGGGAGAGGTACAGGGCCAGTGTTGTTAGCACCTGGGAAAGATCGGATTTTATGAAAGTTTTAAATGCTTTATTACAGAATGTGTACTGGCCAGCAAGTCGATCAGGCAAGCAGGCTTGTTTCCAGAACTCTGAAGCCGTCTTTGATGCATGCCCAGGTTAATTGATGTAAATGAGCTGATGATATTATTTTTATATATAGCATCTTTTGGACTTGGCAGGTTGCCTGAGTGGTGGTGGTTGTAGATTGTGGCCACTGTGGTTGAAGGAGGGAACTCAAAAAGATGCAGCAGCTATAGAGAACTTTCTGCCTTAGGCAGCCTTCTTCGCTGTTGCCATAGCGTCTGCAAAGTGCCGTCCAGCGGAGCTCTTCTGGGTGGTGAATAGCTTATTAAATCCTAGCTGTCTCCACTTGGAGTTGGTCAATAAGAACAGCCATACTGGGTCAGACCAATGGTCCATCTAGCCCAGCATCCTGTCTCTGACAGTGGCCAATCATGGTGGCTTTGGAGAAGCACCCAATAGGTCACTATGGGGAATCCATTCCTTAATGTTTTCCCCCAGCTTCCGTCACGTTCCCCAATCCGGTCTGGTTAATAGCTGCTAATGGATCTGTGTTCCAGAAACTTGTCCAAACCTTTTTTAAACTCAGCTATAGTACTGCCCCTTACCACAGCCTCNTTTAAAAAAATTCCATGGGAGCCGGGGAGATTTGGGGCCTGATTCTGCACCTCTCTGCGCTGGGCTCCCCAGCCTCCCAGATGCAGCACAGGGGCCGGCTTCTCCCCACCCCCAAGCTGTGTTGGGTGGGTGGTGTCTGCCAGCTCGCCTTCCCCACCCACCCTCCTCAGCCTGGCAAATGAAATGAACACACCTAGCAGTGACGGCAGCTCTTCTCAGCACTCTTCAGCCGCTCCTTCTGGCTGATTCCTGGCCCCTCCCAATAGGACCTCCCAGAGGAACACAGCTGGATGATGTCATCTGGCCACGATGCTCTGGGAGGCCCTGTTGGGAGGGGCCAGAAGGAACAGCTGAGAGGAGCTCCCGCTGCTGCTAGGTGTGTTCATTTGTCAGGCTGAGGAGAGTGGATGTGGGAGGTGAGCCCTGGCAGCCCCCACCCCCCCAACGCAGCCTGGCTGGGGGTAACCTGGTTTATTCATCCTTCTTCCTTGGGGCCCTGATTATAGTTAAGATTCACATGTGTAATTCTCACCCATACGCTGTTTTCTCTAGCCTGCTCAGCTTGATGGCATTGACAACCCACATCGCTCCATATGCCAGACTGAGATTGATATCCCTTCACCGGTGGCTTCTCTCCTGTATTTCCACTGGTTCTTCAGGAACCATCCTCTTGTCTCCTTATCTGCTAGTACTCGACAGCATCACTTGGTGGGACTTCGCATCTGACATTGTCTTTGTGTCCGTTTTCCTACCTCGACCATCGGTCCATCTAACAGACAGCTTCAAAGATCGGCTGTGGAGCTCATCTAAACAACTTAACAGAAAATGATGTATGGACGTTTTCAGAGTCTGAATTGCACATCAGTAGTGTTGAACTGAGAGCAGTAAGATTATCACTAAGGGCTTTCACTACTGCCATACAAGAATCTGTGATGCAGATCTCTATGGACGATACCATGGCAGTGTATACTGCCAAGGGGAGTCCAGGTCGCTCCAGCTGACCCTGGAAGCAACCACTCTGGGAGTGGTGTAACCATCATTCAGTTACCCCTCTGGCAGTGTATCTCCTAGGGGCATCCAACTTAACAGCAGATGCTTTGAACAGGACAGCATCTTGTTCCCTTGAATGGGAATCAAAGCAATCAATTTTCCAAGTTATAGTGTACAATTGGAGTTGCCCCAGTGTTCAGTCTGTTTTGCTTCCCCTCTAAATACCAAGTTAAGAAACCTTTTCACAACAGGGGGATTTGGGACTGAACAGAGACTCCCGGGGACTATTGACTCATTTGAAAACACCTTCTGGCTCTACAAAAAGATGGAGATGAAGTAGTTCAAATGATAACTCTTAATGGACCAATTTTAGAAACCTTATAGGATTCTCCCAACATATTGCTAATAAATTTGTGCACACTATTGCCTGTGACTTTCCAGGCCTCTGAAAGCTTGTATTTTCTATAGATTTTATTAGTCAAAAAAAGTAGTTGGGATGCTATAAAATTACCAAGACTTAAAAATGGTTAATAAATACTACAAATACCTCCATCTAGGTATCCTGCCCCCTGACATGACTCTCAGCATGGCTAACCATGGGAAGAAGCAGCTTCTCCAGCTGTTTGTTTCTTCTGGGATATCGCTCAGGGAAGCATTCTAGCCCCTGCTGTCCCCGCCCACCCATGGAGGTGCATACCTGTGTTTACACCTTTTGGTAACTTTTTGATAAATGTTGATATACACAGAACGCTGAGTTAGTGTGCACACTGACTTACACATGAACTGTGCAAGTCCCTTAATGCATAAGAGCATAAAATGCAGCAGTCACCGCTTATTTATATAAACACCAGCAACATACCTTGTGCTGTACAAGCATAATTAGAGACCAGTCCTTACACAGAGGGGCTTAGAAAATACATAGGGAGAGGTACAGGGCCAGTGTTGTTAGCACCTGGGAAAGATCGGATTTTATGAAAGTTTTAAATGCTTTATTACAGAATGTGTACTGGCCAGCAAGTCGATCAGGCAAGCAGGCTTGTTTCCAGAACTCTGAAGCCGTCTTTGATGCATGCCCAGGTTAATTGATGTAAATGAGCTGATGATATTATTTTTATATATAGCATCTTTTGGACTTGGCAGGTTGCCTGAGTGGTGGTGATTGTAGATTGTGGCCACTGTGGTTGAAGGAGGGAACTCAAAAAGATGCAGCAGCTATAGAGAACTTTCTGCCTTAGGCAGCCTTCTTCGCTGTTGCCATAGCGTCTGCAAAGTGCCGTCCAGCGGAGCTCTTCTGGGTGGTGAATAGCTTATTAAATCCTAGCTGTCTCCACTTGGAGTTGGTCAATAAGAACAGCCATACTGGGTCAGACCAATGGTCCATCTAGCCCAGCATCCTGTCTCTGACAGTGGCCAATCATGGTGGCTTTGGAGAAGCACCCAATAGGTCACTATGGGGAATCCATTCCTTAATGTTTTCCCCCAGCTTCCGTCAAGTTCCCCAATCCGGTCTGGTTAATAGCTGCTAATGGATCTGTGTTCCAGAAACTTGTCCAAACCTTTTTTAAACTCAGCTATAGTACTGCCCCTTACCACAGCCTCTGGCAGTAGATTCCACAACCCAATTATACGCTGAGTGAAAAAATATTTTCTTTCATTTGTTTTAAACTTGCCACCCATGAGTTTCATGGAGTGTCCCTTAGTTCTAATACTACCTGAGAGGGTAAATAACTGTCCCTGGTTTATTAGTTCCAAATCACTCATGATTTTATAGACCTCTATCATATCTCCTCTCAGTCGTCTCTTCTCCAAACTGAAGAGCCCCAACCTACCAAGCCTCTCCTTATACGGGAGCCCTTCCATGCCCTTGATCATTTTTGTTACCATTATCTGTACCTTTTCTAGTTCTGCTATGTCTTTTTTGAGATTGGGCGATCAGGCATGCACAAAATATTCTAGGTGCGGTCGCACCATTGATTTGTATAGAGGCATTATGACCACCTCAGTTTTATTCTCTATCCCCTTCCAAATAATTCCTAACATTCAGTTTGCTTTTTTGACTGCTACTGTGCACTGTGCTGTGGATTTCATTGTATTGTCCACAACCACCCCCAGATCCTTTTCCTGAGTGGTAACTCCTAGCTTAGTACCCAACATTGTGTACACATAGTTTGGATTATTTTTCCCTACGTCCATCACTTTGCACTTCTCCACATTAAATCTCATTTGACACTTAGATGCCCAGGCACCCAGTGTCGTAAGATCCTGTTGCAGTTCCTCACAGTCTGCTCGTGTTTTAACTACCTTGAATAACTTGGTGTCGTCTGCAAATTTGATCACCTCACTCTTAACACCCTTTTCCAAATCATTAATGAATACATTAAACAGCACCGGTCCCAATACAGATCCCTGAGGCACACCACTTTTTACATCTCTCCATTGTGAAAACTGACCATTTAGTCCAACCCTTTGCTTTCCATCTTTTAACCAGTTTCTGATCCATAGTAAGACACTACCTCCTATCCCATGACTTTTTAATTTTCTCAAGAGTCTCTCATGAGGGACCTTATCAAATGCTTTCTGGAAATCCAGGTACACTATATCTACTGGGTCTCCCTTGTCCACATGCTTATTTACACCCTCAAAGAATTCCAACAGGTTAGTGAGGCATGACTTACCTTTACTAAATCCGTGTTGACTCTTCCCCATTAAGCCATGTTTGTCAACATGCCCTGTAATTCTGTCCTTAATGATGGTTTCCACCATTTTGCCCGGCACAGACGTCAAGCTTACTGGTCTGTAGTTTCCAGGATCGCCTCTGGATCCCTTTTTAAATATCGGGGTTACATTTGCCACCCTCCAGTCCTCGGGTACAGTGGCAGATTTTAGTGACAGGTTACAAATTACTAACAGTAGGTCTGCGATTTCATATTTGAGTTCCTTCAGAACTCTGGGGTGAATGCCATCTGGCCCTGGTGACTTGTTAGTATTCAGTTTGTCAATTTGCCCTAGAACATCCTCCAACGTCACATTGATTTGTAACAGCTCTTCCAATTCCTCGCCCACAAAGCAAGGATCCGGCGTGGGTACCTCCCCCAAATCCTCCGCAGTGAAGACCGACGCAAAGAACTCATTCAGCTTCTCTGCAATGTCCTTATCCTCCCTGAGCGCCCCTTTTACTCCCTTGTCATCTAATGGCCCAACTGACTCCCTAGCAGGCTTCTTGCTTCTGATATATTTGAAAAAGTTCTTGTTGCTTGTTTTTGCCTCTTTAGCAAGCCTCCCTTCAAAATCTCTCTTGGCCTGCCTTATTAACACTTTACATTTACATTGCCAGTGTTTATGCTCTTTCGTATTATTTTCATTGGGACTAGCCTTCCATTTCTTAAAGGATGCCTTTTTGGCTCTAATAGCCTTCTTCACCTCCCCATTTAGCCACAGTGGAAGACTTTTGGTCCTGCTTCCTTTTTTAACTTGTGGGATGCATTTAATCTGGACTTTCAGATGGGTGCTTTTAAACAGCCTCCATGTCTCTTGCAAACTTGTAGCCCTTGCAACTGTGCTTTTTAGTTTCTTTTTAACTAGTTTCCTCATTTTGTCATAGTCTCCCTTTTTAAAGTTAAGTGCTACTGCTGTATTCTCGTTTGTCTTTCTCCCTCCAGAAATTGTCAAATGTGATCATATTGTTATCTCTATTGCCTAGTGACCCCGCCACAGTTACTCCTTGCACCAGGTCCTGCGTGCCACTCGGGACTAGATCTAGAATAGCTCCTCCTCTCATTGGTTCCAGCTGCCCACTGTGACGAGTTTGCCACCTACTTTGCAGATAAAGTTCGTATTTGGTGTGGTTTGGGTGCAGAGTCAGAGTTAGGGGTTGGAGAGGCTCAGGTCGCTTTCAGACCTCCCATTCCTCCTCCCCCCATGCATATTCTGGCTGCAGGAGGGAATGCGCAGCCAGGATATGCGTGGGGTGATGCCGGTTGGGGGGGGAGGTCTGAAAGTAGCCTGTCTTGTCCAGTTTGCTTGGGTGAACTGCAGTCAAACTATTCCACCGAGGCAGAGGCTGTGCTTGGAATTTGTGCTGATGACCAGTTGTGAACAAGATTCATGCCCGTCCTGATTTCAAGGGACTGTTTAGGGACCCTCCGCCTCTGATCCAGCCACTGCTTCCAAGCTTTGTGGCTGGATGTGGGGTGGGGGGAGGCAGCCGCCTGGGGCTGACTAGGGCAGCAAAAATGCTTGCACTGCTCCTACCTGGGCCCCGAGTCCCTTGTTTACCTGAAGAGATTAACCATCGCCCCGTGTCTTCTTCACAAGATGCAAGACTGACAGGGCCACATTGGAGACATCCTCTTTTTCCCAGTTAGCTCTGACAAGCTAGAGCACCACACACCAAAGTGCAAGTGTATGGCCAGTGGCCTTCCCTTCCCAGCCCCCAAAGCAATGTATCGCTATTCTCTGCAGGCCCCCACTGTCTCTTCTTCCCTGCACAGTTACTACAGACCCCCTTCCCTTCCCATCGTAATCCCCTCAAAGTGGTGTATAGCCGTTCTCCATGGGCTACACTCTTCCAAACTTCCCACCTTTCCCACAGTAAGTACAGAAACCATGGAGTGTCCAAAATAAAACCACTTTATTTTACAGTTAAAACTGTAATTAACCTGGATGGGTGCCTGACCCAGAGAGGTTGTGCCTGGCTTCAGGAGGAGTGCTCACATGTGTGAGCGCAGCTCGGAGAGAACTTGGGTGCTGGGACCTGCTGTCCTGCCATGGTGCCTCTCCCCACCAGGCACCATGGTGGCTCACTATGGTGCCTCTGTCCCCACACCACTGTGTCCTGGGAAGTGTCCTGCTTCTCCCTAGCACTTTCCTGATCACCTGTGAACTCAGTAGTAACCCGTAACCCCCCATCCCCACAAATAGATTGCAGTAAACACAGGAATAATGTGACTGTAAATCCGCTCTCCTCACCCAGGTGCACTAACTTAGGACCAACTGTAGAAAAGGCAACAGGTAGGTTCTGAAGAGCATACTGCAAACCAAAAGGAGCTGGGACAATGCATGTTTGAATTTTGGTGTGTATTGGGCTTTTATTTGCACCAGTGAGAGCAGAGAGATTTGCCAGAAATGGTCAGTCCTTGGAGCGCTCTGGCCTTTCCCTTGCAGCTCTGTGGTGTTGGCAGAGCTGGATGTGAGGCAGCTGCACGCAACCTAATAGAGAAGACACAGCCACGTGGACACACATCAGCCCAGATTCGCCCGCATGGTGGGCTCACGATGTCCCTGGACTCTGCCGTGACTGACAGGTGGGTGGTGACCATGTGGCGGGTGGGGGCTAATATCTGGCAAACACCTAATAAATGAGCGGGTGGACAAGTCCCTGGTGTGGGCTATTGTCTCGTTTGTTTTCATATACAGCAATGATAAAGATTTACATTAAAAAATGTAGTGCATTCAGCAATGATAAAGATTTACATATACGGATGTCAGGAAATACAATGTTATGGTATCCATGGTAAATATTAATTCACTTCTGTTGCACATGCATTTCTTTTCTGTTCCTATACGTAGTATTTCTGTTATCCTTACATCATATGAGCAAGAGAATTCAGCTGTTGTTACTATGGATACCATGACTTCGTATTTCCTGAATCTTGTACGTATGAAGTTCAAATTACTTTATTGTATTAGTGTGGTGTTTGGCCCTTTTGTCTTCAACCAGTAGCACTTTTTCACAAGAAATAACATCATTAGCAATTTACAAAGCACCCAGTAGAAAAACAGGGACTTGGAAAGTTTTTTTTGTAGTTCTGAATAGGAATCCTTATTTTGCTGACCAGAGGGAAAAAATGAGAGTTTGCACTTACTTTAGGTTGCCTCTTCACAAAGTGCTCTTTGTCAGGTTTTGCACTCTCTGAAGCATAGATTTTTCTAAAATAATGTAGTTTATACTTTTTATTATAAAGAATTTTATGCAGAAAGAAAGATTTTGGAGAAAGATTAACAACTGTAACTCTTAAAATTTGATGGGATGCTTCCAATTCACTCAACCCACATTTTACTATATTTTTGTTTAGAGAAAAAGCTTTGCTGTGTGTTTGCATGTGCTTGGAATGGTTCCTCTGAAAATTATATCATCTTTGCAGCAAATGGACTTTTGCTACTTTCTTGAACAACCCAAGAGTAAACTTTTGCAAAAAGTACCTCATTTTGGAAATACCCTAGGCTGCTGTGAGTCATCACTAAAGTTTTTAAATAGTTGAATTCAGATTGTCTCCACCCTTTCACAGCCCAGAATAACATGAATCATTTTCTTTAGTGTTACTAAAAAAAAAAAAAAAGTAAATTTAAACGGAAATGACATTTATTCCTGTAATAAATTGTGAAATCCTGGTGGTTCATTCCCAACTACTGCTTTTGTTGTGCACATGGGAATTCTGTAGGAATTTCAGACAGACTTGCACTGTACAGGCAAACATTTTGTAACCATAGCAACTTATGTTAACCATGGAGATTTTCCTCTTGGTTTTTGATGTCACAAAACTATAATAAGCTGTTACTGACTGGCACACCTGGCTACAGTAGTCTCTAAAAACTACATCTGCTCTTTTTCAACTAAAATTGTGGTCAAGTGTAGCTTTATTTTCAAAAGCAGTTTTTAATTACATGTGAATAAGAAAAGCTTCCTCCTAGCTATCTTCCGAGCTCTTCATTCTCGGAGGGCAAAAGAATTATGCATCAAACATAAGTTCTGATACATAAGGAGGTTAGGAGTACAATTAAGAATTTTTAGAAGAAAATTTATCATCTAGGCACAAAAGAGGCTTACATGAAAATATATTTTGTTTGGTGAGAGGAAATTAGATACAGCACAAATATAACGTTTTGTGCCGCTGTTTTATTTAACAGCTAAGCAACCAATGTATAGATTTTAAAATGACCGCATTTACCAACAGATGGAAGTTCAAGCGCTTGATTAAGGTTCATGTTATGTGGGCGGGGATCATGATTTCTTTGTTCTGTGAGATACCTACAGAATGTCACTGGAAACTCATAAAAACTAGTATCTAGTATGCATTCAGAAAGAATTAAAAGGCATATTAAATCCTGGTTTTTGCCTGAACTAAAGTGCTTCTCTGGATGGGTGGATTAAATTTCATGCTAAATATATTGCTGAATCAGGGCTTATAAAAACAATTTCTTTAATTGTACCCTGTATAATATGGGTGTGTGCTTACAAGCGTGCCAGATCTGGGTTCTTTGGTCGAGAGGAGTTCTTCCAAAATAGCCACCTTGCTCTGCTTCTGTTATGGCATATTCAGGGAGAATCAGTTATTTCATTCTAAGTTCTCCTTGTTCTGTTTGACATCAGAGTGAAACTTACTACTTGTGACTTGGAAACGATGCTTGTTAATGCAGCCTAAAATTGCATTAGTCTTTTTTTGCAGCTGCATCACACTGCTTACTCATGTTCGGGTTGTGATCAACTACAGTCCCCAGATCCTTTCACATGTATTGCTGCCAAGCCAGGTTATCCCCTGTCCTGTATTTGTACATTTGACTTTTCTTTCCTAAATGCAGAACGTTACATTTTATCTCCGTTGAACTTCATAGTTTAAGCCCACTTTTCTGACTTATCAAGATCATTTTGAATTTTATTCATGACGGCATGTGGTTGTAGGTACACGTGCTTGGCTTAGTTATGTAGTTACATCGGAGAAGGAAGGGGACTAAAGGGATGAGAAGCTTGGGAAGGCCTGACAGGAGAGGTAGGTTTTCAGGAGGGATTTGAAGGTTGGGAGGGAGATGAGTGAATGTATTCGGTGAGGAAGTTCCAGGCATGGGTGAGAGAGAATGGGTGAACATGCTTTGAGGAGCAGCAGAGCTGTGAGCAAGCAAGGGTCGTGTAGAGGAGTGGAACTTTCAGACGGGTGCATAATGGGAGACTAATGTAGAGAGATGCGGGGAGGGGGCAAGCCATAAAAAGCCTTGAAGGTAAAGACAAGAAGCTTTTGCTGAATTTGTAAGTAGTAAGAGTTTTTATTTACGTCGCCATTAGGCCATTGTAAAATAAAATACAATAGAAATACACAAAATTTAAAATAAACATTATTACAGTCAACGTATGATTAAAAATCACCCAAGGACCACATCATATGTCCAGCAGCTCTTTCTGAAACCCTCAGGAAGCAAAGCTGCAGTGGTCCCACAAATTCCACAGGTTTCCCCATTCGCCAAATTTAACTATTTAAATTACCCATAAAACTTAATTCCCTCCATTAGAATTCCTTTTTAAATTAAGTACAAGGGTTAAGAACTTTGCCACATTTGAGGACCGTGTATAATCCATATCACTAAGAAGAAATTCATCTTTTGAAATACAGAACCCTGGCAATTTTTGTAGGGGAGCAATAAAGATCTCCCTCCACACCTGGTACAAAGGGCAGATTAATAAAATATGAGCCATCGATTCTATATATTTGTGTTGGGAGGAAGCAGTAAGGAAAGGATGGATCTTCGTGTTGTTGCTCAGGGAGAGACGACAGGATTTAGCAACAAGTTCGATTTGAGGTTTAAAGGCAAGAGAGGAGTCAAAGATGAAGCCCAGGCTATGTACCTGAGGGTGAGCCATTCACTATAATGTGACTTCCAGAAGGTGTTTGATAAGGTTCCTCGTGAGAGGCTCTTGAGGAAATTAAAGAGTCAGTGATATAAAAAAGTGTCCTATTGTGGATTGGCAACTTGTTAAAAGATAGGAATCAAAGAGGAGGACTAAATGGTCAGTTTTCACAGTGGAGAGAAGTAACTAGTGGAGTGCTTTAGGGATCTGTACAGGGACCAGTGTTTAATATGTTCATTAATGATCTGGAGAAGGGATTAATGAGTGAAGTGATTAAATTTGCAGATGACACAAAGTTCTTCAAGGAACCTGAGCAGACTCTGAAGAATTGCAGGAGGGTCTTGTGGAACTAAGCATTTAAATGGCAGTTGAAATTTAATGTGGACAAGTACAATGTGATGCACATAGGGGAAAATAACCCAGACTATATTTATATAATGCTGGGTTAGGAATTACCACTCAAGAAAAGGATCTTGGAGTCATTGTGGACAATACATTGAAATCCTCAGCTCAATGTGCAGCAACAGTCAAAATAGCAAACATCGTTAGGAATCATTCGGAAAGTGATAGAGAATATAACTGAAAATATTGTAATGCCTCTATATAAATCTGTGCTACAATCACACTGGAGTTGCCCCATCTCAAAAAAGACATAGTAGAACAAGAAATGGTAAAGAGAAAGGCAACAAAAATGATCAAGGGTATGGAACAGCTCCCCTATAAAGAGAGATTTGATAGGTTGGGGCTCTTCAGCTTAGAGAAGAGATCACTGAGGCCACTTTCAGACATCCCCCCCCCCCCTGCATATTCTGGCTGGGGGATGCGCAGCCAGAGCATGTGTGGGGATTGGCCGGTTTGAAAGCCCCGCTCCCCCGGCACGGCTTTGTTGGCAGACATGCTTATGGATGCGGAGCTCAACTTCCTGCTCTGCATCCCTGTGTGTGTCTGAGAACGTTCAGACTGACCGATCCCCACGCATATTTTGGCTGTGCATCTCCCCCCCAAGCCAGAATATGCGGGGGGGAAGGGGAGTCTGAAAGTGGCCCCAGAGGGGATATAATAGAAGTTTATAAAATTGAGTGATGTGAAACACTTAAATAGGGAACAATTATTTACCATCTCAAATAGTACTAGAACAAGGGGGCACTCCATGAAACTAACTGGCAGTAGATTTAAAACAAATAAGAGATTTTTTTATTTTTTTTTCACTTGGCGCACAATTAACTTGTGGAATTTGCTGCCAGAGGAAGTGGTCAAGGCGGCTATTGTAGCTAGTTTTAGAAAGGGATTTTGGATGATAGGTCTATTAATGGCTATTAGCCAAGTAGGCTTTGAGGATGTAACCACTTACTGTTGGGGGCTGTAACAACAATTAATGGATTGCCCATTGTGACTTGTTGGGTACTTCTCCCAAGCAAGGATGTTGGACTTGATGGACCATTGGCCTGACCCAGTACGGCACTGCTTATTTTCTTACATTCTTATAGTCTCTTCACTCAAGAACAAGGAGGATGCAGGGGAGGAGTTGTGACTCAGAAATAGTCTTAGTCACAGCGACTATTCAGGTGCACTCTATGCTTATGGCCATGTTTAAAGTCAAAATTTAGCTTTTGTGTGTGTATTATGTAATGACTCTTGGTTGTGAAATAATTTCTAGCAGCATGATAAAAAATGGACTGCACCTCAGATTTTCATCTAGTTTGTTTCTCTAGCATCTATCTTGTGCTGCTGACTTTGTTCAATGTAATTTTTACAAACACACAACCCAAGTGTGCATGCCAGAATTACTTAATACTGCACTATGTGCTGAGCACTGCAGCAGCACTATGTAAGATTAACCTGCAGTGGTTCATATACAAGTGACCAGGGTTAGGACACATTGCAAAGCAAACAATTTAACTACACGTCTTTCATTAAAGTTGGAAAAAATGTGGCCAACTCCACATCTTTGAAAATCTCAGCCAACTAAACAGGAAAATGTTTAGAATGCAGTGTGAGGAGGGGGCAAGGTCGTTGGCATAAAGTCTGGACTGAAATTGGAAAATGACCAATGAATTGAACACGGTGGATTCAATTTAAATCAAGTCAATTTAAATCATGATTTGAATCGCTGGTCAGGAAGCCTCAATTTAATCATGGTTTTCCACAAAAACTGCATTCTTGTTGTTTAATATAACCTTAATACATATTGTTCACAACTAAGAGATAGATGTAAGCTTTCATATTTAGAAGGTACACACCATGCATTTAAAGCAGTGATTTATTTTGATATTTTTCAGATTAATGTTGTAGCTACATCAGAAAACTGAATTATGATTTGGTTATTTTATTGACCAAAGTAACTGATGCAGATACTTGTGAAGTCATTGGGGGCTGAATCATCTCCAATTCACTTCAGCGAATATTCCCAAATAGGGTCTCTTTTATAGCCTGCTGCCATGGTAGGTTTTCCCTTCTACCGTTCCCTCACTAGATCTCAAATCCATGGAGAGGCTATGCTCAGAAACGTATCCTTGGCTTCTGGAGTATTCTGCTCAAAATCTCTCGTTTCTACTGCCCCTCCCTTGCATGTATCTCCAGAGTCCTCCACCTCCTTGCCCAGATCCACTCCACCCCCAGCAATCTTCTGTTCCAGGGATTCTTAACCTAGTGTTCAGGAGCATCAGAGTGCTACAGCAATGTGTGAAAGTGCTGCCCAAGCCAGCTGTCAGTAGTGCTCAGGAGCACTTTGAAACAATCCTTCACTCATTAAAGTCAATGTGAGCTGGGCTATTGACTTCATTGGGTGAAGGATTACCCTTCATATCCTGTTGTTAGTAACGCAAACTTTTCCTTTGTGTCTTTCAGCAAGGGGAGACACCCAGATTTACCCTAAGGGTGTTTCCTCCTCCTTTCTAAAGGCCCAGTGAGATGACATCTCATCCCAAAACATTTTGTTTTGCAAATTAAATTATTCAATTAGAACTATCCCCCCTCCAAATATCCCCCATGGCCCGTCCCTGCCACCAATGTCCAGGTTGAAAGCATTGATGAAGTCCTGGAAGCTTCTAAGGATCAGAAGTTGGCGGGGGGGGGGGGAATTTGAGCATTCATACCCCCACTGCTCTGAAAATTCAGGGGGATGTATTCCCCTCTATCTTCACTATAATTATGTTCCTGCCAGGTTATGAGTTTGTGGCAGTTCTCCGCTTGGCTGCATTAGGCATTTGCTATGAGCCAGTGGCTCTCTGTGGGGGAAAACAAGCTCCACCCCTTCATGCTCTCTCTTTGCCACTTCAAGCAGCAAAGGGAAAGAGTGGAAGAATAGGGCTTCTTTCCCACCCAGAGAGCCATCCCTGGAAGTCACCAGGGACCATGAGCCACCAGTGCTGTACCCTGCTGAGCTTTGGAGCCCAGGAGCCACAACATTGCCTGCCACCATTGCAGCCTCTGCTACCTGGCCACTGACTCATGCCGTGCTGGGGGAGCAGAGCCTGGAAGCTGTCTTGAACCTGCTTGTGGCAGCTAGATCCTGCCTTGAGTCCCTGCTGCATTGCTGCCCCTTGCTTCCCCATTGTTGATGGAGTGGAGCCTGCCCTGAGCCTGCCTGCCCCAGCCTGGAACCCACCCACCACCATGGCTGTCCTGGCACTGTGCCTCATGCCCACCCAGGGCTCTTGCTGCCACTGCTGCGAGAGTAGAGTCTGACGTGAGCCTGCTTGCTACAACTGGAGCCCGCTTGGGAATCCACCACCAATATCACTGACCATGCAAGGGGCTGGGGCCTCCTTCCACACTGTGAGGCCTCCATATAAGCCACTGCTGTAATTGAACTGAACTGAAGCAGAGTCAAATTAGGGTGGGGAATTTTCTACGTTGAATTGCAGAGGGGAGACTTAATTTTTGCCTATTTATACAAAAGGTTGAGAACCTCTGACCTATTCATTCAACACATTCTTGACATTTTGCATTTTTAGAGAGAGGTAAGGGTTTTAGGTAAGACTTGCAGAGACTGAGACAATAGGGCTGATGGTTAGGTCATCAGGTCTGTCATCTCGTCCCCTCCATATGCTGCCGTTAACAACATGTTATATCTCTGGAGAGAGACAAATCCAGTTTGAGAACTGAAAGTAAAACCATCAGAGATGCTTACTGGGATCTTCTAGACTCAGCACTGGTTTCCAGTTGGTAGAGTGGTTTTCTTTAGTCTTTACTGATTTATAGGGGAGCCTCTGGGATCCCCATAAAATCAGGCCCCTAATTATAGTCCTTGGCCTGCTTATAAAACTTTTCTTAAAAGGTTACATGACTATATTCTCCCAAATAGTATAGAATTAGAAGTTATAATCCCTATTCCATTATGCTATCTTTGAGCTTGAACGTATATTAAATTAAATTAAATCTTTAGGTTTATTTTTTTTTAAAAAGCATCTTAACAAAAAAAATTGATTTAAATAAAAAAGAAAATCAGATTATTTTTTAAAAATACATATTTTTATCAGCCCTGGAATTGGATCAATATGGAAAAGAGAAACGACTGATATGGCAACATGAAAGATTAGGTTGTGCTATTTGTATGCGGGTGCCTATGTTTAGGAGCCATTTTTGTGCTTGAAGTTGATATCTGTTCAGATGACATTGCTGTTCTTGGATAACTGCAGCTTACCCTGGGTAACAGCCCAAGTATTACTTGATGCTTGGGTTTAGGCAAGAGGATCAGCCAAGCAGGTGGGACACCGTGTTGGCAGTGCACGCCTGATCCCAGATAGGCTCACTAGCAATACTGAGAGAGACCTAGCCAGCAGCAGAGCATATGGTGCAGCATGAGAATTGTCAGAGAGAGAGTGGAGCTGCCTCCTTATCAGCGGAGTCCCCCTTATCCCCTCCCCTGAGAGTGGGAGGACTGCAGCACTGAAGAACAAAGTGGCTTACACGGCACTCTAGATGCATTGTGCCTCGCTCCACTTCAGCCAGCCCTGATAAAATCTTTCTGCTGGCGCACAGGACACATCTCTGTGGACCATGGTGTTTCCTCAAGGACTTCCTTCAATGTGGCCCCCTGGAGAGATTGCAATCAAAGAAGGCAATTAAGGAAGGTGGGCTTTATTGAATGGGAGCAAAGAGTTAACACCACCTGCATTCTGGGGGTAGTACAGAATGTAAAAGCCTATGTGACTACCCCACAGGGTACCTAACACTATTTATTTAGATTTTTTATTCCACCCTAGCCCTTAGGCTCAGGGTGGCTTACAATTCTTTAGCTTATTAACTGTAACATTAACTAATTAACACAATTCTTAATCCTCACAACAACCCTGTGACTTAAGTTAGGCTGAGAGATCTGTGACTGGCTCAAGGTCACCCAGGGAGTTCATGCCTAAGGTAAGATTTCAAGGGGGGGGGGGCTCTCCCCCTATCGCCTGGTCCAAGTACTGCACCCATAACCTCACACCACACTGTCTGTCTTTACTCCTTACTGTGCAGTAAAAGTACTGCAGTTAATTTGTATGCTCATGTGAGTCTGACCTGAGCATGTTATCTTAGTTCATCTTAAAATGCAGGAAATATAAGTTTGATGTTGAACATGATTTTCTGTAAGCAAAAATCTGTTGACTTGATTTAAATTTGTGTACTTGTGTCACTTTCACAAGTATACGTTAACAGCACTTTTCCCTACTAAGACTTCCATGTTGGGCATTCTGCTTTGAAATGGGGCATTATGTGCTCTGTAACCATCAAATAAAAGCCAGCTGACAAAAGCCAATAAAGAAAAATTTTGTTTTGATGCATTATTTTGCCTTATTTTGTATCTTATGATACAAAACACTACTACCAACAACACTACCTTTTGTTTTGGTGTATGTATAGATGTATTAGCTGAAAAATTCATGTTTCCCCCCCAAAATCTTTTGGGATAGTTTTTCTGACAAACAAATTTCAGAACCAAATGAGTGGAATAGATAGCTCTTCTATCAAAAGAAAGAAAAACCTGACTGTCGGGAGCTGGGAGTGAACAGCAGGGAATGGATCACTCAATTGTGACCTGTTGTGTACTTCTGTAAAGCGATCCATGGGTGCCACTGTCAGAGACAGGATGCTGGGCTCAGTGGACCATTGGTCTGATTCAGCGTGACATTTCTGTTCTTATGAACTGCACCAACCCATATCAAATAGTGGTGGAATAGAACTGAGAAGTAATTTGGACCGTGTCCCTCTTTATAAGCTCGAGTGCAGAGAATGAAGATTTGGAGTGTACAGGTGCAGTTTCATTAACACTGCAAGCTGGTAAGCTCTGAACTTGTGTGTGCGTGCAGTTGGAATAATGAGAAGATGGTTGAAGAAGAAAAGGAATTTCCAAGTAGAAGCATTACTTGAACGTTCAAAAATACTGGGGTAGGAAAGCAGGAACACAGGAATTAGAAAGACAAAGTTTACAGAACTGATTGCATGTACAGTTGTCCTTTCTAGCAAGAGCATACATCTTCCATTTGAGACTTGCCCAAAGCCTCTAAATAGTGTCATTGTCTCCAAGAGACCACTCACAAGAGACACCATATTACAAATTCAGATAGCCTGCCCATAAGGTTGTACAATGCCAAGAAAATCTGGAGATCTGATGATGGATGCATGTTTTTCAAACAACACGGCCTTAAGGCTTTTGTCAAAAGTAAGCTCTCTTTACCAGACTTAAGACAACCGATCTGAAGGCCAAGTAGAACACTCAGTCCAGGATGTTTATAAAGACTAGTCTACCGCTGCGTGACTCCATATTGTGAAGATTTATGAACAAATTCCCAAACTGCATCCAAATCACTGTATTATCCAATGGTATCTTTAGGAGTTGTCCACCAAAAAAAGTCTGGTGCATAAGGCCTCATCACAAAAGTTTACTTTTGGTGCATCATCCTTAATTGAGCAAGAAGCACCACAGTCTAAACGGTTCTAGGTAAGAAATGAGTTTCAGAAGTTTCAAAGACTACTGAATTCTGAATTTCTCAAATCTTGTTAACTAGAAGAAAAGGAGCTGGCTGGTTTTGAAAAAAGTAGAGTATTCCCTTTATACATATTATCAACTGCACATGAAAACTAGGTATTTAAGACTGCAGCTGACTAAATGATGCAACAACTTGGTTTTAATTTTTTTAAAAAAAGTTTATATTGAGATGCATGTAAGGGGCATTATACAAAAGTTTTTTCTTCTCCAATCTCACTGAATGAGGTAATGCGCTCTCCTTTACACACAATTTACCATGTCTTAATTACATCCCAAAATTACTTTTGGAAAGATCATGTTAATTGACCAATGAGAGGTTTGTAATACTTGACCACTGGACACATGGGGTAGGAATGTGGGGGGGGAAGAGGAAGAAAGCACATATCAGTTTTCTAGAGATAAGAGTAAAATTATCCATTTTATACCCCACTATTAGTTCAATATTCATCTTGGGTCTTGGTAACTAGTACTCAAGTCTCCCTTTCCTAGTTTATGCCCCTTTAGGACAGTTTTGGTCAGATTGGTTTAATTGTAGGGATTTTTAAAAATTTGCATTTTGGTGGTGATAGGCAGGGTGGCTGACAAAGCATCCAGCTTGAGTTTTGTCTTACCCTCAGGACAAAACATTATCGGGCATCTGCCCTATCTGTTTTATGTTGGGGGCGGGGGGAGGGGATTCATTTCCTTCACAATATTCTGTTCTGCAATATCTTCTCCCCATGGAGCCACCTGTGGGCTCTTAACTGAGAAATCAATGGATCCTCATCAGGCATTTGAAGCAGTGTCTTCAGTGCAGTTTCCTTTAAGGCAGTGGTGAGGAACCTTTTCTTTTCCAGGGGCCACTTTGAAAATTAGTAC
>QEPC01000068.1:3883582-3908014 GCA_003113815.1 Sphenodon punctatus
GTGTTTTCTTCCATCCAGTGTTAACCCTGGGAACTCCTTGCTGCTGGGTTATGCCATGCCACTGGCCTACCATCCCCCTGGCTCCGCCTACCATACCCCTAGGCTCGCCGGCCCGGCCTTACTGCCCCAGTGCCCCTCCAACATCAAAACCCACCAGCCGCCCCTGCTTGGGTGCACCCTTGATCATGGAAAAACTGTCGCATCAAAATGTTCTATATTTGACTATACCACAGTTCGAGAGGAGGGAGGTTTTGCACTTTTCCAGTGATCTGCTATACAGTCTGACTGGCAGGCTACTAACAGTTTAAAAAAAAAAAAAAAGATTAATTTTTCATTGCGTTTGAATTGAAGGTCCTTCATCGGTGCATTGAGTAGATATGTCAGAGGGTCTTTGGAGACTGCCTCTCTTCTTGCATAAATGTGTTGAATTTGTCTGGGGTCAGATACCATCTGTATAATATCTTGTAAATTTTTTTTTGTGGACTGCGGAAATTGATGAACTGTATCCTCTGCCCATATTGAGACCCATTTTGAGACCCTAGTTCAATTTATCTTTCCTTCTCCCATCTTTTCATTTGGGTGGTAGTTGTTGTTTTTTGTCAGCATCTTGTGAAATCAAAAATGTATTTATCTTGGAGGTTAAGCCTTTTGTTTCGGCTTGCAACTGGGTAAGTTCCTGGAATGTTGTTAGAAGTTTATACAGAGCTGCCTCGTACCTAAATTTCTCTATAAAGCAATTGACTTGTAAATATTGGAAGCATGGAAGCTTTATTTGATTTGTTTTTGCATATTTCTTGGTATGTTTTTAATTCCGGGCTCAGAAACAAGTGCTGAAATGTGTGATTCCTGCTCTAGTCCATAATGGCATATCACTTTGATAGTCCCTTGGAATAAATTCTTGATTGTGGGTGAAAGTAGCTAGAGGGAAGGGCTTCAGTGAGAGAAAATCTGAGTGCTTGTCTAAAGCAGTCAGAATGAATGGGTGCATATTTATTTCTGGATGATCTGAATTTCTTTTTGATTCAGCTGTTGCTGGGAAGAAATGTTTGGCTTCCAATCTTGTTTGAGTTTCACCCAGTGCTTGGATGGGTTATTGCGGACTGAATTAATAATATCCTTTAATTGTGATGCATAGTAATAGTACGCCAGATTAGGAAGGGCCAGTCCACCCCATTTTGTAGGTTTATATAGAATGTGAGAGCTCACTCTCGGTGGTTTGTGTTTCCATATGAACTTTAAAATGGTCTTTTGCCCCATTTTTAGTGTCTTGTTTGGGCCACTGATAGGGATGCACGGGAACAGAAGCAGTAACTTTGGGGAAATGTTCATCTTAACTGAGGCTCAGGGCATGAAATCTCAGATTGAACTCTGGGAGCCAATAAATAAATAAATAAATATTTATTTATTTAAATAAATAAACCAGACCGTATCCTGCTACTAAACCATTCTTGCCCCACTACACCCCTAAACTAGTCACCAGCCTTAGTTTTCTGGGCACCAATGGCTCCCAGGTGCCTGCCAATTTCGTGCCCTGCTGAGGCTACCCTGCCTAATCAGGATATTTCATATTTGTTCCATTCTTCCATATCTTTCAATAGTCTATTCCACATTGGTGGGTAGTTTGCATTGAAAAGGCCTGTATGTTTCTCTGTTACATATATTCCTAAATATTTTATAGATTCTTTTGCCCATTTAAATACAGCTGACAGCAAGTACTCTTGATCTTTTCAGGGATGTTAATTCCTAGAACTTCAGATTTACTGTAATTTAATTTGAAGCCTGATAATTGCCCAAATTCTGAGGTTCTATATTTTTTAATGAGGCCTTTGGTTCCTGCAAGTATATCAAGAGATAATCAGCGTACAAAGCTATTTTGTGCTCTGACACAGAAGGTAGTGTTATGCTTTTTATCAAGGTATTAGAGCCCTAATCTTTATTTCAAATGGCTCTATTGCTAAGGCAAAAACCATTGGAGACAATGGACAAACTTTCCTCATGCTCTTGGACAAGTCAAACAAGGAAGATGGATAGGCATTAATGAAAGCAGAAGCCTGAGGATTATTACATAGAGCAAATATGCCTCTACAGAATTGCTTCCCAAATCCAAACCTTGTGAAGAGCTGTCTGAGGTATTCCCATTCCAAACATTCAAATACTTTCTCTTCGTCTAGAGAGAGCAGTGCACAAGAGGAGTTGCTATGATTTATCCATGCCTGGATAGTTAAGGTGTGTTGCATGCTTCATTATAAAGCCCAAACATTCTACTCCTTATAAAATTGAGATAATTTGGGCTATTGTGAAATTTTGCTTGGAGGGTCACTTGGGTGAGATGTTTAAACTGTCCCAATGTCAGAGAAATCAGAATTTAAATTACTGAGATACAGCTGTTGAAAGATAGGAGGCTGAGGAGCAGTTTTTCCCTGTTTTTTTTTTTTTAATGACTGTCTTGATTTGATTAGCCTTGGGGTTTTTAGTTAGGTGTCAGGACTTGAACGCATTTAAAAAAATGCTGCTCAGTACTTTAAAAATGTATAAGCAGTTTAAACTCCTCATTTAAAAATTATTATTAAGCATATATAAAGCGCCAGCAATGTACCTGGAACTTTACAGTTGTAAGTAAGAGAGACAGTCCCTGCCCTAACAGGCTTACAATCTAAGAGAGACAAGGGGAGGGGGGAGACAAAGAGGGGGGACAGAGGAAGAGACAAGAATACGTACACGAACTCACGAGGTCTCAGGTGCACGTGCTTGACTTAGTTACAAAGGTGCAGTTACGCATTTAATGTTTTAGCATAAGGAAAGAATGCAAAGCTGCCCTTATGCAACTGCTCAGATGGAATGTCTCCCATAGTCTAAAACCCTAGCTAGCTACGCCCTGAGTCCCCTTGGCAGCAGCCAGGGTGGGGGAAGGAACTACCGCTGCCCGCCCATTTCCCTGCCTCTCACCTGCCTGCCTGCTTCCCTCCCTCCCTTCCTATCTTTCCCCATTACTTACCTTTCACTCCAGCCCCACCACTGCTCCCATGTTACTGCTGCTACTGCTGCTTTTGAAGGCCCTGCACCACCTTGCGCATGCACACACTGGGGCCACCATGTTTCCTATTTTGGCATGCTGGGAAATGTAATCCCAGCATCCTAAGAGGAAATGTGACCATGGCGCCAATGTGCAAACTCGCAAAGCATGTTCGGGTCTTTAAACTGTGGCAGCAGCAGGCTAGTGGATAGGGGGCGCGTGAGGCAAGTGCTGGGAGTGTGTGTGTGTGTGTGTAGGGAGCAAGTGCTGTGTGTGGGAGGAGTGTTGTGAAGGGGAGTTCTCTGTGAGTGAAAGTGTGCTGTGTGTGAGTGAGTGTGCACTGAGTGGCGGGGTGCTGTGTATGGGGGAAGTGCTATGCGTGTGAGAGGAGTGCTGTGTGAATGTATGCTGTGAGTGTTCTGTGTGTGTGAGGGGGGTGCTATGTGTGAGAGTGTGGTGTGAGGCAATGTGAGAGATGGTGTGTGGGGGGGTGCGCACGTGCAGGAGGATGCACATGCAGGGGGGTGCCCGCGTGCGGGGTGTATACGTGTGCTCATGTATGCTGTGGGGGGGGGAGAGAGTGTGTGTGCGTCCCTGTGTTTGTGTGGGTGGATGTGGGAAGTGTGTGTGTGTGTGTGTCCCTGTATGTGGGGGTTGGGGAGCGTGTGTGTGTCACTGTGTGTGTCTCCCTGCAGCAGGGGAGTGAGTATGTGTCTCCCTGTGTGTGGAGAGTGTGTGTGTGGAATGTGTGTCCCCCTGTGTGTGGGAGGGGAGTGTGTTTGTGGCGGAGGGGAGGAATGTGTGTGGGTGGGGTGTGTGGAGTGAGAGGGTTGGTTGCTCCCTCTTCCCTTCTGCCCCCTCTTATGGCTGTCCCCTCTCCCTGTGCCCCCCATCTATACACATGGCTGCCCATCTCCCCCTATCCCTCATAGCTCCTAGAGGAGAGGAGGTAGCCACTACCCACCCCAAGAAGTGACCCATCAGAACATTGCTGTCCCCTCCTGCCTAGCAGCCTAAGCTTGCCTCTGACTACCAGCCCTCCCTGAAGACCCAGGCCCAGCGGCATCTGAGATAAGGTCCACCCAGCCAAGAAAATACATTTTTTGTCTTCTCTGATCAGAGCTCATTTGTGCTGCTGCACCCCTGGGGGGTGGGGCACTTTGGGAGTGGACTGGGATCATGCGGGGAAGGTTTTGGGAAGAGGTTGGGGGATGCTGTGGCCCGAGCGGGAGGAGTTTGATATGGCTGCTTTTTCAGTGCTTTGGTGTTTGAGATCGAAGCCCAAATCCAGTAACTGGAAAGGGGCCACATAAAACCTTGGTTAGGGTTGCGTTTGGCCCCTGAACCTGAGGTTTGATTCCTCACCCCTGCTTTTATGGGAAGTGCTGTGGTCGTATGGGGGTTCTTTGATCTGTGTTTGATCATCTGAATCTGAGGCTGCTTGCCCATGTTCTCTGTTTCCTCGTGAAGTTCAATCTCGAGAAAACAGCACTAACGTTAGGTGAACATGGGTTGTATGCCAATGTTGAATTTGTATGTATGTTTTAAGTGAGACGGATCCGTTGTGAAAAACAATAGATCCATGCCCGCATTCAGCTCCCAGACTCCTGATTCTTCCTCTGTCTCTCCCCCTCCCCCCCCCAACCCCCCAGGACTGGGTTGGATGGTAAGGTTGCCTCCCCCACCTTCCTTCCCAGCCCGCAGCTGAACAACTTACTTGACTAGTGGTGGAGCAGCTCCGGCAGCACAGCCTGAGCCTGGTGCATCAGGGCTTTTCTCTGTGGGCACCCCCTCCATTTTCCGGCTTCAATGTTACCCCCAACCTGAAGAGGATTGGGACTGAAAGACCAGTGCAAAGTGTGGGGGCATGGAGCCTAAGTTGGAATCAAGTATGTGAGACTGTACAACATCTATGCTATTCAACAATTCAGTTAATATTGGGACCACCACTTGCTTTAGAGCTTTGTAGTATTCCTCCAAGAGCCCATCAGGGCCTGGAGCTTAGTTGGATTTTAAAATTTTTATTATCACTAATTGCATCTGCTGTGATTTGCCTGTCAAAAAATGCCACATCCTCTTCTGAGAGCTGAGGTAATGTTACACTTCTTAGGTATCTGTTTATTAGCTCAGGTTTTGGATGTTCTGAAGAGTAAAAAGTGTGGAAGACTTTTTGGAGATCTGTTGATCCTAGTTCTCCGTCTTTGTTTCTAATACGAGTGACAGCTGTTTTTTCTTGTTTCTTTTTTTATTTTCTGGCTAAAAGCTTGTCTGCTCTGTCATCTTTTTCATAGTATTTTTGTTTTATATACCTAAGTGTGTGTTCTGCCATACTTGTTTGTAGCAAGCTTATTTCCCCTCTTATCTCAATCATCTTCTTATTAAACCTGTTTAGATCCTGAGTATGTGTTTGTGTTCCAGCTGACAGTTCTTTTATCAGATTTTCCTCCTCAAGAATTCACATCTTTTTAAGGTATGAGGCTATCCCTATGAGTATTCCTCTCATTACTGCTTTCCTTGCATCCCAGAGAACTGAGCTCCCCCTGGGCTGCATATAGCACCCGTGGCCCAATTCAGCCCTGCTAGCTTTTCCTAGCCCCCCTGGGAATTCAGACAGCACCACCGCCAGATCAGCTTGACACCATGCCCCGTACACTTGAGAGAGGCAGCGGCGCCAGTGCATGCATACAGCCACCCCAACTGAGCCTGCTCTGAATTGGCACACGCGCGCGACTTGCATTCGTGCCTGCTGCATGCTGAGTGAGACTCGAGCATAAGGCAAGCGAGGTGAGACTTTTGCCCGAAGATAACTGCCAGCCTGACCCAGGATTGCTGCCGTGCCTGCTGCGGGCCACTCCATACTCCTCCAGCCCTTGCAGACACTGCGGTTAGTAAGGGAGAGCTGTGAGATGCTGCCACCACGCCAGTGGGACGGGACGGGCTGGGACACAGGCAGGGGCTTACAGGGTCATCAGCATGAGTGGGGATGGGGGCCAGGTAGAAACCTTCTATGTGCCCCCCTTCCCTAATCCCTTAAGTTATCCCTGCACTAATTGGGGCAGAGGCTGGGGCAGGCGGGTCCAGGGGTGCAAAGGGTGCCACTCTGGGTTCCTCTCATGATCATGATCCCAGTGGCCATCCGGCGGTTTCAGAGGCTGCTTCCTGTCTGTAGGGGGGGAGCAGGGTCCAGGACTCAGCTGTCTGCTGCACCCAGCCCAGATGGAGCTGGTTGCCCCCGGGACCCTGTTGGGGTAGGCAGGGTCTCCTCCGATACCCCCTCACGGGAATCCACTCAGGGTCTTGAGTGCAGCTCCTTGACCTGCCTTGCTCTCCCCAAACACCCTGGCTGCTGAGCCTCTCATGCCCCCTCGGGGATGATGCAATGCAGACTGGGCAGGGTAGGGCAGCACAGGCAGATCCCAAGGTGGGGCCAGGGCAGGAGAGTCCCTCGGTTGTGCCCTCATATTTATTTATTTATATTTATTTTAATAATTTACTACCCTGCCCCTCCTGCCACAGGCAGCTCAGGGTGGCTTACAATTATAACAGGATAAAATCCAACAGTAAAGCTAAAAACAGCTCATAATAAGGAAGATTAAAATATCCCTCCCCTCCCCTCCCCCATTCACCCATCTCCCCCTCCAAATGCGTGGCAGAACAGCCAGGTCTTACAGCTTCTTCGAAAGGAGGGGAGATCCGTGAGGGAGAGGGTCAGATGCCACATTGGAATGGGCCCCCCTCATGGACATCCCCCCCCCATCTTGCTTGCCCCCTTTGCAGCTGCAGTACCTGACTCCTGTGCCTGGCAGCCCCCCCTCCACCCCCCCAAAGCCAAACTGGCTCAGACCCTACCAGCCTAATGCTGCCAGAACCTCAGGGGACAGAGGGGTCTGGGGGGTTGGCAAAGCCTGGCTCGGAGGGAGCAAGCAGCCCCCAGAACATCAGTCAACCCCAGAATCACCCGCCCTTGAAAGCAGATGAAGCATCCAGTGTCTTGTTGGGGGGAAGCTGTGACAAATCCTCAGGTAAGAAGCATGGGGGCGGTGCTGGGGGTGCAGGATCTTAGTAAAATGTTTTGCAGTTTTTATAACTTGGGTCCATTAATGGCTATTAGCCAAGTAGGTGCACAAGGAGATCTGGAAATCGAACAATTAAGAGGACCCAACTTAGGAGCCTGTTGCTTCCCTATTTCCTTGAAGGGGGAGCCTTATTCTGGTAGTTCCAAAAAGTGCATAGCTGTTAATGACTCAACTCTGGTATCAGGTTTGTAAGAGTTATCAACACACTGTACATGCGGGGCCTTATAGTCTATCTCTGAACTTTGGGTATAGTTTCTTAAATAGGACAATCTAGATAGAAAATTGTCCTGATCTATAACAGAAATGTTTTGGAACATGTCCCACATCAAAGCAGGATCGTACACAGCTGCCTTACCCAGAAGAAAAGCCCCCACCTTGGTAGCAAATCTCTCCGCAAGGGAGATTAGAGCCACCAATGACTTCACCATCCACTGGTTGAGAACAGCCTGGTGAAGGCGCCGCTAATGGCAGCAAGGACTGTAAGCTATACAGCCCAAGTTTGGTGGAGAGAGGAAAATCTTGTTGTACTTGGCTTTCTGGAGACCGCCCCGCCGACTGAACAGCAGGACCAATCTCCATTAGATCAAAAGTAGGGGCAGCTGGAGGTTGTTGCAAAATACCTCCTAATGGGGTAATATGAGCCAAGAGCAATGTCATAGTTGTGGACCCAAGTCTTACGCAGATAGATGCCTTGTCTCCCCCAATTTTGGCAGTCACTTGACATATAGATCCTCAGCCATCTCCCCTCTGCCATTGTCTCAGTGGAAGGGGGAAGCCTGATGTAATGGGTGGTGGAATTCAACTTGTTCCCCTTGGATCAATGGAGGGGGGATTTTGTTTGGCTTCATGGAATGTGTCCGGTATTAAGTCCAAATTAATGGACAGGGAATGGTTGGACTTTTTGGATGAATTTGATTTAATCTGCCTTCAGGAGACATAGCTTAAACCCTTAGAGCATGTGGAATTACTTTATTTTGAGTCATTTTTCCATGGCGGACAAAGAAGGAATAAGAGGTCGGGTGTCTGGAGGTTTAGCAGTTTTGACTGCTCCCGCTAAAGCTATTTGCTTTATGCCCTTCATATCCCCAAGTTCGGAATTTCAGACTGGTTTACTAAAACTGGGCCCCCAGCCCGGTTTTTGCTATGTTTTATTTAATGTCTACATTCCTCCTGTCACCTCGAAATATTATAAAGCAGACGTATGGTCAGCTTTGGAAGAAACACTCATTTTGATGGAAGACCAGTTCCCTCTGGCGACACTGGTACTAGTTGGTGATTGGAATACCCATTTAAATCCCGACTTTGGAGAAGAAAATGGAGTGGGCTGTATGGGACAGGGCAGTGTGGTACAGCTAAGTGCCTTCTTTGGGTCATGGATACAAAGATTAAACCTTGCAGTTTTAAATGAAGACCTTCTTAGAGACCCCGAAGGGGACTTTACTTTTGTCGGCCCACAGGGCAAAAGCAAGGTGGATTTCATCCTGATAGAAGCATATGCCCATAGGAATTTTGGGCCAGTCAGGTTAACATCTAGAGTTGAGAGTGACCACCTTGTACGGAGTACTCCTCTTAGAGGAGAAATACCGATTGTGAGCAAGGGCGACAGTCCACGTGGGCTTTTCCCCCCTTGTTTACGATTTAAGAATCTATCTCCAGTTGCATTGATAGTTGAGATCCAGGGTCTATGTGGTAGTAGCATTTTGGTCGATTTGGTCCATGCCATACAGGATACCCAGGACCTAGAGACCCTCATAAATAAATTTGATGCAATTATGAGCCATTTTCAGCAGGCCTTGTTAACCAACAAACATCCCGTTAGGGAGCCTATTAATCAATGGTTCGATCTGGAGCGTAGGAGGTATAAGGCAGTATTGTCAGCAGCTAAAAGGGAATGGTTCAGGGAGCATTCCCCTTCCTGGGAGAATTTTAGTCAACTGAGAGCTAATGACTGCCAGTTGTTAAAGAAGAAGAGCGGAGTACTTTGGCAAAATTTGGGCAAGGATGGTGATGGCTCTCTCGACTGGTAATTCCTCTGGTTTCTGGGCCTCCTTAAATCGAATAATTAGGCCCAAGGGTAATTTCATTGTTTCCCCTATTTCCAACCTTTCGTGGGAAGAGTTTTTTGGTGAGCTATATTCAATATGGCAGATCAATGTCGACGATATAAGGGTTAAGGAAGGGCATCAAGTCGTTGGACAAGGCGTGGTAGAATTCCCAGAAAGTCAAATTCTAGGATGTATTGGGACTCTGAACCGGAATAAGGCACCCGGTCCAGATTACATCGCTGCTGAAATCTTACATGCCTTTCCCTTTTGGTGGACCCAGATTTTGTCCAAGCTATTTTCTGTGGTTAGTAAAGGCCATAAAGTTCCCCACACTTGGCTACGGATTTGGATATCTCCAGTCTTTAAAAAAGGTAGTCAAAATGATCCTGCTTGCTACAGACCCATAAGCTTACTTTCTATAGCTGGAAAGCTGTATGCCAGAATTTTACTTAGTTACCTTCAAAGATGGGCTGAAGAAAAGAGAATAATTCCATGGGAGCAATTTGGTTTCCACAAGGGCAAATCTACCCTGGATTGCTGTTTCATTTTGCAACATTTAATGTTCAAATATTGCAAGATCAAAAAGGGGCATCTTTATTTGGCCTTTATAGATCTGGCTAAGGCCTTTGATACGGTCTGTAGGCCCAGATTGTGGGCCAAGTTTAAGGCATGGGGCATTAGTGACATGATGCTAAACTCGATAATCCAGCTGCATTCTGGGAATGAGGCAGTGGTTAAGGCGAGACCAGGGCATAGCCAGAGTAATCCAATCCTTATAGGAAGAGGTGTGCGCCAGGGCTGTGTCCTGGCCCCGCTGCTTTTTAATTTATACCTTTCTGATTTGGCTGATTGGTTAGCATCAGATCAATTCCGTCCCCCCAAGATAGAGTTCCAGCATTTATCTGTTCTACAATTTGCGGATTATTTGGTACTTTGCTTCCAGACAGAACTAGGCCTTAGGCGAGCAATTGGCCAATTCCATTCCTACTGCAAATCTAATGGCCTTGAAATTAATGCTGCCAAATCAAAGATTATGATATTGGGGAAGAGATTTAGAAAACCCCATTGGTCAACATGTGTGGGGCAGCTGGATGTGGTAAAATCCTATACATATTTGGGCATGACCTTTTCCAATATGGGCACCTGGAACATGCACTTGCAAACTAGGGCAGCTAAAGCCCTGACTACTGTGCGAGCCTTAAATAGGGCAATAATCGTATCAAGGGGAATCCCACTGTCTACCCTCTTGAGGGTTTACCGTGCTAAGGTGCCCGCGTCAGTGGCTTTTGGTCTTGAAATAATTCCTTTTCCTAATATTGATGTCTTAGAAAGGATTCAAAACCTTTTTTTGCGCCGGGTGTTGCAAGTAGGGAAGTCAGTCCCTGGTGCTGTTCTAAGGTCAGAGACAGGTATTGAGGCTATAGCTGTCTATGTCCAGAAGAACTATATAAGATATTGGCGTAGACTTTTAGCCCAATGTGAATCGGAGCTTCCACTACAGTGTCTTAGGGAAGAGCTTCTCCACCCTGGCCCACGGATGTATCCCTGGCTAATTTACTTGGATGCATTGCTTTTAAAAAAGGGTTTTTCATTTGAATATTTCTTGGGGAACAGCTTGGTGGTTATACGTAGGGAGATTCTGACTAGGGTTAGGGACATTGCCTACCAAAGTGATTTAAGTGCCGTACAGCAGTGGAAGGTAGCCCCTTGGCTAGGCCAAGTTAAGACCAACTGTTTCTTTGAACCCTACCTAGATTTAATCCTAGACAGGAGGCTCCGACATTCTTACTCCCTTCTTCGATTTCAGCAAATCCAGACTGCTGTTCTCGAGGGCAGGTACAAGAAAACCCAATATAATACGAGATTTTGTTCTTGTAGCTTAGCGGAAGTCGAAACCGTGGATCATTTTGTATTACGATGCCCCTACTATGCTATGTTGCGTGTAACCTGGGTTCTTCCACTCCTTGAAACTGTCCATCAATCGGCTACAGCCCAATGTTTTAAACACCTCCTCACCCTAACAGATAGGATAGAATTGGTTGCATTAGCAACCTTTATTTGGTTAGCATCCAAACGAAGGGCTGAAATTAAATCCAAAATAAGAGCCCTTAAATAGATTGGTACTTTTAATTTATTTGCTAATGTAAGGTATTGATTGCAATATTAAACAAGAATCCGTGGAATTCTGTTAGGCATACTCCATTGTGGAAGCTGTCTCTCTCTTTCCTTTCGTAGTGCTATTGTAATTATATTGGAATTTATTACTTGTTAATTTTATATTGTATTTATGTATTTTGTTTGTTAAATTTATTGCGATTTGGTATGGTACTGTACTCTTTGTCCTATGTTATGTCTGTGTTGTCCTGGCTATGGCGCAGAGGTGGCTGGTGGGTTTTGAGGCTGGAGGGGCAGTAAGGCCAGTGAGCCTAGGGTCGGCACCAGGGCAATGGTAGGCGGAGCCAGGGCAACGGTAGGCGGCATAACCCAGCAGCAAGGAGTTCCCAGTGTTAACATACAAAACACAGTTTGCATGCACATCAAGCTTAAAATAAATAATTTATAAACCCAAAACACAGGCACTCATCCTTGTAAAGCACCTGAGTCACAGCCTGAGTTCAGTATTTCATGATAATGAGGAGGACTGACAATGCCATGCATTCTACATATTAATTAATTTATTTATTTATTTATGTATGTATGTATGTATTTATTTATTTAATCAATTTATATCTTGCCCCTCTTGAAAGCAGCTTGGGGCGGCTAACAATTTTAAAACCTAAAAATACAATCATATAATATTTAAAACAATTATAATAATATTAAAGCAGGGCTAGGCACACGATAAAACAATAAATAAGGGTAGGAGGAGATTAAAAACCCCTAACCCACCCTCCCCAAAGACCTGGGCGAACAGCCAGGTTTTACAAACTCGCCGGAATGTTAAAAGGCTCGGGGCCAGGTGAGCTTCCTCCGGGAAGGAATTCCAAAGGCACGGCCTGGCCACTGAGAATGCCCTCTCCGTTGTGGCCCCCCGCTTACACGGGGGACCTCCAAGAAGGCACCCCCAGCAGACCGAAGGAGCCGCTCTGGGTCGCGGAGGGCGAGGCAGTCCCTGAGGTACGAGGGGCCCAGACCGTGAAGGGCCTTACAGATCAATACCTTGAACCTGACTCGGCATGCTATTGGCAACCAGTGCAGAGTCCGGAGCACAGGTGTTATGTGAGCCGGGCCACCACATTCTGCATTAGCTGCAGCCTCGGAACCAGGAATAAGGGCAGCCCCACGTAGAGCACATTGCAGTAGTCCAGCCTCGAGGTGACGAAGGCATGGACGAGGGAGGCCAGGTCTGGGCCGGAGGCGTACGGGCGCAGCCTCCGCACCAGATATAACTGGAGGAAGGCAGCCTTCGCCACCACCTCCACCTGTCGATCCAGGCAGAGATCTGCGTCCAATATCACCCCCAGACTCCGAACCTGCTGAACTATAGGAGGGCGAACCCCCCCCAATCGGGGGCCGACACCTCCCTCGCTTTCCCCACCACCATCACCTCTGTCTTATTGGGGTTGAGCTTTAGTCTGCTCTGCCACATCCATTGCGCCATGGCCTCCAGGCACTGGGATAGCAACAAGACAGCAGGGTCTGGGTCAGCTGAAAAAGAGAGGTACAGCTGAGTATCATTAGCATATTGGTGACATCGCACCCTGAACCCTCTCATGACCTCCCCCAAGGGCTGCATATAAACATTAAATAATAATGGAGACAGAATGGAACCCTGTGGCACTCTTTCATTGCAGGGTCCCTTTATTCAGAATGGACGGCGCTTCTAGCCGCCCACTCCGCATAAAGGGAGAACGCTTCCCTTTTGTCCCTGAAGGCTTCCTTAGGAAGCCTTCAACGGGGTGGGGTGGGGTGAGTAGTCACCGGTTGTGTGTGTGCGCGCACACAACTGGTGAGAATGTTCGGAGCCATCTCAAAGAACTTTGTGTAGAGAGGCAGAAACCTTTATATTGCCCAGAAGGTTTCTTCCTCTCTAAACAAGGTTCTTCGAGATGGCTCCGAACATTCACTGTGACGCTGACGTGGATTTATTTTATTTATTTTAAAAGCTCGTCTGTTGGCTGGGGGAGTCCTGGGGATCCAGGAGGGGCATTGCCCCTGCTGCTGTAGGTGGCCCACCACCCCTGCTATGGCAAAAGCCAATGCTAAATAAATCAATCAAGTAGGTTTGGGGGATGTAACCTCTGGTTGTTGGGGGGCTGGAACAACAGGGAATGGATTGTTCATTGTGACCTGTCGAGTACTTCTCTCAAGAGAAAGAGATTGGCCACTGTCGAAGACAGGATGCTGGGCTTGATGGACCCACTGGTCTGACCCAGTATGGCACTACTTATGTTCTTATGTATGTTCCTATTGCACTTGTGCTTCAAGAAAAACAGTTTCTATATGGCGGTTCCCCTTAGGCATAAAATGGCCCTGAAAGTCTCACGTGGTGTTTTTCTATTTTTATCATCTGATTTGCAGTATCCTGATTCTGCTGCCGGTATACTGCCAGCTTTTAAACTCTGTGCCCTGAATATTTTGTTTTTATTATACCCTCCTTCCTTCACATTTTGCCATACAACAACCCTTCCTGCAGCTTTTATTTTCTTTGCTGAACTTGATTGGTCTTCCTCCCTCCCATCCCCTCACCTTTGCATTCCTATTTCTGCAGACCCTCTCCCCGCCCCCCCGGTCATTTGCTGTGCCCTAGTCAGTCTCGGGATAAGTAACTAGTGAACCACAACCTGTTACTAATAAATTATTGGGATCGAGATCGTCATAAAACACCACTCCAATGTGGTACAAAACAAAACTTTATTGGAATGGCACACCTTGGTTTTCTATTTTTGGCAGGATTATACTAGTACACACACAGTATTATACAGATAGTCCCCAGATAAAGATATCTTACGTGTCCTGTGACTGGCCAAATCCTGGAAGCACGCAGGCTGATTCAGGGAAAAGACTGAGAGAGGGCCCTTTGGTGCTGGAGAGTAGAGCTGCTGGCGAGCGAAGACAAGTTGTGATCCGTGTGTGCAAGGTCTGGAAGGGAGTGAAACCACGTGATTCACCAACTGGTGACCACTAGCCTTCACCCAAAGTCATGTTGTATGACCAGGTTCTTTTATACAGTTCTGAGGTACAGGTCAGTAATAGCCAGATGCCATGTCATGGTGACATCACACAGTTCTTTAGCATATCAGAAGAACGTCTTCCTGGGAGGAAGGGCCCTTAGCATATTAACATCTGTATCTTTCCTTGATTGTTCTTTTCCTGGCCTGGAAGTCAGTAGCAGAGTTGCAAATGTCCCACTTATCTGTTCACAATGGGTTTCATTTGTCAACTCCAGTTGTTCAGCAGGAGGCTTTGTTAAGCATGTGTGGCGGTGCCAGGAGAAGATACTTGTCTGGCTATGCCTTTGTTAGTATGCTGATGGGGCCTTATCCACATGTTGAGTCATCTCAGCTTGAATTCCATCACAATCTCAGGCCTGCTGGCTGTTCTGGACCATCTCTCTGCTCTTTGCCTTTGCTTGACCGAAGTTAGGTCTGGCTTCCTTTGTCCAGGCCAGGAGAACATAAGATATCAATAACACTATATTCTATTGCCACATTCCCCCCTGTGATACGTTTAAAACCGTATCATAAAAAAATTACAAAAACTGCCAAGTCTAGAAAAATTGGTGTGTAGATTACATGAGGTGGTTCAATAGAAAATACAACGTGATTATTTGAATAAGGTGAGAAATGGAAATCATGACATAAAATTGGTATGGTAACAGAGAATGTTTGATACATCTTTGGTTCATGAGTGTGTGGGCGGGGTCAGAGGTTACCAGCACTTAACCCTCGTTGGAAGTGATCTTTACCATCACTTCTTTACCAAAACGGTGTTTCATGGCGGTGTGATTGGGTCACATCATTCAGTACTGACCGTGCACTGAAAGTACAGGATGAGGTGAACACCATTTTTGGCATGGACTTTGCGCAGCAGGGGGCGCTACCCCACTTGCAAAGCTGTTATAATTGTTTAAACTAAAACCATTGTGTTATAAATTATTCTGCCTAAGATCATTAATACTATAACAAATAACTATACCAATGATTAAAACACAGTCTATTGATTAAAACAAAATTGGGACATTGGTTGAGGGAAAGGGATAGTGTGCCATACTAAAACTTTCCTGGCTGTACCTGTCTTAACATCAATATGAGCATGGTCAAGCCCATCTGACGCGTTTTTACCAACTGAACAATGCAGTTCCTTTCTGGGAACCAGAAAGGGTGGCTGACAGGGGTCAGAGCAATGCTTCAAAAATCACATACTGCATTTCACAACTTATTAAACTAAAACAAGGATGAGGTGCAAGAACAAGCCCAAAAACACAGTAAACCATGAAACAGACAAATAAATTAAATAAAACCCATCACAAATAATTACTATATCTACTTAAGGTTGGAGGTCATAGATTGCTCTTTGTGGAAGCATAGCCATTGCGTGTTTGGCCCAACATCCAAGACTAATAATTATTATACTTTTTAGTTACATTACACGTGAACATGAATCCAGTGTCCGGGGTAGTGTGCACAAATAATTCATTATAACATACGGGAATTCCAGGGGATGCTGTTACATAAAAACATTTATTTCCTAAAGTGTATACTTGTGGGTCATTGGTTGCTTATGGGGGAAATCATACAGGAATATGTTCTGTTATTGTAATAGCACTGGTGATATGGCTTGGGCAGTAATAGTACATAGCAGCCTTCTAAGTTGCACATTGTTCTTCCAAATTGAAAATTTGCTGTGCCTGTATGGCACATGCCCCAAAATGACTTCCTTTGGGGGTTACAGTTTGTATGGTAAGGATAATATCTCCTTGGTGCATGGAGATATTATGCGATTACCTTAATCCAATTAGTGTTAAGATTTTCTTTGATTGAGGATACTGCCCACAGATGAGGGTGCATGGGTTCCATGTGGAGGCTGCCAAGTATATTGTCCAGCATAATGAGAGATCTTTTCCTGCCACTGAGTACCAAGAACAGAAAATTTGGTATTCCTAACAAGTTGAGAGCTGCTTCTGAGGCTATAATTCCTTGTAACATAATTTGATTCCAGTCTGGAAGGGTTACCCCAATTTGTTTCAGTCCCTGTGAGAGGTTGTGGACTGAGTCTATAGGGAGTGTATCCAAGCCTGAAAAAGTGGTGATACAAAAGGAGAACATTGGGGGTGATGTTTGCTGATATTGTCATTGGACAGGGTCAGAGGATGGTTAAGAGAAAAATTGTAAATAAAAAACAAACTACAAAGCATAGATAAACAAGTGGTGGTGAAGAAATTAACTGAAGGTTTAGTGACATCACATAGAAAGACATACAACACTGAGTGACAAACAGCCATGGCATAACACACACGCACATAAATGAAATAAAATAAAAACTGTGGTTGGTTCCTTAGTTTGTTGTCTTCCAAGTCCGCCTTCTTGCTTCTGTAAGAAATAAAGAGATCTGACCTCTGCAAGGCCTAATTAAGGGTGACTCCCATAGTCAATTCATGAAACTAATCACTGGAATTATATAAATCCTCCCCCTTTTAATACTGTAAGAGCACGAACAGTATTACTTTTGTAGACAACCCATGCATAATGGCTGCCTGCTCCAGCACTGATTTGTAGGAATCCTCAAACATACATACATAGCAGGCGCACCCACTTACACAAGCTTTCAATAAAACATTCATTACACTTGCACATGTGCTCACACAAATTTTTGTCACACACCCCTATCTCAGGGCACTCAGGCAAAGTCACGCACACACATACCCGCATGGGGATCTCCTCGAGCATACAAATATACATACACCCTATCTCATACATCCCACATAGTCAAGCACACACAAATTACTCATATCAGCACAGAAGCATGGTAAATGGCAGGATTTTTGAGACTGCTGCTTTTATTCCTCCTTACAGACAGTTTTAGCCCTTGCTGGCAAAAACAGTGTAGATGAGGCCCTATTTTTAACAGAACACCTAAACAGACTACCTAAAAGACAACCCTACCAATCACAACAATAAAAGCAATCTTTGTTACCCTTTTTAAACACTTTCTCTAGCCTTCTTTCCAACTTACATGTAATTCCTCCTTGCATGGATGCTACACCATGCCCATTTAGCCAGTGTTCATCCTGTCCTTCAAGAACCATCCTTAAAATCTTTTTCTTATACCTACTACATTTCCAACAACACTGTTCTGTATTTCCCTCCTTAACACACAAAAGGGGGGGCTTGCTTCAGGCTGGATTACGCTTGTAGGGGCCAGGGACCACTGTTGCTGGTTAGGGCAGAATGGGGGAGCCACATGGAGAGATGGGTGAAATACATTCCCCAAAACAAGTTAGTGAATGCCTGTATTTCACTCCAAGCCCCGTGCTGGAAACCTGGCCATGGAGGGGGACTCCTGGGGGACCCTACAGGAGCCTGGACATCCCAGGGGAAGGGATAAAAGTCCCTGGGCTGGCATGGGGAACATTTCCCTGCTGTGTGATCGTGAGCATAATTGGGGGGCATTCCTGTATTTGTGTAGGAGAGAGCCTGTCTATACTCCGGGGAGGCTTTGGAGGAATTTTTACTTTTGGTGTTTTGTTCCTGCCACCTTTCAGCTAAAGACTCAGCTAACCTAGCTTTATTAATTAATTCCTCTAGTTTCCATTCTTCATGATCAAAATCAGGTGTCCCCATGGCCATTTGGGTGTGTAGACTTAGCCCATCATACACACTCTGCATAAACCATTTTTGGTCCCAATTTAAATCCTTAATTTGGAAAACCCCGTCTTCATCTATTAGATCAGCAGCAATAGCTAGGAGCTGGTGTCTAAGCACATATTTTCTTACAGATTCCCCTGGGGTTTGTGTGTCAGTATGGTAACGCTGGGCTGCACCTCTTGCAGTGTGAAACTCTTTGACAATATTTCTAATTACCTGATTAAGGGTTAATTTTGACTCATTACCTTTGGCAAAAGCTTGGTTGATATCTGGCCAGATATTAGCATCCGCTGCAGCCATAGCAATTACTTTAAGATCTGTGGCAGTCCACATATTATATTGGGCTGCTTTTGCAAACCAGTCTAAAAGAGTTTTTTTATTCAGGGGTCCCAGAGTGCCAG
Source organism: Sphenodon punctatus (assembly GCA_003113815.1). Taxonomy (NCBI): domain Eukaryota; kingdom Metazoa; phylum Chordata; class Lepidosauria; order Sphenodontia; family Sphenodontidae; genus Sphenodon; species Sphenodon punctatus. Next base: position 3,901,925 of record QEPC01000068.1, read on the forward strand.
CAGCAGCTTTAATTTCTGCTTGTGACATAGGTGTGTCTATAGTGGTGGTGGTGGTCTGTTCTTCCTCCCCCTTCTGTTTAACTCTGGTTTGGGTGGTTATTACTGCAATCTTGTCAGGGGGTTCAGGGATAGGTGGGGCATTCGCTATTTCTTGGGGAATATTTTGTGTGCATATCTCATCCACCAGATCTTCTTCCTCAGAAGTTGGGGTTTCATCTGGGTCAATAGACCTGCATAAGTGTATTGGTTTGGACTGGGCTGCAGCTATGAGACCTTTTCTGGTTTCCAATTGTTTAGTGAGAGCTGAGATTTTAGCTTCACAAGCAGAATGATTTGAATTTCCCTCCCCCATTTTTATTTCTCTTAATCTTTGCATGACAGCCCTAGTGGCAGCTTGACTTTCTTGCAAGCGTGTTTGAAGACGTGAAATCATGTCTGCCTGTGTCTGTCTCTCAAGCTGTAACTGGCTGTTATGATTTTCAAGTCTGGTCAGCTGATGGACTTGCAGGAGATTTTTGGCTGTTGTCTCGTTTTTCCAGTTTTGACCTTCTGTCAATTTGTGTTTCAAGTGACAATTCTCAGCCTCTATTGATTTGTTTTCTTCTCTTAAATCAGAGCATTCTTTTTGTAACTTTTCAATAGCTAGTTTAAAAAGCCACAACAAGGCTGAGAATTTATCTTTAGATTTAGGTTTGTACAACAGCAAAAAATTTTCCCACATGTCACAGAGCTGTTCCTGTGTAACTGGGGAGCACAATGCATCTTTCACCCATGGGCAAATACCACTCTCTGCAACAGTTTGTGAGATAGCTGGCAGTTTCTGAACTTTCTCCCACCCTTCTGAGGGGACCCCTCCAGTACATTTCTTTCTGAACCAAGCCATAGATATCAATATATAGAGCGATAAATATAATAATGCAAAGATCTAGAAACCAGGTATGTCTCCAAAAATACAACACGCTTAAACACTGAACCAGCAGTGCCCGTGAACCTTAAAACGACGACAAAAGGGTCCCTGAGAGTCAGAGTTCTTCAAATTTTCCCTTTGGACCTGACAATTAGCAACTCTGCCTCAGTTTCCCTTCCCCGACATTCTCCACCAAATGTTACTAATAAATTATTGGGATCGAGATCGTCATAAAACACCACTCCAATGTGGTACAAAACAAAACTTTATTGGAACGGCACACCTTGGTTTTCTATTCTTGGCAGGATTATACTACACACACAGTATTATACAGATAGTCCCCAGATAAAGATATCTTACGTGTCCTGTGACTGGCCAAATCCTGGAAGCACGCAGGCTGATTCAGGGAAAAGACTGAGAGAGGGCCCTTTGGTGCTGGAGAGTAGAGCTGCTGGCGAGCGAAGACAAGTTGTGATCCGTGTGTGCAAGGTCTGGAAGGGAGTGAAACCACGTGATTCACCAACTGGTGACCACTAGCCTTCACCCAAAGTCATGTTGTATGACCAGGTTCTTTTATACAGTTCTGAGGTACAGGTCAGTAATAGCCAGATGCCATGTCATGGTGACATCACACAGTTCTTTAGCATATCAGAAGAACGTCTTCCTGGGAGGAAGGGCCCTTAGCATATTAACATCTGTATCTTTCCTTGATTGTTCTTTTCCTGGCCTGGAAGTCAGTAGCAGAGTTGCAAATGTCCCACTTATCTGTTCACAATGGGTTTCATTTGTCAACTCCAGTTGTTCAGCAGGAGACTTTGTTAAGCATGTGTGGCGGTGCCAGGAGAAGATACTTGTCTGGCTATGCCTTTGTTAGTATGCTGATGGGGCCTTATCCACATGTTGAGTCATCTCAGCTTGAATTCCATCACAATCTCAGGCCTGCTGGCTGTTCTGGACCATCTCTCTGCTCTTTGCCTTTGCTTGACCGAAGTTAGGTCTGGCTTCCTTTGTCCAGGCCAGGAGAACATAAGATATCAATAACACTATATTCTATTGCCACAAACCCATTTTACCATCCGTACCCCTGGACTGCTCCCTTGCAGTCTAAAGTAGATACCGTCTCCTCCTTTAGTCACTCCCACTCCTGGGAATGGATTTATATCTGATTTGAGATACATGGGGAAGAATTACACTGAACCACTAAGGGTTCCTCCAAAGCTCCTCTCATTTTTCTCCATCTTTGGGCACTGTCCCTCCACCCTTTCTCTCCTTTTCCTTCCCTAGTTAAATCAAAATTCAGACTGTTTTTATATATTATAAACATTTAATGTTACTGTTCCACTGGTCTCAGCTGATGAGCTCCAGTGATGTGTTCTGTGCAGACTTGAGTTAGACCCTCAGGCATCAGAGTCCTCTTGTTGAGATTGTTTCATTTCTTCCCTTGTCTAGCTGCTCATTTTCTTTCCTTTTCCCCTCTTCTTTCTTTGGTGTTTCTTAATTTTCCAGTGGTGTTCCAATTGTGTGCTTTGAGATTCCTCCTGCAGAGTTTCTCCCTTTAAGTCTGAATTTTGGAACTTAATTCCCAGAGTCTACAGCACATTCTTTCCTCCTTATAGTATTATTTATATAGCACCAGCGATGTATCTGGCAAGTACAGTCAGTAGTTAGACAGGTTCCTACCCCACAGGACTTAGTCTGAGTCAAGGAAGGGGGAGATGAGGCAGAAGTGAACATCAGGAGAGACAAGGATACATTCATGAGTGTGAGAAGATGCAGGTGCACGTGCTTGACTTAGTTATAGGAAAGAGATTCTGACTTCTGAGTGAGTGAGCGAGCGAGGGAGGAGGAGGATGCAATTTCACTTATGATGAGCCAGGGAAAGTCTGACAGAAGAGGTAGGTTTTCAGGAGGGATTTGAAAGTTAAGAGGGAGGGAGCAGAACAAATGTATCCAGGAGGGAGTTTCCTCAGGCCTGGGCGGCAGCAAGAGAAAAGGGGCAAAGATGTTTAGAGGAGCATGGGAGTCACAAGCAGGTGAGGGTGGGGGCAGAGAAGGAGCAAAGCTCCCGGGCAGGAAAGTGGCAGGATACAAGAGCAGGGAGATACCGGGGAGCAAGGTGATAAAGAACCTTGAAGGTGAAGTCCAGGAGCTTGAGTTACACTGGCTCCCTCTAGGGGAATGCATTTAAGGCGAAAAGGAGGGGCTGAATATGGTTGAAGCAGTGTTCAAGGTGGATGACTTTGGGAGCAGAGCACTGAATGGAGATGAGGGGGGTGAGATCAGAGCAGGGGAGACCAGTAAGGAGGAAGTTATAGCAGTTCAAGCGAAAGATGAACAGAGCATGGACTAGGGTTTTTGTAGTGACAACAGAAGGCAGGGCTGGATTTTAGCAATATTATACAGGGCAAAACGGCAGGATTTGGCAACAGTCTGGATCTGAGACGTAAAGGAGAGGGAGGAGTCAAATATGATTCCTACGCTATGCACCTGAGGGATAGGCTTCATGGTGACACTCTCAATGAAGACTAGGAGGGAAGTAGAAGGGGAACGTTTTTGGGGGAAGATGAGTTCAGTCTTGGGCATATTAAGCTTCAGTTGGCGGTGAGCCATCCAAGCATAGATGTCAGAGAGACAGTCAGCGATACAAGACTGCATGGAGGAGGAGAGCACAGGTGTGGAGAGAGAGAGTTGTGTGTCATCAGCATATAGGTGGTACAGGAAACTATGAGATTCAGTGAGTTTACCCAGAGAGAGTGTGTAAAGGGAGAAAAGAAGAGGGCCCAGGACAGAGCCTTGGGGAACTCCCACAGAGTAGGGGAACAAAGTAGAGGAGGTACCAGCAACAGAAACGTTGAAGGAGCGGTTCGAAAGATACGAAGAGAACCAGTCGAGAACAGTGTCCCGGAAACCAAGGGAATGTAGCGAATCCAGGAGGCGGCCATGGTCGACAGTGTCAAAGGCGGCAGAGAGATCGAGGAGGACAAGAACAGAGTAGAGTCCCTTAGACTTAGCTAAGGGAAGATCGTCAATTATTTTGGTGAGGGTGGTCTCAGTCAAGTGGTGGGGGCGGAAGCCTGATTGTAGGGAGTCAAGGGAGGAATGCTGGTTTTGGAAACTGAATGAAAGTTTAAGTGGAAATTCCCATCTATAACAAATGTCTGTTTTTCTGAGTGCTGCTCTGATTTCTCTCAACTCCTTTCTCTTCAGAGTCAGTGAGGAGAGATCCTGGAAAAACTGCAGTTTGTGACCCCTCAGTATGAGATTTGGGATTCTCTCACTTTTTTCATGACCAATTCCTTCTGTTGAAAGTGATGGAGTTTCACAATCAGGTCTCTGGGCCTATCCTGAAAGACAGGGTGTAATGCTCTGTGTGCTCTGTTTGTGATGCACATTGGGAAAAATAATCCAAATTATGAGTACACAATGTTGGGAACTAAGCTAGGAGTTACCACTCAGGAAAAGGATCTGGGAGTGATTGTGGATAATAAATCCTCAGCACAGTGTGCCACAGCGGTCAAAAAAGCAAATAGAATGTTAGGAATTATTCACAAGGGACTAGAGAATAAAACTGAGGATGTCATAATGCCTCTATACAAATCAATGGTGCGACCGCACCTTGAATATTGTGTGCAGTTCTGGTTGCCCCATCTCAAAAAAGTGATAGCGGAACTATAAAAGGTACAGAGAAGGGCAACAGAAATGATCCAGGGTATGGAACAGCATCCAGATGAGGAGAGGCTTGATAGGTTGGGTCTCTTCAGCTTGGAAAAGAGACGGCTGAGAGGAGATATGATAGAGGTCTATAAAATCATGAGTGGGGTGGAACTTGTAAACAGGGAATGGTTATTTACCCTCTCAAATAGTACTAAAACTAGAGGACACTCCATGAAACTCACAGGTGGCAGAGTAAAAACAAACAAAAGAAAGTATTTTTTCACTCCTCATACAATTGGGTTGTGCATTTACTGCCAGAGGAGGTGGTCAAGGGCAGCAGTATAGCTGAGTTTAAAAGAGGTTTAGACAAGTTTCTGGAAGATAGGCCCATTAGCAGCCATTAGCGAGATAGGATTGGGAAACAAAACCCTTTACTGTTGGGAGCCTGGGGATGACCCACAGGGAATGGATAGTATGGTGACCTGTTGGGTGCTTCTCCCAGGCCCCCGTGATTGGCCACTGTCTGAGACAGGATGCTGTGGGCTCGATGGACTGTTGGTCTGACCCAGTATGGCCCTTCTTATGTTCTTATGTCCACTTCATCCCCAGGTTCCAGAGCTAGCAATTCATATTAAAATGTAATGTGTTCTTTTTTTTTTTTAAATCATTGAATTTTATCCACCCTGCTCCCCAGCCCTCTTTCCCAGTCTGCCCATGATCACAAAGTTGGCAATGGCAGGAGGTGGCTTATGAAGTCACATTGAGTGTGAAGTCTGAAACAAGAACTAAAATTATTTCATGCTGAGCAATCCTTAAAATGCAGGCGCCCCCCTAAAGCAAAAGGCCATCTATGAGGACTGAGGTAGCACATACTTGAAGCTGGCTATTCCCTGGCCTAGACATCAGCGGTTGGAGCATTTACACTGGTGTTGAAAGTTGTTTAAATGGAAGTACAGACAAGCAGAACCAAATTATGTTCCTTTTCATCTTCCATTGTCATAGAAGTTACCGTAATGGAACTGAATAGGTTTCATCCTTACTATCTATACTCAGCACCATTTCCTACATACCTGGTGATAGATTTCCCGATGTAGACACATCCATTGCTAAAGCACATCGTTGTTTTTTGTTTTTTTTTCTGGCTAGATAGACAAGAAAAAAACCTTATAGTCTAGATGGAAGCCTGGGCAGAAGATGATCTTGTGATGCTGGTCTGCCCTTCTGAATGAAGTGAATTCTTTAGGGAAGGGAAATAGAGGAGTGTTGTCTTATTCTACACTAGCAAATTAACCATTAACTGATTATCTGCTTTATCATATTTCAAAAGCACTTCAAGCACAGTGCTGAACAAGGTTTAACTCTGTTTTATATAAACTGGTAAACCACTTTCAATAATTGGCTCATTGTGGAGCTCTATAGCTGGCATCGAATTTCGTGTGTGTGTGTGTGTGTGTGTGTGTGTGTGTGTGTGTGTGTGTGTGTGTGTGTGTGTGTGTGTGTGTGTGTGTGTGTGTGTGTGTGTGTGTGTG
>QEPC01000068.1:3916601-3976667 GCA_003113815.1 Sphenodon punctatus
TCAGAAGGGGTGTCCACATGGACATTGAAGTCACCAAGAATGAGGGTGGGAATATTGTTGGAAAGGACAAAAGTAAGCCATGTGTCAAAGTCAGTGTCATGGCCGGGTCTTGAACCCTTGGCCCTGGAGGTGGTGCTGTAGCGATGTGTGCCACCGGGTGCCTTGGTAAATGGTGCCTTTATCCTCCTCCCTGTGTCGTCTCTTGCATGCCCACCTGGTGTGGGCCCCGCCCCTGCTCACCTGTCTGCCATTTCTGGTGCTTGCCTCCTGGATTCCTGATTGACCACCCGGGAGTATTTAGGACCTTCTGGTAACCTCAGGAAGCTGGTGGAGCAACTGCTCTTCCCAGGGTTGGGTTTGTGTGCCTCCTTTGATCTGCTGTAGTATGGACCTGTCCCTTCCCCTGTGATTGTTTGTTGTGTTCTGTGTGTGAATCTGCTTGTCCTGTGCATCCCTTATGCCTCTTGTAGGAATAGCACCCCCTCCCTTGTTGTTACTCGTGACCCTTGTTCCCTTCGTGTGGGGAGCCTTGTTGCCTGTACCCCCCGCCAGCTCCTCTGTCACTAGCTACCCCTTCTCGCTCCCCTGCTGCTGGTTTACCCCCTTCTCGCTCCCCTGCCGCTGGTTTCCCCCCTTCTCGCTCACCTGCCGCTGGTTACCCTCTCCCATTCCCCGTCGCTGGGTGTTCCCTCCAGCTCCCCGGTCCGTGGCCTCGATGTTGAGCTGTACGCCTTCTTAGGCCAGCTTGTCTGGTTCCATGCAGAGCGTGAAGACTCCCTGGCATCAGAGAACGGCTGAGAGGTTTCAGTGTTGACGCTGTGGAACAGCCCTTTTACCTGCCCTTCTCCTTCCCCTTTCCTTCCAGCTCCTGGCTACAGAGTCTGACAGTCTGGGGGGGCAGTAGATGACAGCAATATGGGGGTGGAAAGGGGAGTTGAGGTGAAAGCAACAGGCCTCAAAGGAAGAGAGCGCGTGAGAGGGAGGAGTGCCGAGGGGATGCTATAATGTTGCACTTTTCCTTGATCCCCAATTGATTTGAACTTGAAGAACTTTATAAGCTAGTCCTCCCCCTAATCCTATCTCCAATTACAACCTGCAGGAGATACGGTCAGTGAGTTTCTTCCAGTGCTGAAGGGAAGGAAGGGAAGTGTTGGGAAACAGTTTTTCCATAGCTCCTTCTAGGCGAAAGCCTCTGAGAGGTGTTTGTCTGGTCTGTGCCTTATTGAAGATAGTGAAGAAATCCACTTTTCTTTCTGAAAATGAAGTAGATCTAAAATCCCTTGTGCTTCATGTGGCTCAGTCTTACTGCTCTTTTACTATCGTTGAATTGCAGTAAGTAAGAAAAAAAAATAAAGAAAAAAAACTGCAATGTGTAAACTTTGAACTATACTGGAAACATTTCTGTCTTTCATGCAGGAAAATAAATTATAGCATCTTTCTAAAGACAGATACCATGCAACCAACTTGCTTCATGTTTCTGCCACAAACACGAATTTTCATTTCCTTTTTAATGTGGTTGATTCTGATAGGGATTAGTCATAAGTATTACACACATTGTGGGAGGACATTACATAGTTTACAGCTTAATTATTTTATATTGTGCTGAAATTTCTGTGGAAGAATTCTCAACAACTGTGTGTGGTTTGGAAGATTAATAGATTATTACCCCAACACATCTGTGTTCTCGACGGATAACAAACCTGACCAACAGTGTGGATGGAATACTCTAGCGAAGCAGCCATTGACTTGGTCTAGATTCACGCTGTTGTCCTTCTATGTCTTTAAAATATATTCATCTTGAGGGCAAAGTTGGTTTTTAGAGGGGTTCATTTTAGGTTTCCAGGAAGGACACATTTTTACAATGAGAGTCGGTTATAATTTATTTTTAATGTGTATTTTGAAAGGTTAATTTTATTTATTTTTTAAAAATTGAAGTGATAATACAGTTTGTAAACTAACCAGACAGTATCATGCATTGAAGAAAAAGTTTCTTACTAGTGGCACCTTTTATTTTGCCACTCTCTTGTGCCCAGGTTGCTCCAGCTTTCAGTGCTATTGATCACTATGCCCTTGTATGCAGTTTTTTTCCTGATAGATGTTCTGTGTCTAGTACAGAGATNGTGTGTGTGTGTGTGTGTGTGTGTGTGTGTGTGTACAGGATCTCTCTCTCTCTGGTCTCTCCATATTTTCCCCTCTCCCTTGTCTCCCACGCTATGCCTGTCCTATATTGTAAGCCCCTTTCGACAAAGGTCTCAAAAGGTGATCATTGCCACATAAATTGCTGGCGCTTTATAGGTACTTAATAATAATATTGAATTTGTGTCCCCAGCATAGCCCATCTGTTGTTTTCTAACTCACTCCAAATGTCATCAATGTAGTAATAGGCGTGAGGGGGCGACCAATAAATAAATAAATAAATAAACAAAAGAAGGCACTAGGTAATGCTTCCAAATAATAAAAATTGTTTACAGATATTGTCCTTTTAAAAAAAAAAACAAAAAAAACCCATGTCTGCTTTCTAGTCCAGGTGCCTGCAATGTTTTATTCCTGTCTCTGAGGCCAAAACTAAGGTTTGAAGGTTGATTCTTTCTGGAAAAGTGTGCTGACTTTGGGAAGAAAAAAAATTAGTCTTAGTGTTCTGTGTTGGGGCATTTGACTGCTCTGAATACAAGAAAATGATGCATAGTTTGTGCTACGAACATAGCTCTCATTGTTGCATCTTTTGATGTGTTTATTAATATGGCAGCCTCAGACTCCTTGTCTTCACCCTCAAGGCTCTTCATGGCCTTGCTCCTCATTTTTTTTCCAACTAAGTTCCCACTGGGAACTTTACTTCTGCCATCACAGTCACCTGCCCCAGATCTTCCTGCTCTCTAACAGTCTTCACCCCTTTTCCCCTATTGCCCCTATGCCTGAAACTCTATTTCTGAGCGCACATACTCTGCCTCTTTCCTTCTGTCCTCCAGATCCATTTTGAAAATCAACCTCTCTCATCAAGATTTCCCTAGTTCCTCATCCCCATAAACCGATTGTCTGCACTTTTCTATATAGTACTTTTTTTTGGTCAGGATCTCCCCTTTCTCCTTCTAACTAAGCTAAACACCTGCACCAGCTTCATGAATGTATCCCTGCATCTGTTCCCCCCCCGCCCCCCAAAGTTGAGGCATAATGATAGCTGTCCCATGGTCTCCACCTTCACACTGGTAAGTGTTCATGTGAATAGTTAGTTCAAAATACAAACCGAAGGGGAGTATGTTCTAATTTTTCATGAGTACGTACTTCTCTTCCTACTTCTCAATAGATTTAGCGCTCCATTCATGTGAACACTTCCTGAGCAAAACAGGTCAGGCCCAATGACATCGAATTAACTGTTAGTTTCAAACGTGGGCCATGTTTTAAGCCCCTTTGGGCAAGGATCTGTCCCTAATGACAACTGTATAGTGCCAGGCACACTGCTGGCATTATATAAATAACAACTATAACTGCAGATCATACTTTAAATAATAAATACATTTTAGTCACTTTCTGCCTGATAAATTAAAATCCAAATTCACCTGACTTTCTTTGGAATATCCCACTGGGTTTAGTAATAAAAAAATTGAAAATAAAACGTAAGCCTCTGCAAATGTTAGGTACTCAGATTCTAAAAGATCACACCAATTTAAAAGAGATAATTAAGACCTGGAAAAAGGTGACTCTCTATTTGAAGTATTCATAGTCTGTCCCCCTTTTCCCCCTTATTTACCTCATTGTGAATATTCGCTTTGGCAGGAAGAAATGATTATCTGTCCAAAAGATGCTGTTAAGCACCAAAAAGTGTTCATTCTGTTTATCAAATACAGACTGTCATCGCAACCTTTTTTAATCTGAAAAGTATGCCTAACTTCTTCTTTGGCTAAATTGCCAAAAAAGTTATTTACTAAAATTAGTTGCATTGTAGAAAGCTACTTTATTATATAGTGTAAAGATGCTGGCACAGTACAGAACCTATCATGCAGATTTGTAGCTAGAGTGGAACAGCAGCAGATAATTGCATCGGAGGAAGGATTTTGTAGTTAAACACAGGTTAAAACACTTTATAATTATGTTTTGTAACATTCAGTGATTGGTACCAGTTTTGGTAAGACAAATGCATCCTTTGTGTACTGAGTGACTTTCGTCATTGTGTGTGTGTGTGTAGTGCCCAAGAAATGCCATGGAAAATTAAGTACTTGAGGCCAAACGCACTGAAACAGACTTAATTAAAATCTCAGATCACCCTTTTAAAAGAGCCGTTTTTTTACATATAAAGAACTCCACTGAAATAGTGTACAATAATTTACACAAATCTTCAGTAAAGCGCATACTTTCACTTGCAACCAAGCCTTAAGGGAGGAAAGAAATCCTTGCTTGCATTAGTTCTCCATTATTCATTGCAAATGGTACACAAAGAAGCCCTCATATGTTCTGTTTGCTTAGTAATAGGCATGAGAGGGCAGTGCTAAAGTAATGTAAATGAGAGAATGAAATGGTTGTGTGGAAAATTCTACTTTGTCAATTTGAACAGGCCTAATATAGTGTTTAAATTTTGAAATACTGCACAAAGAGAAAATGGTGTACTTGTTAAATGTAAATTGGGAAAAGATTAATTAAACAAGATGATGATGATGATGATTCTGGCATGGGAGTGCCTGGATAGTTAAGGCGTGTTTTATTATTTATTTATATAGCATCAGCAGTGTACCTGGCATTGTACAATCAATAGTTATAGATAGGTCCCTACCCCAAGGGGCTTACAATCTGAGAGACAAGGAAGGGGGAGACAAGGGAGAGATGAACATCAGGAGAGACAAGGATATATTCATGAGGTTGAGAAGTTACAGGTGCACGTGCTTAACTTAGGGTGCTTGCCCACGTTACCCAACACTGAAACTGGGGACAGGAGGGCATGAGCTGGCCCCTCACCCCTTCTGTTTCCTCTTTAATAAAGAGAGAACTTAGGAGTTCTGGTTCTCACTTGTTCTCCCTCTCTAATCTACTTTGTCCCAGCCCTGTAACAGAGAACTCAGGACTTCTGGCCTCTCCACCCCACTCTAATCGAGTAGGCTGCACTCCTTTCACAGGCAACTCAATAGTCCTGGTTCTGAGCCTGTTCTCCTCTTCCCTTGCTCTCAACGTTGTCACAGACAACCCAGGAGTCCTGGGTCCAAGTTGCTCTCTAATGCTCTAACCCTCACAGAGAACACAAAAGTCCTGGGAAATGCAATGTCTGTTTGTATGTGTCATATGGAACAGAAGTGTGTGTGTGGAATGACAAAAAACCCCAAAACAAAACAGCAGAGGAAATGGAATAACAGGGAGGGAGGCTATTGGGAGTCAAAGAATAGGGTGTCAGATACGTTAAGTGCGTAAAATGATCGGACTGCTTCCTCAGATATCCCATCAGTCTTCTGAATCAGTTATTTCACTCAGAACTTTATTATTGTAACTATTTCTAATTACTCCTGTCATTCCACCCACTTACTTAATCCTGAACGCTTTTTGTATTTTTCCCTGTCATTCTAACCATTCCGCTTACTGCATCTGGTGCCTTTCACATCATTTCACACACTCTTACTTTCCCCATGTACTACCAAAGATGCAACTGTGTTGTATAATTTCACAATCACTAAATTGGATGTTGGAATGACAATAGTATTTATTTAGAAATTGGTACTGCTGTTGCCTCCATTCCTTTCAATTGCCATTCCATTTTATTAATTTCAATGCATACTCAACTTTTAAACATTTGTATATGACTCTGCCCAGCTTCACTGTGCTCTGGGAGGGCAGTGGAGACTAGTGGGTAAGAGGGACAGTTGTGAGCCATTAGTCAGCTGTCCCATTCTCCCCAACTGAAATGATAGAGGGAAAGGAGGGAGTGAGGGGCCAGCTCACGCCCTCCCATTCCCAGCTTCAGTGTTGCCCACAACCTGCAAAAAGGAAGAGGATTGGGGCTGAAAGGCGAAGGCAAAGTGTGGGTGCATGGAGCCTAAGTCATAAGTGAGCAGAATATGTGAGACTGTACAATGTCTTTACTGATAACAGGGCACGGAAATTAAGATGGGAGCCTTAACTTGCAATTTCCATGCTTTTTAGTGCATGATTGAATTTGCAAGAGCCTTAACTCATCTTGTAAACTGGAGTTTTTTTGATTATGGAATATTCAAGTTTTTTGTTAAATACAATGGAGAAAATTTGTCCTGTTGCCGCAGTAGAATAATGAGCAGCGTAACTACTAGGGGAGCAGGGCTTAGGGGAGGCTAAGGTGGAAGAGCTGCTCCCTTCAGTTTAGAAGGTTGTTACTTCCTTCAAATAGCAAGCAAGGCGAAGCTGAATTTTTACTGGAAGCTCCCTGCTTTACTAAGAATGCAACAGCTTTGGTTTGGTTTAAGAATTGCAAACGTCCAAACACTTCTCCCTATGATCTCTCTAGCTCATGGCTTGTACAGGAGTTTTCCACTCTACTCACCACTGTCAGAGCTCTTTTCCTTGTGCAGCACTGGCCATTCTGCTTTCTATAAGGACCTCCCCCTGTACAGGACCCCCGGCTAGTTCATTCCTTGTACAGGACTCCCTGACTCTGCTGTGCCCGTGTGCAGGACTCTCCACCTGGTATAATTCTGCCCATCGTATAGCTCTCCCCCTGTACCAGGCTCCCTCACTCAGTTCTCCTCTGTCCAGGGCTCTTTCCTGGCACAATTATCGCCATTATTTTGCAGGTCTCTCTCTCTACAAGACTCTTTCCCCTCCCCTTACTGAACAGGGCTCCCTTTCTTGCACAATGCTGTCCACTTTGCAGACCTCCCCCTGTACTAGGTTCCATATTCTGTATCACCAATAAAGCTGCTCCCTGTAAAGTGCTCCCCCTGTGCATGGCTTCCACTGTGGAAGCTATTTACAGAGGCTCTGCCCCATCTCAATTCAATTCACCTTTTGTTTGTATCCCGCTCTCTCTTGCCTACGGCGACTCGAGGCAGCTAACAGCAAAGGTAGAACATACATAATAATAACTATAGTTCAATACAAAAAAACATAACCCAATAACCCCTCAATTTATCACAGTCATCATCTTTCATCACCAGCCTATTGCTCTATCCCTGCTGCCACCAGGGAAGAACCAAGCCATTTTCAGCCCAGACCCTTGCTCTCACCAGGAGAAGGGGCCCATCCTTACTACAATTTACAATAATATACAACAATATTCATTACTCAATGTATAGCAATAACTCACACATCTCCTCTTATTGCCCCCCACCCCTTGTGTATGCTCCTTCCCTCCATGCTCCCCCATAGGATTTCCTTTCCTGGGCTGAGGCTTGCTCTTAGAGTCCTCCCAAGAGGACTACACTTGCCACTCTGCCCCACAGGGCTGCTCTGCACAGGACCCCACCATCTCCCTGCCCCCCCTTCTGTAGAACACCCACTGTATCAGCCCAGAGAACCCGCTTACCCCTCATTCCTTAGTGGGGTTGGGAAGGTTGGAGGGAGAAGCACTGAAAGAAGATCGATTCCATCCCACCTGTAACCTCTTGTTCCTGTCTCTGGGATAAACCCCTGCCCTCTTCCTGCACCTGGGACCATCCCAGGCAAACTCCGGTGCTCCATCCCCAGCCATGCTCCTCCAATGGGACGCCCCATTAGAGCTGCAGCCCTGACACCCCACGTTTTTGGAGGGGGAAGGACTGTCATTGAAATCCATGCACTCTGTGGTTCTGGGTGGGCTTAGGGGGCAAGATCAGCCACCCCAAACGTCATTGCGGGATTTGATAGCTCTGTTGTTTAGCCATCTCGGCATCCCTGGCCCCCAAGCCTGCTGTGTGGGATCAGATCAGAATGACCTTTAGTTCTCTCCCTTCCACAGGCCTTGCTCTCCTCCTCCCCCACCAGATCAGCTCAAAACATGGCTGACCAGTCACTCACACTGCCCCCTGGGAGGTGCAGTTTCCTCTCTTCCCCCAGCACTGTTAGGCTCTAGCAAGTAGTGCCTGCTGGGAGTTGTAGTCCCCAGTATACAAGACTGTTTGCTTTTAAACAGTCTCTGCATTACACATAGAATATTCACAAGCACTCCACACTCAGGATGGTCTCCATAGGCTAACATTGAATTTTCAAGATGTCATAACTTAAAAACTATTAACTGGATTTACAAAAAGTAAACCAGAAGGCACCCCCGGCAGCCTCCTTGAATTTTCTAAAAGGCTTAAACCTCCTCCCAGCCAACACAAACCCCCTTTACCCTGCCGAGATCGAGATGGTCTAACTTTTGAAAAAACAGGCTTCAAAGTGTAGTTTTCAAACTCTGATAGCTCAGCTGTTATCCAACCGATTCAGCTGAAATATGGACAGCATGAACCACTTCCTCCAATGATTCTTCACCACAAATTTAATGATCCTAACTTTAATCATGTCAATTTTATAATGAATAGAATATTTGGGCTTCATAATGGAGCATGCAACATGCCTTAACTATAGAGTGGTTCCTGCCACTCCATAATGTACATCTAAATCCCATTCTCATCTACTATGTGGTGCGGAAGTCTAGTTTCATGCCTTTATTAATGATGTGGAAGTAGTTCAAAATAAACTTCTAAAACGTTTGTTAGGTCTACCAAATAGCATTCTGGCTAGTATGATGAGAGCTGAAACAGGTTTTCTTTCTGTTGCCAGCCAAGTTATTCTTGTAGCCCTCAAGTATTGGGCCAGAGTAACTCATTTAAATAACTGTCTTCCAGATCTTTGCTGGACAGAACAAGTTAATTATGCTGGCAGTGGTAAATACCCTTGGCTTAAGTTGATTACCGTACAGATTTCCAAACTTGGTTTCTCTCTACCTTTTTTATTACCAAAATCTTTCTTAGAGTGTATTGAATTGATCAAACAGCATATATCAGATAATGCCTGGCAAGAAGACTTATCTAATAATTACTCTTTATCTCTGGCTCCATGGCTTCCTGCCATTAAAATATCTTTTAATTTCCAATCTTATTTAGAGAAATTGTCAAACTCTCATCTCCGCAGAGCATTTACTCTTCTTTATCTTCAGTTGTTTGAGATGACAATTTTGCAGGAATGGTATGCTCAGATCCCTTATTTAAACTGATTGTGCCCGTGTGGTAGTAATGATGTTGGATTTGCTACATGTTTTGTTTTATTGCTCTTTTTATTCAGACTTAAGAGCCCAGTGGGTTCTACCTTTTGATGAATAACAAAGAGCATCTCTCTCCTGTTCGTAAACTGGAAATTTTACTTGTATTTAGTGATATAACAACGATCAAATTGGTGGCTATTTATGCCTTTCTAATCTATCATCACTGTCAATTATTGTTAGGAAACAAGAACTGATAACCTTTGCTTTTATTTTGTGTTAAATTTTATTGTTTTATATGGTGTGTCAAATGGTTAACCAGTTATATTATGTTTGGGTTTTTTTAACAATTGGATTTTTTGTACTTTAAATGGCTAATCACTGAATTGATGATGATGATGATGATGATTGAAGGTTGGGGAAGAGGGTGGGGGTGAATAGGAGAGACGGAATGAAGCAAGCTGATGGTCAGAGACAGGAAGGGCATCAAAGAATCCAAGAGAACAGGTTTTTTAATAAGACTAGGTCAAAGGAGTGACCTTCACGATGTGTCAGGTAGTCACTCCACAAGTAAAGGTCAAAAGAAGAGGTCAGTGAGAGGAAGTGGGAAGCAACATGTTCAGAAGGGGTGTCCACATGGACATTGAAGTCACCAAGAATGAGGGTGGGAATATTGTTGGAAAGGACAAAAGTAAGCCATGTGTCAAAGTCGGTGTCATGGCCGGGTCTTGAACCCTTGGCCCTGGAGGTGGTGCTGTAGCGATGTGTGCCACCGGGTGCCTTGGTAAATGGTGCCTTTATCCTCCTCCCTGTGTCGTCTCTTGCATGCCCACCTGGTGTGGGCCCCGCCCCTGCTCACCTGTCTGCCATTTCTGGTGCTTGCCTCCTGGATTCCTGATTGACCACCCGGGAGTATTTAGGACCTTCTGGTAACCTCAGGAAGCTGGTGGAGCAACTGCTCTTCCCAGGGTTGGGTTTGTGTGCCTCCTTTGATCTGCTGTAGTATGGACCTGTCCCTTCCCCTGTGATTGTTTGTTGTGTTCTGTGTGTGAATCTGCTTGTCCTGTGCATCCCTTATGCCTCTTGTAGGAATAGCACCCCCTCCCTTGTTGTTACTCGTGACCCTTGTTCCCTTCGTGTGGGGAGCCTTGTTGCCTGTACCCCCCGCCAGCTCCTCTGTCACTAGCTACCCCTTCTCGCTCCCCTGCTGTTAGTTTACCCCCTTCTCGCTCCCCTGCCGCTGGTTTCCCCCCTTCTCGCTCACCTGCCGCTGGTTACCCTCTCCCATTCCCCGTCGCTGGGTGTTCCCTCCAGCTCCCCGGTCCGTGGCCTCGATGTTGAGCTGTACGCCTTCTTAGGCCAGCTTGTCTGGTTCCATGCAGAGCGTGAAGACTCCCTGGCATCAGAGAACGGCTGAGAGGTTTCAGTGTTGACGCTGTGGAACAGCCCTTTTACCTGCCCTTCTCCTTCCCCTTTCCTTCCAGCTCCTGGCTCCAGAGTCTGACAGTCTGGGGGGGCAGTAGATGACAGCAATATGGGGGTGGAAAGGGGAGTTGAGGTGAAAGCAACAGGCCTCAAAGGAAGAGAGCGCGTGAGAGGGAGGAGTGCCGAGGGGATGCTATAATGTTGCACTTTTCCTTGATCCCCAATTGATTTGAACTTGAAGAACTTTATAAGCTAGTCCTCCCCCTCATCCTATCTCCAATTACAACCTGCAGGAGATACGGTCAGTGAGTTTCTTCCAGTGCTGAAGGGAAGGAAGGGAAGTGTTGGGAAACAGTTTTTCCATAGCTCCTTCTAGGCGAAAGCCTCTGAGAGGTGTTTGTCTGGTCTGTGCCTTATTGAAGATAGTGAAGAAATCCACTTTTCTTTCTGAAAATGAAGTAGATCTAAAATCCCTTGTGCTTCATGTGGCTCAGTCTTACTGCTCTTTTACTATCGTTGAATTGCAGTAAGTAAGAAAAAAAAATAAAGAAAAAAAACTGCAATGTGTAAACTTTGAACTATACTGGAAACATTTCTGTCTTTCATGCAGGAAAATAAATTATAGCATCTTTCTAAAGACAGATACCATGCAACCAACTTGCTTCATGTTTCTACCACAAACACGAATTTTCATTTCCTTTTTAATGTGGTTGATTCTGATAGGGATTAGTCATAAGTATTACACACATTGTGGGAGGACATTACATAGTTTACAGCTTAATTATTTTATATTGTGCTGAAATTTCTGTGGAAGAATTCTCAACAACTGTGTGTGGTTTGGAAGATTAATAGATTATTACCCCAACACATCTGTGTTCTCGACGGATAACAAACCTGACCAACAGTGTGGATGGAATACTCTAGCGAAGCAGCCATTGACTTGGTCTAGATTCACGCTGTTGTCCTTCTATGTCTTTAAAATATATTCATCTTGAGGGCAAAGTTGGTTTTTAGAGGGGTTCATTTTAGGTTTCCAGGAAGGACACATTTTTACAATGAGTGTCGGTTATAATTTATTTTTAATGTGTATTTTGAAAGGTTAATTTTATTTATTTTTTTAAAATTGAAGTGATAATACAGTTTGTAAACTAACCAGACAGTATCATGCATTGAAGAAAAAGTTTCTTACTAGTGGCACCTTTTATTTTGCCACTCTCTTGTGCCCAGGTTGCTCCAGCTTTCAGTGCTATTGATCACTATGCCCTTGTATGCAGTTTTTTTCCTGATAGATGTTCTGTGTCTAGTACAGAGATGGGGAAATGTCAGTTCAGGAGCTGCATGTGGCTCAACCAGAAGTCACTGCTTGGGGGTGCCTTCATGCAGCTCCCTCAGAACTAGCAAGAGAAGCCAATTTCAGCCACCGGACCCTCATGGAGGTGGTGGGAGCAGGGGGAGCATGCCCTGTGCCGTTGCTATTACTGCTATAGAAACCCAGCCTGCCTAGGAGCTTTCATGTGAGGAAGTACCTGGGGGAAGCAGCACTTCCCTATTCCTGGGATTGGGGTAAGCCATAATCAATGGTAATGCATGTTGTGACTCTTTGCAGAATCAAAACTTTGATATGTGGCTCTTGGGCTTGGGAATTTTGCCCACCCTTGGTCTAGTATACATGAGGCTGCCTAGTGGGGTGTCCACATAATCTGCTTTGCTTCTTTTAGAACAATCTTTCTGGACAGTATCAAAAAGGTTGCAGTGCTTACAAGACAACAATTTCAGGATGAAGAACATTTATTTATTTATTTGCTTGTTTAAACTTATACCCCACCCTTTCCCAAAGGCTCAGGGTGGTTTACAATTGTAAAAATACAATACAATTAAATAATGTTAAAATACATGTCAAAAAACCCTACTCTTATCCCAGAACCACCCACTCCTACCTCAAGCTACCAAAAAACTTCCCACCAAATCCCTATCTCCACCCACCAAATGCCGTTGTAAGTCTTGCACCGCTTCTGGAAGACGCTCAGGCTCAAAAGAACCTCCGAGGGAAGGGAGTTCCACAGCAATGGGGCAGCAACCGAAAAAGCCCCCCCTGCAAGTTGTTGTCATATGAGCCAGACTAACATATGGTACGTACAGGGTGACGCTCCAGTCTAATTGCAGGGTCCGCAGTGTAGCATGGAAGGACAGGCATTCCTTCAGATATGTGGGGCCTAGACCATTAGACTTTAACGGTCAAAACCAGCACCTTGAATTGTGCCGAGAAAGCTATAGGGAGCCAGTGCAGACTTCGGAGCACCGGTGTAATGTGCTCCCAGCAACTCGTCCCCGAAAGGAAGTGAGCCGCCACATTCTGCATCAGCTGCAGCTTCCGAACAGTCGTCAAGGGCAGCTCCACATAGAGCGCACTGCAATAATTCACCCTCAAAGTGATGAAAGTATGTATGATGGTGGCCAGATCTGAGTCAGAAAGAAAAGGCTGCAGCCTCCTCACCAGACAGAATTGGTGAAAAGCGCTCCTAGCCACTGCTGCAACCTGACAATCCAAGAGCAGCAAGGGGTCCAGAAGCACTTCAAGGCTGTGAACCTGATTGGCCAGATGGGGCCGGACTCCGTCAACAACAGGAGTCCCAATCCCCTCCATGTCACAAGGCCGGCCAACCATCATCACCTCAGTCTTAAAATGGATGAACTGAATGAAGCTGCATCCAGATAACAGCAGCAGCCAGGCATCGCATAAGCACCAAAACTGCAGGGCCTAGGTCGGATGAAAAGGAGAGGTAGAGCAGAGTGTCATCAGCATACTGATGGCACTTCACCCCAAACCTCTGGTCCAAATTAATTGTAGGTAATGGAGAGGTAACTCAGTGCTGATCTCTTTGCTTTCCATTGAAGGAATGTTTCTTTTATAATGTTGTGAAGTGTTGGCTTCATGACTTTGAACTTGTGTGTGCTGGGTCTCCAAATGCAAGCCCACTTCCACTCTGGCACTGCAGGGCTCTGGGTATGTATGGGTAGAACTCTGGAATGGTCTCTTCCTAGCCCATGCCACGCCTCCAACTTTGCTTGCTTTACAGCCCTGTTTCTAGCCTGGTTTTCCATCCTTGTCTGTCTCTTCTGATAGCCACCTTTAGACCTGTGGCTTTTAACCTGGATTCTGCATTCCAGGCTGTTCTTTTGGTTTCGTACTTTGATCTGATTGACTCCTCACAGCTTTAACCCTTTGGCCTGAATCCTGAAGTTACAACCTGGCTTTCTCACTGATCTTGTTAGATCTTTCCTAGAGCTGATCCTGCAAAGTCTGTCCACAACCTTTGGCCTTATAGGAGCATTGAATTAATCACTATCCTGGAATACAGGAAATAGATTCCTAGTCAAAAGAATGAGGTGATAAAGGAAACGAGAGGATCCAAAGCCTGGATGCTCTGAGCACATGTTGCAAGTCCCACTTGCTCAGCTTGTTACTATAGAAAGGGGCAAAATTTACAAGACAGAAGATGGTTGCCATTGCCATACACTTGCCAAAAGGAAGTGTGAGCGAAGATTAGTGATCAGTAGACTTTGATCTACAACACAGCATTGCTAAACATTATTTCCTTTGTGCAGTTGTTTCTGATCCATTGACTCTAATATGTGATGGGAATGTTTATTGTAGAAAAGCTAAGGGGGGAAAGGCTCATAATCTAGTAGGCCATAGTAGACCATCTACAGCATAAAAGAGCTAAAGGGCTTCATAATGGATTTTGTTCACTTTGGTGCTTTGGGGATTTTTTACATGCTTGTTCAGCACTTCAGTTCTTTCTATTCTCTCTAATGGCTATGCCTTGGCGTCTAAGATATGTAGATCTGCTACTAGAATGTGTTCTGGTGAAATTATTAAATTTAATTTGGTTCAAAGTAGTCCAATATTTGGCAAACAAGCTTTGTTCCAAATAGCCAAAAGTTTTGATTCACTTTGAGAGAGATTTAATTAGTTAGCTATTTAAAGAATTGATTCAAAATGTAACCATTTTAATTAACACATTCTGGAAGATTTGCTTTTAGAGCAGTTTGCAGTGTTGTTGTAACTATAAAAATTCCTTAATGCAGTTACCTATAATTCATTGTCTGTTGAAGACATCCTAAAACATTTTAGAATTTATATCTTTTACAATTTTGTGTCTTTTTCATACTTTGTTCCTCCACATCCACCCCGCCCATTATCTATTGCCTTTATAGTTTTATGACTTATTGGTTTACTGGCAACAATATTTATTTGGTGGAATTTAAAAGAAAGGGCTGTGATGCATTTAAGTTACAGATGAGAAACTGCATGAAGAAAATAGTGTTTAGCAATGCTGTGTTCTAGATCAAATTCTACTGATCACTGATCCTCGCTCACACTTCCTTTTGGCAAGTGTATGGCAATGGCAACCATCTTCTGTCTTGTAGTAACAAAGAAAAATTTGAATAAATTATACTTTGTGTGGTTGGTATGTATGAACAATAGCCAGTATAGTTTCCTGGCTCTTGCATGAATGCTTTATGTTTTGAGTTGCTTTTTCTTGACCTTCAATAACCCTTGCTGTTCTGAACTTTCTAACACAAGCTAAATAATTTCTCTTAGCTGACATTCTCTGACTTACATTACCTCAAGGTTAAGGTTAAAGTACAAAGTTCTCCTGTCGGCACTGTCTTGTTATTAGGACAAGCTGAATTCAACCTATTGTCTACCATTTTTTATTTGAGAAAATTTTAATATACAAAAAACTTTATTTGTCCTCAAGACTTCTTTTCTGATTTCTTTAAATGATATGGCAGTACCCAGGACAGCAAGATACAAAATAGCTTCAGTTCTTTGGCTCTAACAGCAGTTAGTGCAATAAAAAAAAAATCTGGACGTATGACAGCAAAACCATCTTTTGGGACAAAGATTCCACTGGCCTGAAAGTAATGTGGTGGATTTGAACTAGGATGGAGGTCTACATACTTTACCTAGTGTGTTATTCACTTTTAATAGATCAGAACAGTGACAGTATTATACTGTTTTTCACTATTCATATTTTCTTTATCCATGTCCTCAAATACTCCATCTAGATTACAGAGTTGGAAGAGGCATTCGGTATAGTCTCTCATCCCTTACACAAGTGCAGATTGTATTTATTATATAATGGAATGTTCTCTGACTTCAGTCCTCTCATTATGAAAATTGTATGATGATCATTTCCACAAAACATACAATCAGAAATGTTTTCAAACTTTTTACCAGTCAGTTGTGTAGCTGCATTTTAATAATAATTATTATTTTTATTTTTACATAGTTTCCTGCCATGGCACTCGGAGTGCTTCACATTGATTTCCTGCCATTAAGTCAGAATTCTTTGTGTTGTAGCAAAACACTTAAAAATTATTTTTATCCTTCAAATACATTTGGGCATTCTTACCTTTTAAAAGAAACATGTAGAAGTAAAGTGTCCTTTAGGGAAACTAAATGGAGCAGTTGAGAGGGTTAAATGCGTGGAAGAGGCATGGAGATTATTTAAAAACACCATCTTGGAAGTGCAGATTAAGCACAGGAAGCATTGTCCTCTGGGAACCTTATTTGTGGGCTCCTGCAGGGTTCTATTCTGTCTCCCCTCTTGTTCAGTGTATATATGAGGCTGCTGGATGAGGTCATTTCGAAGTTTGGCGTGAAATGCCAGCAGTGTGCTGATGACTCTCCGCTCTACCCCTCTTTTTTTATCCAGCCCTGCTGCTGTCGGGGACTGGATGAGGATGAGCCGATTGAAGCTGAATCCAGACAAGACTGAGGTGGTGATGGTGGGCCAGCCTTGTGATCTGAAGGGGATTGGGACTCCTGTTATTGACGGAGTCCATCCTCCTCTGGTCAGTCATGTTTGCAGCCTCAACATGCTTCTGTACCCCTTGTTGCGCCTGGATTGTCAGGTTGCAGCGGTGACTAGGAGCGCTTTTTACCAAGTTCATCTGGTGAGGATGCTGCAGCCTTTTCTTTCTGATTTGAATCTGGCCACTGTCATCCATGCTCTCATCACCTCGAGGCTAGACTACAGTGCAGTGCGTTCTATGTGGGGCTGCCCTTTGACTGTTCGGAAGCTGCAGCTGGTGCAGAATACGGCAGACACTGGTGCCCTGAAGTCTGCACTGGCTCCCTATAACTTTGTAGGCTTTAGAACTCCCTCCCGGCCAAGGCCTGGTTGGCCCCAAATCTCCCTTCCTTCCGCCATATGCGTAAGATCTGGCTGTTCCACCTGGCTTTTGGCAAGGGAAATGAGGTGTAGGGGTTAGGGTTGGGAGGGAGGTTGGTTCTGTTTTCCTTCTCTTTTATTGTGTTTATGGATTTTATGTGTGGTGTTGTGTTTTTACTATGTAAACTGTCCCCGGCTGCCTGGAGCAGGAGGGGTGGGATAGAAAACTGTTTAAATAAACAAATAAAATAAATTCAAGGTGCTGGTTTTGGCCTTTAAATCCCTAAACAATCTGGGCCCTATATATCTGAGACCGCCTGTCCATTCATGCCCCACGGTGGCACCTGCGATCTGCTGGGAGTGCCTCCCTGTGTGTATCCTCTGTTAGTTTTGTTCATATAGTGAGGGCTCACAGGAAGATGTTCCTCATTGCTGTCCCATTGCTGTGGAACTTCCTTCCCCCAGAGGTTTGTTTGAGCCTGAGTCTGGGCACCTTCCAGAGGCACTGGAAGACGTTTCTGTTTGTTAGGGCATTTGGCAGTTAGGGATAGGGAATGTGGGGTTTGGTGGGTGTCTGCGGTAGGGGTGTGAGGGGGCGATTGTGAAGGGTTTTACGCTGTTTGTGGTGGGGTTGATGAGGGAAAAGGTTGGAGGATTGGGTTTTTTATGCTGTTTTGTATGTATGGTTTTTGTGTTTTGTAAGCCGCCCTGAGCCATTTGGGAAGGGTGGGGTAAAAATTGGAATAAATAAAAAATAAATAAATGTATTCTGCAAATAAAAAAAGGTAGCAACAGGACCAGACGTTTCCCAGTGTGACTAAATAGGGAGGTGAAGGAGGCTATCAGAGCCAAAAAGAGGTCTTTTAAAAAATGGACAGCTAGTCCTAATGAAGAGAATACGATAGAGCATAACCATTACCAAATTAGACATAAAACATTAATAAGACAGACCAAGAGGGGATGTGAGGAGCAACTTGCTAAAGATGCAAAAAATACTAATAAAAACTTTTTCAAGTACATAAGAAGCAAGAAGCTTGCTATAGAGTCAGTTGGACCATTAGCTGAACAGGGTGGCGGGGGAGAAGGGGCATTCAGGGAGGATAAAGACATTTCAGAGAAGCTGAATGAATTCTTTGCTCTGGTCTTCACTGCTGAAAATGTTGGGGGAGATACCCATGCCGGACCAAGTCTTTTTTTAGGTGAAGAATTGGGAGAACTGTCACAAATAAGTGTGACTCTGGAGGCGGTTCTAGAGGAAATTGACAAACTAAATAGTAACAAATCACCAGGACCAGATGGTATTTATCCCAGAGTTCTGAAGGAACTGAAATATGAAGTTGCAGAACTATTATTGATAATTTGTAACCTATTGCTAAAATCTGCTACTGTAGCAAAGAATTGGAGGTTAACAAATGTAAGCCAATATTTACAAAGGACTCCATAGGTGATCCTGGAAACTACAGATTGGGGAGCCTGATGTTGGTGCTGGGCAAACTGATGGAAATGGTTGTTAAGAACAGAATTACTGAGCAGATTGATAAACGCGGCTTTATGAGGAAGAGTCAACATGGATTTAGGAAAGGAAAGTCATGCCGCCTCATTCTATAATTCCTAAAGTACTGGAATTTGTCGACGGTGTAAATATGCATGTGAATATGGGTGAGCCGGTCTATAGATCTGGACTTTCAGAAGGTGTTTGATAAGGTTCATCATGAGAGACTCTTTAGGAAATTAAGTGTCATGGGACAAGAGGCAGAGTCCTATCATGGACTGGCAACTGGTTAAAAGATAGGAAGCAAAGAGTAGGACTAAATAGTTTTCATAGTGGAGAGAAGTAAGTAGTGGAGTTTCCCAGGGTTCTTCTACTGAAACTGGTGTTTAATGTGTTCATTAATGATCTGGAGAAGGGAGTGAGGTGATAAAATTTGCAGACGACACAAAGTTCTACAAGGTAGGTAAAACCTGAGTGGACTATGAAGAATTGCAGGATGATCTTGCGAGACTGGGTGACTGGGCATCCAAATGGCAGATGAAATTTAATATGGACAAGTGCAAAGTGATGAACATAGGGAAAAATAATCCAAATTATATATACACAATGCTGAGTTCTAAATTAGGAGTTACCACTCAGGAAAAGGATCCTGGAGTCATTGTGGACAATACATTGAAATCCTCAGTTTTGTGTGAGGTGGTGGTCAAAAAAGCAAACTGAATGTTAGGAATCATTTGGAAAGGGATAGAGAATAAAACTTCAAATATTGTAATGCCTCTATATAGATCTATGGTACGACTGCACCTGGAGTATTGTGTGCCATTCCCGTCGCCCCATCTCAATAAAGATATATAGTAGAACTAGAAAAGGTACAGAGAAGGGCAACAAAAATGATCAAGGGTATGGCACAGCTCTCATATGGACAGAGGCTTGATAGGTTGGGACTCTTCAGCTTGGAGAAGAGACTACTGAGAGTGGATATGATAGAAGTTTATAAAATCATGAGTGGTGTGAAACACGTAAATAGGGAACAGTTATTTACCCTCTCTGACATTACTAGAACAAGGGGAAACTTAAAGCAGATTTAAAACTTGAAATTAACTGACAGCAGATTTAAAACAAATGAGTGTATATTTTTTCACTCAGCACACAATTTGTGGAATTTACTGCCAGAGGAAGTAGTCAAGGCCAGTAGTGTAGCTAGTTTTAAAAAGGGATTGGATAAATTCTTGCTATTAATGGCTATTAGCCAAATAGGTTTTGGGGATGTAACCTCTTACTGTTGGGGACTGGAACAACAGGGAATGGATTGCCCATTGTGACCTGTCAGGTACTATTCCCAAGCGACAGAGGCTGGCCAGTCAGAGACAGGATGCTGGGCTTGATGGACCATTGGTCTGACTGAGTATGGCGCTACTTATGTTCTTAAAGTGTCTCCTTTGGGGTGTCACTATGGCTGCTTTCTCCATTTTTTGAAAAGTATAATGTAGAATAATGTGATGTAGATTATATAATCATTTTTAGTTTGGTACTTCAAGAGGATCTTTTGGTCCCCAGAATTACTTGCATTTAACTGTGGAAACGAGGATTAGCTCTCATATGCTGCTGAAGTCAGCAAGACTAAGTCTCTCACCAACTATAAAAGCTACGTGGCACGACCATCTTCTCATTTTACACATGAGGCAAGAATTTAGTTTTTTAAATTTAACCAGATTCTCTTTACTGTGAGTAGAAATATTGCCTAGTTTCTGCAATCTAAAAGATTTAGGCCCTGGCTTTGGAAATACTTAAGTATATGCTTAAGTTTATTCACTGGAGTAGTTTAAATTGCTTCACTGAGTTTATGCATGTGGATGGAAGATAAGCTTACATGTTAATGTTTGTAGGAGATGGGCCCAAGCTCTAGTTGTACTGTAGAAAAATTTACAAGTTGAATTAGCAAGAATTGCAGCATTGGTACAGAATTTGGAAGAACACAGAGGTGAAAGTTCATGTAGAGAAGATGTTAGGCTATTTTGAGAAAGGTCTGCTGGCTGATTCCAGTTTTTTCTGAAAATCTGATTGAAGATTTGAGCCCTTCATTCTAGACCACACCCAAGGGGTCCCATTAGGCTTAGTCTGCTTCAGGAGTCCGCCCCTTGGACTCTGGCTTTGGGGTAGTGTCAGGAAAGGGGCTGAGGCATTCTCGCACCCCCTTTATGGTATGGCCCTGCTCCTTGTTACGTTGGGCACAGAAGAGACTGGCTACATCTGGACAAGACCTGATTTGAGTTCATTCAGACTAGTATTGGAGAGAAGAAATTTGCAAAGTTTAGTCCCTTCTGTAGTTGAAGGGTGCGAAGTTTTGGGGGTTTCTAATATGGATGTAACAGGGCAGATGAGATCCATTCTGCCACAAGGGCTCTGAGGGCTTTAATTGCGTAAGGGCCCTTCAAATGACAGGTGAAGCCGCCTGTATGATGTACCTGGTAGGAAAGTTAAACGAGGGCTAGTGGGAATAGCAGAGCTTGGGAGCTGCAGGGCAAGGTGGCACGTTTACTTGTCCAGTTGAGCGGGGGTCTAGAGACTGGGGTAAGAGAGAGAGCCGCTTGTGGCAACGGCGAGAGGGAACTTCCCGTTAGAGGGAGCTACCTGACTTGCAAGTCAGAGGCGGCCTGATGAAAAGCTGAGTGGATCATGGGCAAGGAGCTGTATGTGCTGAGCCAGCCGGGAAGCGCACAGCTGGGAGACTGGCAGCAGCCTGGCTGTGGGACTGGATAAGTGGATCGAGGCTCCAAAGAGCTGATCTGATGGGGAGCGGAGTACATTTGCTCTGAACAGGAGTGGAGTCTCCGGTTCTGCTCTGTTGCCTACATGGAATGAAGCAGTTCTGGAAGACAGATGCCTTGTTCGTCTCTTAGGCCGACCTCAAGTGGAACAGGGCCTCTAAGCAATCTGTGTCTCGTGGGGTTCAGACCTGTATCCTAAAAAGCCAAAAGGTGGATGGATTTCCAGCTCCTAAGGGGATTAGGGCCCATTCTAACTGGGCCATGGCCACGTCAATAGCTGTTCTGGGACAGGTTCTTCTAGAGGACATTTGCAGGGCAGCTACATGGAGTTCCCCCTTGACTTTCGTTCAACATTATGCTATAGATTTGGCTGCACGAAGTGAGGCTAGGTTTGGCCGTGCACTCGTGCAGTATTATTTCCCATTTTCACAATAAACTGATTACTGGACTGTGAACTGCAACCTACCTCCTGGGTTTTGCTTTCTAGTCTACCTATAATGGGACTTAGTGAGAGGATAAAGAAGAAGAAAGGAAAGTTTCTTTCCTCTTAACATGTCTTCTTCAAGCTGTATTCTCTCACCAAGTCCCCGCTCCCTCCCTGCTTGCATTGGCTAGGATCTGAATTGAAGGGAATGTTTGGTTGGGGCTAATATACATGCCCTGAGGGAGTGACATTGGAGCATGGGGAATTTATTTATTTATTAAAAGCATTTGGTATCCCGCCCCTCCTGCCACAGGCAGCTCGGGGTGGCTCACAACAATATACATTGACAATTAAAATAATAAAACTGTAAAACATATTATACCCCCATCCCTGTCCTCCCCCCTCCCCCCCAGGAAAAGGTGATGCTAGATGACACCATAATAATACCTGCTGGAGCCAGTGTGGTGTAGTGGATAAGGTGCTGGACTTGGACCTGAGAAGCCAGGGTTCAAATCCTGACCTAGCCATGAACTCATTAGGTAGCCTTGGGCAAATCACAACCTCTGAGCCTCAGTTCCCCATCTGTAAAATGGGAATGTGTGTCTCTCTCCCTGTGTTCCCCTCGCCCTTGCCTATCTTGGATTGTAAGGTAGGCAAACTCAACATAGCTAAAACTGAACTTCTTATCTTCCCCCCTCATCCTTCCTCTTCCTCTTCCCTGTCGATCCTCATCGATGGGGTCACCATCCTTCCCATCCCCCAAGCCCGTAGCTTAGGCTTAATCTTTGACTCGCCCCTTTCTTTTAAACCCTACATCGACTCTGTTGCCAAATCCTGTCGTTTCTCCCTCATAACATTGCTAAGATTTGCACTTTTCTCTCTGTCTCCTCTGCCAAAACCTTTGTTCATGCCCTGGTCATATCTCGCCTTGATTACTGTAACCTCCTTCTCACTGGCTCTCACCTTTCTTCCCTTATCTCCGTCCAAAACTCTGCTGCCAGGGTCATCCACCTCGCCTGTTGCTTTGACCATGTGCAGCCCCTCCTCTCCTCTCTTCACTGGCTCCCCCTTCCTGAATGAATCCTGCACAAGCTCCTAGTCTTCACCAAAAAGCTCTTCACAGCCTTGTTCCCCCCCGCCTCTCTGCGCTAATTTCCCTCCATACTCTAGTCCGTGAACTTCGCTCCTCCTCTGTCCCTTCTCTCGCCCTCCCTCGCCTCCCCTGCTCCCATAACCACCTTCGTCCCTTCTCCCTAGCTGCCCCCCACGCCTGGAACTCCCTCCCTGCCCACATTCGCCTCGCCCCCTCCCTTCATACCTTCAAATCCCTCTTTAAGACCCACCTCTTCTGCTCTGCCCTCCCCGACTCCTCGTTCCCCTCACCTAACTCCTGTTGATAGCCTCCATCCAGTACAATCTGTTACCTCCACAATTTGGAGTACACAATACAATTTGCCTCACCAGTCTACAATATCCTCACCACATGGACCAACCATGCCCGAGATGCCGTGGGCATGAGGGGGTGGCTAATAAATGTAACTAAATAAATAAATAAACCAGCCATCATTCTCAATGTAACCAAGCCAGGCGCGTGCACCTGTTACACTCCTTGTCTCTTCCTCTGTTCCCCTTCCTTCATCTTCCCCCCCCCCCCAAATCTCTCAAATTGTAAGCCCTAGGGCAGGGACCATGTCTACTCAATTACTTTGTAAAGCTCCAGGTACATTGCTGGCGCTATATAAATGTTTGCTAATAATAATAATCCCACTGGGCAGGGAGCTGTCTCAGAAAATCTGTGACTGTAAAGCACTGCATATGCCTAGTAGTGCTATAGAAATGATTAGTAGTAGTAATACCTATAGTAGGACTTAGTGAGAGGTGTAGCAGCTAAGTGCACAGTACCTGGACGGGGAGGTAGGGGAAGGCCCTAGTTCAAGTTTCACCTTAGTCAGAAACTCACTGGGTGACCTTGGGCCAGTCACAATATTCTCTCAGCCTAACCTACCTCACAGGGTTGTTGTGAGAAGTAAACGTTTTGTTAAATTGTTCTATGTAAAGCGCTCAGTGTGCCATGGTGGGGGTGGAGGGGAGGGTGCTGTATAGTTATCATAATCTAAGTCGCCTACAAAGGGTTGTCTCTGAACTCTTGCCCATTTGTATTGCCTGGGGAGGGCCATCCCGCATTTTCTCAACTTTCATCTGGTTGGAGCCACCAGTTCTGGTATGCCATCGCTTCCATGTGCAAGGAAAGACAGAGAAAAGCTGAGGGTGGCCTCTTTGTGTATTGGGCATTGCAGTTCACAACTCCTTTCCCTCTTTAGGAGATGGCCCAATTTAGAGTGTTAAAAAATGAGACAATACCCCACACAAGGTGGGTGTCCACCTGCTCCTTTATTAGGTGTTTGCCCCACCAGCCACGTGACCACCACTCACTACACAGACAGCCCCCACTCGTGGCAGGGTCTTGGAGCATGTGGAGCCCGCTGTGAGTGTGAATGCAGGCTAATGTATGTGCACGTGTCTGCGTCCAGTTAGGTTGCATGCAGTCGCTCCACGTCCGCTAGCAGCATCGAGTCACAGGCAAAAAAGCCTAGAGTACTTCACAGAGCTATCACTTCTGCCCCCTCTTGCTCTCACCAGTGTGCATGTAACATCCATCTTAAAAGCCAAAAGTAACATTTTCAAACATGCCTTATTTCAGCTCTTTTTGGATGGCAGTATGTGCCCAACTCTTGGCTCTTTCCCAACCAATGCATTCTCCGTAATGACTTGCAGCGAATTACCATCACCAGGTATTCCATGGCTCAAAGCGACAGTCATGCAACAACCAGCTATAACCACTGCCCAATCCACGACAGCCAGATCCTAGACATGTATTCCCTCCCCCCCAGCCAGTCATTCCCCACACTTTCTGTGAAACTGTCTCGGACAGATCCATGGAAGGAGGATCAGGAAAATGTTCCTCTGTCCTGCCACTCAAGCGATTGCGCAAAGCTGCTCCCAAAGGGAACAGGTGCAAGAAGAAATAGTTTAATTTTAAAATAAAAGGTTTTATTTTTCATAATCCATGCTTTCCATGCTGCTCTGAATGTTTGTTGGGGGAGGCATGGAGAATAGCGATATGGCATAATGATATACCACTTAGGGGGACTGGGGATTGGAAAGAAAAGGGGGTGCACCTAAAGGTGGGGAGGGAAGCTGCTGGCCATGGACTTCAGGGCAGAGGGGAGTGCTTGGGAAAGGACCATAGTACCCCAACAGGAAAAAGCCTCTGCCCAGGTAAAAAGGGAATGACTATAGGAAAGCCACAGGCAAACGCCAGATGCTAGCCATTCGCAGGGTAGCTACCTGCATGCCTGTGCCTCCACGCTTCCTTTTGCCATTCCCAGACCCAGCTAGCCTGTGAATGCCAACACACAGGCTGAGGCTTGCAGCCAGCTAATCTAAAAATGCCAATAGGGAATGCCCAGGCAGAGGCATTTTTAAAGCCTTTATTGTGGCTTACAAAAAGGGGGTGGGGAATAGTTTGCCCCCCGGCGTGATAGCCCAGAAGAAAGAAACTGCTGCAGTGACTGCTTCTTCCCATAGTTCATTGTGACGCAGTGGGCTCATGGGAGAAGGGGGTGGTGGTGAGAGGAGTGTGGTAGGGAAGAGCTCCTGCCTATTTGTTAGACTAGTTTCACTAAACTGGGGGTGGGGGCTGTACGTATGCACAACTGCTGTACACAAGGGTCTTCCCATTTATTAGGCACTACACACACACTGAGTGAGTGGGGTCTGCATGGACCAAACCCAGACTCCAGCGAGCTATGGTCTTGTAACACCCTTAATCATGATTCTGGTCCAGTTGTTTAGGAACTGGACCCATATTAAATTCCTGTACCAGATATGTGCCAAAGGTTGTGAAATATATATTTACCAAATGCAGTGAATGTTCAGGTTACAGAGAACAACTCCCCACCTCTCTAGCCAGTCATGTAGTATGGAGAAAAGTTCCAAGCCCGCTCATATATACGTGCCATACATTTACTCATTTTATATATTTCTACTAGCTACGTTACATGCCTGAGGAAGGGCCCTGTGTGGCCTGAAAGCTTGCTTATTTCCACCACCGCCAGTTGGTCCAGTAAAAAATATAATTCAAACCACTTTGTCTGTAAGCCCCCAAAAGGCAACCTTTAGGAAATGGGAACCAAGCCCTATTTTAGTGACAAACAAAAGAGGTGTGTTTGGCTGGAACTTTCCCTTTGCATCTCAAAAGAGGTTCCACAAGGATGTACAGTCCTTACAGTGTACTGCCAGCTCAGCCAGCTATCTTTATAAATGTGGATTAATCCAACTTGCTTGATGTAAAAGGAGAGGGAAAACAGATGTCCGCTAAAGTGGGAAGTCCTCCTTTCTTCCTGCAACACTATAATAAAAGCTTGTGCATGGTGTGGAGAGAGGTAAAGTGCCTCCTGGTTTTGAGGTAACGAATTTTCCTGGCTTAGATTCCATTCTGCTTTTCGTTATATGGTTCTAAATGTTCACATTTTATCTTTTTAGAAGTACACCTTTAAAGAAATAAGGGAATAAGGCCATTCCTTGTTAATTGCTAGATTTTACCTGCTTGCATTTTCCCCCCGTTCCCCCCCCCAAGTACCGTAGGAAATTAAACATGATACCAGAATGTGTGGGGAGAGTGAAAGTACATCCTGTTTTTGACGTAACAAATGTTCCTGACCTAAATTACATTGTTTTCCTTCATACATTTTAAAAAACCGTGATGTGGCTAGAGCCTTAGATGGTGATGAAGATGATTTTTAATGGGATAGAACTTCATACAATCCCAGGTGGACAAAAAATTGCATATGAGGTTAGAATTGCATGATTGAGGCACAAATGTCCAGCCTGTAGTGAGTGCCGACTCCTGCAGTTTACTTTTATTTGTTTTAGCGCTGGCTATCGCCCTGGCCAAGGGAAATTCATACAGATAAAAGCAAATACTTAAGAGTACATAAGAGTAATACACTAGGATAGCTGAACACTATTTTAACGTCAAAAGTGATATTACTCTTCAATAGAAGAGTGACACAGACAATCAATCCCCTGTACTTAATAAAAAAAAAACCCAACATAAATACTGATGTTTATGTACAGAGCCATAAGCCATACATATGGCCTTGCTCTTCAACAGAGCGTTGACTCCTGCAAGAAATTAACACAAACAGCGAAGTTTGAGACTGTGACATAAACAGAAAAGCGCATAGTAAAAGTTTTTTGTCCCCTCTTCTCAAGATTGTTATATAATGGCTTGGAGCTGATAGGTGTGAGGTCACTGGCAAATTACATATCAAACACAGTATGTTTTGAAATTCCAGTGCAAATATTTACTTTTTGAGTTTTACTAATTTGTTACATCTCAAAGAATGGATTAGTACACCTGGTTAAAACAGAGAGCCTAATCCTTTGGGTATGCAGTAGTATATTCGTATCCTTTAGTATCTTGCATGATTAATGCTGAAAGTAGATTGAAGTAGGATAAAGGGACCTTTATTATTCTTTTATCCTGCTGGAGCAGTGAAGGGGGAGTGTTGACAGAACTCTCCCTCTCTACTCTTGTGGAGGAGGATTAATTGTGCTCCCCTTGCCCCCTTATTTTAATTCCTCTGTATGTGGACTTGAGGAAGTACTTATGGAATGATCATCCTAAACTCCACATAAGGTGTTTTTATAAAGAATTATAACCCTTTTGATTCAAGCTGTATATAGGACATTTGTGAAGAAGCTCTTGAGCAGGGACCATGTCTATCTTATTCTTTGTAAGTGCCAGGTACATCGCTGGCGCTATATAAATGCTTATAATAATAATAATAATAATACTCAAGCTTTTCTTATTATCATTGAAGGCTGAACACTTGCTTTTTGCTTTTACCTCTATCTTCAGTTAATTTAATTAATTGCCTCCCATGGATTCCAGTATCATCTCTACGCTGATGACACCCAACTCTGTCTTTCTACCCCCTCTCTCTCCTCTTCTGTCCGCTCACGCCTCGTCAGCTGTCTCTCTGATATCTCCGCCTGGATGTCCGGATGTCAACTCAAGCTCAGCATGGCCAAGATTGAACTCCGCATTTTTCCTCCCTCCTCTTCCTCTTCCTCTTACCTGCCCATCTGCATCGATGGAGTCACCATCCATCCTGTTCTCCAAGCCCGTAGCTTCGGCTTCATCTTTGACACGCACCTCTCTTTTAAACCTTACATTGACTCTGTTGCCAAATCCTGCCGATTCGCCCTCCATAACATTGCTCAGATCCACCCCTTTCTCTCTACCTCCTCGGCCAAAACCCTTGTTCATGCCATGGTTATCTCTCGCCTCGATTACTGCAACCTCCTCCTTGCTGGCCTCCCTCGCTCTCACCTGTCCCCCCTTATCGCAATCCAAAACTCCGCTGCCAAGGTCATTCACTCTGCCCGTCGCTTCGACCATGTGCAGCCTCTCCTCTTCTCTCTTCACTGGCTCCCCCTTCCTGAACGTATCCTGTTTAAACTCCTGGTATTCACGTTCAAAACACTCCACAACCAAGCTCCCCCTTACCTCTCGGACCTAATCTCCCTACGCACTCCTGCACGCGCTCTCCGCTCTTCCTCTGTCCCCTCCCTCACTCTCCCTCGTTTCTCCTGCTCGCCTAACCGCCTTCGACCCTTCTCCCTCGCTGCCCCCCATGCCTGGAACTCCCTCCCTGCCCACATCCGCCTTGCCCCCTCCCTCCGCTCCTTCAAATCCCTCCTCAAGACCCACTTTTTCCTCGCCGCCTTTCCCAATGCCTGCTAGTCGTTCCCCATATACTTACTGTCTGCCCTCCTCTGCAGACTGCTGCAACCAACCTGATTGTAACCAAGCCAAGCACACGCACCTGAGACTTCGCATCCGCCTGAATGTTTGTTTGTCTTCTCCCCTGTCTCTCCCACTGTCCCCTCTCCCTGTCTCCCCCTCCTTGTCTTTTAGATTGTAAGCCACAAGCAGGGACCGCATCTATTTCTATGTTCTGTACAGTGCCAGGTACATGACTGGCGCTATATAAATGTTTATTATAATAATAATAGGAAAGCATTTTTTACTATTTTATTAGTCACAAATATTTGCTTACACTACATCAGACTAGCTAAATGGGGTATAGCATTGTCATTTATGACAGTTTCTTCAAGGTTGGGGGAAAAGGTAGCAGCAGCTCAAGTCTGAAAGTATTTTATTTACATGTATTATTTTAAAATATCCTGTATTTATGAGACGTTTTAGGGCTTTTGTTATTAGCCTTTTGGTTCTTCCTCCAGTGTCCCTTCTCAGTTCGCATGGTGCAGCATCTGGCACACAGTCTCGAGTTCTCAAACAGTCTGTTAGGAGAATGTGCCTATGCAGTTCCTTTTATCCATTCAGTGTGTAAAAATAGGTGTGGCTCTGTCCGCCTCTCAGTTCTTCCTTACCACTGAAAGGCACAAATCACTGTTGCCTTCCTCCTGTTAGCTGCTCCACCAAGGACAGATTTTGGAAAAGATTCACTGTCTGAGGAGGAAAAGATACTCTCCTGTTGGCTTACAAATACTTATAGCTATTTCAGGCCTAGTTTGCAAAATACAGTGCTGTTCTCGGGGAATGAATGCTACCACATTTAGAGAGAATACTCAAGATTGTGGCTGCTTACATAAGAAGTGCCATACTTATTGGAGCATTGTTAGACCAATGGAGCATTTATGACTCTATCCTCTAAGAATTTATTTAATTTTTGTTTATGGTACTAGTCTTCACTGCTGCCTCTGGCAATAGGTTCCACAACCATATTGTCCACTGAGTGGAAAAAGTACTTTTCTTTTGTTTGTTCTAAATCTACTACCATTTAACTTCAGAAAGTGTCCCCTTGTTCTCTTATTGTGAGAGAGGGCAAACAAGCTTAAAGCTCTGGCTGCAGAGTGAAGGCTTACCAGTCAAACTGAGTTCCAGGCAGTAGGCACTGGGTGATTTCAGATGTGAAATCACCCCACACCAGGATCCGTTTCGGATCCCGGTGAGGAATCAGTCCGGCTGTCCTTCCGACGTGCCAGCCTGATTCCCAATGGGGATCAGGGAGGGGGCGGGGCGTGAGTGCGGCCGCACAGCCGCGCCCCCCCGTGCTTCCCTGGCTGCCTGCCTTCCGGGAGACGGGCGGGCACAGCGGCCAATCCGGCTGCTGCGCCCGATCCTGCATCAAGGTCTGGGCCATGATCCGGCCGGCGGAAGGTAACAGACGTTACTTTCTGTCAATTCCGGATCGTGGCTACCGTGACCATGCTTGGGGCCTGATCCCACCACGCTTTCAGACCTCCAGCGTGGTCAAAGAGGTTCCTGCCAGGGGTTCACTGGGGTGAACATCTGGCGGGAATCTCTTTGGGTGCTGTCAGACATTATGCTACCGCAGCCACCACAAGGGGGTTCACTGTGGTTGACCGTGGTATCGTAGCGTCTGAAGTTACCCACTGTTGTGTAGTCAATGGTGAACTCAATTCTTATGTGATGGATTTCCTGGCTCAGTCAGGAATCTTTAGGGACATGTTGATCACAGATCTTCTCTTCGAAGACTCTACCCTCCCAAATACCCACACAGATGAGTCTTTAATCTTCCAAATAGATTTTTGGTCAAATCTTCCTTTGAGCTTTCCTTGCTCAAATCTTCAGTTCTGACTCCTACTTGGCTGAGGAAGGACCCTGTGAGGTCCAAAAGCTTGCACATTTCCACCAACAGTTGGTCCAATAAAAGTTATAATTCAAGCTACTTTGTCTCCATCTCTGTCACTTGGTACCAACATGTCAATCGCACACTCCCTGGAAATAGAAGCAAGTCATACCCTAGTCATCCTGCAGATATAGCACCCACCTGTCTTTCTCCTATAAGACACTGAATTTGTGGGAGGAGAAATTCAAACCAGTCTGCCAGATGTTCTTCCACATCCTTCAGTAGTAACCCCACATCTCACATAGTCAGCAGTTTTCGTAAGAGCCTCACATCAACTCTGCATCTCGGCCCTCTTCAATGACTGAGATTATCACAAACTGCTGAGTACTGGACTCTTTACCAAAAGAGTCCATACAATTTGGCACCATCTTCATCCTAAATCCACTTTTCCTGTCCCTTTAAGAGGCTCATTTCACAAGAGTTTGATATGACAAAAAGTCAGCCCTCCAGTTGGGAGCTATAAAGAGGGTACCTCAAGGGTACACAGGTACATGGGTTCTACTGTTCGTACTTTCTCATCCAAAAGAAAAAAGGTGATCTCTGCCTCATCATCTCTCCTCCCCTCTCCTGTCTCCCTCCTGTCCTGTCTTGTATTACAAACTGTGTCTCTGACATCTTCGCTTGGATGTCTCTGTCAACTCAAACTTAGTATGGCCCAAACTGAACTGCTTATCTTCCTCTTCCTTCTCAATTTCCATTGATGGGGTCGCCATTCAGCCTATCCCTCAGGGCATGTAGCCTGGGGTTCATCTTTGACTTCTCCCTCTCCTTTAAACCTTAAATAGAATCTGTTGCTAAATCCTGTCATCTCTTCCTGCATAACATCGCTAAGATCAGTCTTTTCCTCACTGTCACCATTTCTAAAGTCCTATTTCATGCTCTGGTTATCTCACCTTGACTATTCAATTGCAACCTCCTTCTCACTAGCCTTTTCTGCTCTCACCTTGCCCCGCTCTCATCTACTCAAAACTCTGCTGCCAAGATCATCCACCCACCTGCCGCTTTTATCACATGCAGCCTCTCCTCTCTCAAATGTCTCCTTCTGCCTGAACGCATTCAGCGCAAGCTTCTTGTCTTTACCGACAAAGCTATTCATGGCCTTGCTCCCCATCTCTGCACTCATATCGTGCTACACTCCCATCCAAAAGCCACCAACTACCTTTGCTTGCTCACGACTCCGCTGCTCCTCAAAACACATTTGTCCATTCTTCCATGTTGCCCCCTCCCCCCCTGACTGAAACTCCCTCCCTGAACACATTAACTCCTCTCCCTCCCTCCCAACCATCACATCTCTCCTGAAAACCTACCTTTTCCATCAGGCCTTCCCTAGCTCCTCATCCCCTTAATCCCCTTCCTGATTTTCTCATCATCACCTTCCCCTGTGTAACTAAGCTAAGTACGTGTACCTGCAACCTCATGTCTTCTTGAATATATCCTCGTCTCTCCTTCTGTTATCCCCACTCCTTATCTCTCTTCCCTCGTCTCTCTTAGATTGTAAACCTCCCAAGGCAGGAACCCTGTCTTATTTTCAGCCATTGTAAAACGCCAGGTATATTGCTGGCACTGTATAAATCCATCTCATCATCCATCCTCATGAATCTAAGCTATCTTAACATATCAGCATCTCAGTTTCCACAGTCATCCTCCCTGCACAGTTGTTTGAAGCTTAACCTCAAAGACGTATATTTCCACATTGCTGTTCAACCTGAACACCAGATATGCCCATGTTTCACTGTATGTAGGCACCCAACTATAGAGCCTTTCCATTCAAACTCTGCACCACCCAAATATATTTTTGAAGTAATTAGCCATTGTTGATGTCTGTCTCTGGAAACAAGGCATCCATTCTACTGCCTACCTAGATGATTGACTACTCAAGGAAGGCTGTACTTAAGAGTCATTAAACTGTCTTTTTGACCCTCACCCTGTTGTGATGAACTATGAAAAGTCTAGGTCACCTCCTATGTTTAGAATAAGCAGAGTTAGTGTCCACATTGGCCAGAGCCCTACTACTATTAAAAAAAAATCACTGAAATGAAGGACATCTTCTGCTCGCTGCCATCAACCTTGTTGTAATAATAAAAATGTTTTGAGCTTCTGGGACACATTACAACCACCATCTTTATAGCTCTGCTAGCTAAGCTACAGTATTGAGTATTTCAGTATGAATATGGCAGTAGCTGTCCCTCTGAAACCACTGTTATCTTTCCTCTGGATGCAAAACCTTCCTCAATATGTGTCAAACTCTTCTCTTCAGACAAGATACTCCTGTCATGCTTTAGTCATGGATGCCTCCAACATAGGCTGAACACACATTTAGGCCCCTTGTCAATCAGGTGAGGTTCAGATGAAATTCGTACCTCATAGTCTTTACTAGTGGTAGGTTGGGTTGGGAATCCATTCTGCAGTATTGCAGCAATGGTGGCAACTTCATCATTTGATAATTTGTGGTAACTTAGCACCATGATGATGATTTCACCATTAGTGCAAACATACCCTTAGACAACCACGGGCTGGTTTCTTTATCATTCATCACCTTATGCTTTCCAATCCTGCAGTATTGAAATGCTGAATTTGCTTTCACAGTCACCTTCTTTTGAGATTAACCTATCGTAGAAATGTTCACTCTTATAGTTTTCTTTGATATCATGTTTCAAAAATGGCAGTAAACTTGCTTAATCTTCGTTTATAAACTTGGACTGTGATGAATATTTGTTGTGTTATCCCAATAATGGAGTTTTCTTCCTGTTTGCTTACAAATCAACATAATGTGAAAATCATCTTTCATCCTCTACATTCACAAACTAATGCAATACTGTGTCAGGCTAATGAAGGATGTTTTCAGTGAAAGTTAAACTTGGCTCACCTTAGAAGAACCCAAAAACACCAATTCCCACCTGTCTCCTATATTCTCTCTTCTACTTTACCAAATCATCAATCCCATCATCATCTCCATCTTCTATATTTACATGTGTAATAAGGAAAAGCTGATGGGAAACTTGAAATTGTATGTGTTTGCACTTTTTACTTTTCACCTCATCTCAGATTATATTGATCCTCTTTTTAAGGGAAGACTTTCAGAAGCACTGATGAGTTATCTTCCTTCTTTTTAACTCTCAATGGGCACCTATCATCTTTATCTTTTAAAAAAAATCCCTCCTAAGTGAAAGTAACCGTTAAAAATATCAATACAACTTAGTTCATGTGCTATCCTTCAATTTGTCAGTGATGTCCTAGATTGCCAATTGCCAGTGGTTTTGGGACAACCTCACTTTCTCTGTCTTCCAAACTCTCCCTTCTCCAAGAATATGCTGATGATTTAAGGCCTGATCTTTTGAGGTGCTGAGCACTTTAGAATCTGGATTTCTCAGGATCCTGAGTAATATAGGTCTAGCATAGATTCCTAGTGAGCATCTATGACTTTAATGGGCAGAGAACTGTTTTTCCCTCAATGATTTCTTTAGTCTCTTTTTAAATAGCAAATACCACTGTAAATGGTGGTCTGGAGAATACCACCTCTGTAATGGACACATCCCAAATAGGTCTTCTGCTTCTGTGCTTTTAACTATGGAAATTTGCTATTTGACAAATAAAAGATGTTTACTTTAATAAATAAATAAATACAAAGTATACCGATGTTTGCAAAATGGCATTTTATGTTGTATTTGCCAATTTGGACAGAATGTCAAAATGTAAATTTAAAAGAAAATACTTTCTCTCTTTTACAATAGGACAATGAAAAAAGGACCCCTTTACATGCTGCTGCGTATCTGGGAGATGCAGAAATTATTGAACTTCTTATTTTATCTGGTATGTGTTTTCATGTTAATAGAAATGTACTAAGACCTTATTGAATTTTTTTTATTCTTTAGTTTACATTGCAATCCTCTAATTTTATTTAAATCACCTTTTATAATACTTTGCAGTTGTTACTTTAGAAGTTCTTCCCAATAGTAAATTTTCTGTAATGTCTTCTAGTTATTTTCAGCTTATGAATGAAGTGGTATGATTTGTCCAAATGTTTTGCTACACCATTTAAAAAAATAGCTAAAGGTATGTACTCAGCAGTGTTGAGATGCTACTTAGCAGAATAATTATGTTTTCTGACAAATTTGCTTTTAGGGAAACAGTTAAAAATGGAGATTGAGAATGGGACTCAAAAGTGTTGATACTTTTTCTTATTAAGAACTGCATTCATTACTAGTTTATATGCATACAAGATTTTTAGATTTGACATGAACAGAATAGCAAAGTCTCACTTGACGTGAATTTTACACTCTTTCCTACAGTTTTTAACGGATCTTGCTCTGCTTTCAGAGGCTTATTTTGCGTCCAAATGATGTAGGTATTTTTAGTTTGTCAGAATAGTATGTCTTGTGGCTTTTTTTATTTCTTTGGTTAGTAATTTATTCTTGTGGTTTCTTTTTGAAATATCATGTGGATAATTACTAGCTTTATTACTTCTATATTTTGTTTGTTTGTATTAGGTATGCCTTAAAACAGGGGTAAGGAACCTCATTCCCGGGGCCAACTGCACCCCGTGGCTAATTCTTACTTGGCCCCTTTCCAGTTCCTGGCCCTAGCCCTTGGATCCTACCCCCAAACACTGAATGGCTGAACTCAGAAAGGAAGCAGAGATGAGGGCATGCACACGGAGCTAAAGGACAGCTCCATGGCACAGATACATGATCTGGGCCCTC
Organism: Sphenodon punctatus; assembly: GCA_003113815.1. NCBI lineage: Eukaryota > Metazoa > Chordata > Lepidosauria > Sphenodontia > Sphenodontidae > Sphenodon > Sphenodon punctatus. The sequence goes on from QEPC01000068.1 coordinate 3,951,449, forward strand.
CTATTTCTGAACATACCCCTTAACCATTCATAACCCCAACTTTTATGTGGTCATCAGCACTTGTACTAATTTTCATAGTTGCTCCTGGGAGGGAAAAGGTTACCCCATCCCTGCCTTAAAAAAAATCCACACAGCCAAAATCTGTTCTGGAGTGGCCTCTTCATAGCCGTACCCATTGGAGTTGGCAGTAGCAGAGTTTGAACTATATGGCAAAGCACTGTTGTTAGAGTTCTTGTGCCCCTCTAGCCTGGTGAGTAAATACAGCACAAGCTATAGAGCAGGGCTGGGGAACCTTTTCCCTCCTGGGGGCCACTTTGAAAGCTTGTACAAGCTCCGAGGGCCACACAGAAGTTGGGGCAGAGGTGCTTAAGGGATTCACTCAAGGAAAGGAGCGCCCAGATCATGGATCTATGCCATGGAACTGTCTCCTATCCTTGTTTGCATGATTTCCTCTCTGCTCCCTTCCCGTGAACTCAGTTGCTGTGCTGTCCCCGCTCAGCCGAGCCTGTCTCACTCGCTCTCTCTTAGCCTCCTGCTTCTCTACAAGCCTTTACTCAGGCACTCTCTAGCCCGTGCACTCACCAACCTAATCCCGCTGCCATTTGAGCGGCACAGGTGTTCATGTTGTTCTCTGCCCACCCACGCTGTCAGGGCTCCCAGCAGCGTTCTCCTTAACACCATGGCAAATCAGCTGTGCTAACGCCACTGCCATTGACAGCGGGCTCCGCTCTCACTCCCGGGACATTTGGGGCAGGTGACCCTTCACACAGGTACATAACTTCTTTGTGACGAGACAAACAAGCTAATTAGATGGGTGTATATGGTTTTGTTTACCAAGTATTGAGACATACTTTCAAAATTGAGTGGCTTCTGCTTTTAAAGCCAGACCAGATTTTAAAATGTGTGTTGTCTTTCTCCTAGAGAGAGTAAAAAGAGAACTTGATACTGATCTGTGAGGTACATGAGAGAGTGAGCGGGGAGAAGGAAGGTTCTCAGATGGGGAACTCTTTGGCATATCTGTTCTAGTCATTCTAGTTGCTTAAGTAATTTTCTGTTGAGATTTCTGACACACCCACACTGGAACAAGTGTGCGTTTAAGATCGTTCACAGGCTGCTACTATTTATAGTGTTGGCATTGGCAGCTGCAAGATGATGTGGCCTTGGTCCTAGTGAGCTTACATTGTATAGAAAGTGTGATCCAGGATTTTGGAGAACCTCATAAAAGATTTTGATTTAATCAAAATTCAGGTTACTTGCATGGGGCTTTCAAGTGAGGGAGAGTGTGCTTCTGTTCCCTGCTGCTCAATTAAGTGGTAGAACAGAAGCATTTCCTGCCTCTTCACTCCCAGACCTGCAAGCCACATGCCGGGGCTTGCCAAAATTACACGAAGCAATTGATTTTAGATTTGTGGACAGGGGCTAGTGAAATTGGGGCTAGTGAAATTTTCAAAACAACCAACCTCAACTTGTGTAGTTCCTCCTGTAGAGCGCCCAAGGATAAATATTTGTAGCTAATGAAACCTGTATAATAAGTATCTAGGTAGATAAATGCAAGTAGATGAAATGTGCTGAACTTTAAATTTAAAATCTATATCAACAAGAGACAGGCAATACCATGTATAAATGCCACACAGGAAAATGGGTGTCCAGCTAACATAATGCCATGCAAGTCAGTCACTCGCTTCCATTGCAATGTATCAGAACAGCACTTCAGTTCTTTCCCACATTTAAAAAAAAATCTTTGAAAATAAATTGTTCTCTCAAAATGAAGAATCAGCAGGGGAGTTGGAAAAGTTGGGGTTGGGTTTCAGCTGGGATCACAGGAGGTTAGCATGTTCATGCTAGAGAAGACGTACTTCAGATAGTGGTTCTTTGCACAGAATAGCACAGGACAGTTTGCTGTTTCCAAACAGAAGTATCCTGGAGAGCTTCTTGGGCTGATGTTTGCTAGACAGAGAGGAATGATGCTATTTTGATGCTAGATAAAGCTTCTGCTTTGGAGCAGATAACTTGGAATCACCCCAGACCAAGTAAACTTCCAGCTTTAGTGGCGTCTGTTGATCTGATTGCTTTGAATCTGAAACATTTCCATACAACATTGCAAAGTATTGCCAAAGGATTCTTCCTCTCTGGATATCTCTTCAGTCAAATTTAAAAGACCAGACATTATGGTCTTTTAACTTAAAAAGAAAAATCCATGTTTCAGCAAAAGGTTGGTTGTGCATACTACCTTTTACATTTGTCACAATCATCTTACTTTGTTCAACTTTGTACCTACTGATTCTGCCTCCTACTAATTTTTTGTTTCTAAGATTAAGCTCTATCTTTCATTACATGTCTTTGCAATACCTAGCATGAAGGGACCTTGATCCTGATTGAGGCCTCTAAATTACTGTGGTACAAATTAAAGATAATTATAACTCTAAGGCCATATAATATCTGAATGCCAACATTACACCAGTGCTTCAGAGTCTGCACTGGCTGCCAGTAGCATTCCATGCACAATGCACTGTGCTGGTTTTGATGTATAAAACCCTAAACAGCCTGGGCCCTAAATATCTAAAGGACCACCTTCCTCTTTAGGGTCCCTTTGTGGCTCCTGAGGTCATCCCGGGACACCCACTTGTAGGTGCCATTTCCCTGTGATGTTTTTATGATGAGGGCATGCAGGGAGGCATTCTCGGTAGCTGTCCCACGATCATGGAACTCCCTCCCCTTGGAGGTTCACGTAAGACCAAGCCTGCTCATCTTCTGGAAACAATATAAGATCTTTCTATTTGGCCAGGCATTTACTGATAGGGATAGGTTGGGATGGGATTGGGGGTGTGTGTGTGTAAGGGTGGGTTGAGTTGGGGTGTTGAGGATTTTTGTTGATATGAATGGCTTTTTATTTCTGTTTTTTATTATTGTAAGCTGTCCTGAGCCTCTGTGGGAATATCGGCATAGAAATGTGGCTAAAGAAATAAATCGCACCCCTCTGCGGCTCCTAAGATCAGCCAAGAGTGCCCTCTTGCAAGTTTCACCATTGGCCCAGGTCTATGTGTGGCCTTGGTCGATGACCTGCATCTGGAGATTGACAAAGGGAATTCTGCCCTGTTGATCCTGTTAGATCTTTCGGTGGCCTTTGATAGTGTTGTTCACGTGGTGGTGTTGACACAACTTAAGGACCTGGCAGGGGTGTGTGGGACTGCTCTTGAGTCGTTCTGCTCCTGCCAGGGAGGTCTCAGAATGTGGTGATGGGTAATTGCTTGTCGTCCTGTTCGGACCTCCCCCATGGGGTCTCGTAGGGTTCTGTTGTTTTCCCTCTTGTTCAATGTGTATATGAGGCCGCTGGGCGAGGTCGTTTGAAGGTTTGGGGTGAAGCGTCATCAGTATGTTGATGAGAGTCTCCAGTGCTTACCCGAAGCCTGGCTGTTGTCGGGGGTTGGATGAAGATGAGCCGATTTCAAGTTGAATCCAGACAAGGCTGAGGTGATGATGGTTGGCTGACCTTGTGACCAGAGGTGTAACTACTCACTCTCTTAGAGGAGCAGCTGCAAACTTGGCGCTTCTAAATGGATGGGATTGGGACTCCTGTTATTGATGGAGTCCGGCCCCCTCTGGTCAATCAAGTTCACAGTCTGAGTGCTTCTGTTTCCCTTGCTGCACCTAGATTTTCAGGTTGCAGTGGTGAGCAACGCTTTTCGCCAACTCCATCTGGTGAGTAGACTGTGGCTTTTTCTTTCTGATTCAGATCTGGCTGCTGTCATCCATGCTTTCATCACCATGAGTCTAGGTTACTGCAGTGTGCTCTATGTGGAATTGCCCTTGATGACTGTTCGGAAGCTGCAGATGGTGCAGAACGTGGCGGCTTGCCTTCTTTTGGGGGCGAAGCACTGGAAGCACATTACACCAGTGCTCTGAAGTCTACACTTGGCTGCCTATAGCTTTCTTGGCACAATTCAAGGTATTGGATTTGACCTTTAAAGCTCTAATGGACCAAGCCCCACATATCTGGGACCCACGTGTCTGAGCCTCACATATCTGAGAGACTGTCTGTCCTTCCATGCCCCATTGCATGGTTTTCTTCATCCCTCGCAGTCAGGATTTCGTCCGGGTTATGGCACCGAGACCGCGCTTGTGGCGTTGGTCGACGATCTGCGCCAGGAATTAGATCAGGGTTGTTTGGCCCTGCTGATTCTATTAAATCTGTCAGCTGCTTTTGATACCGTTGACCATGAGATGTTGGTGACGCTCCGGCGGGGGTGGCCGGTACGGTTCTTGGCTGGTTCCACTTCTTCCTGGCTGGAAGAAGTCAGCGAGTGGTGCTCGGGGATTATTTTTCATCATACTGAGATTTCTAGTGTGGAGTCCCTCAGGGTTCTGTTCTGTCCCCTCTCCTGTTCAGCGTGTATATGCAGCCACTTGGCGAGGTGGTCAGGAGGTGCAGAACGCAGCGGACTGTCTCCTGGTGGGATTGGGCCGCCGGGAACATATTACACCGGTTCTTCAGTCTCTGCACTGCCTACCTATAGTCTTCCAGGACCGATTCAAGGTGTTGGTGCTTGCCTATAAAGCCCTAAACAGCCTTGGCCCGACCTATTTGCGGGACCGCCTCACTCCCTGAGTCCTGGATCCCCCGAGTCTGCCAGGCGGCCACGATGGAGAGAACCTTCTCAGTGGCTGCTCCACAGTTGTGGAACTTCCTGCTGGTGGAGGCCTGTTTGGCCCTGGATCTCCCCTCTTTTTGACACTGTTGTAAAACGTGGCTGTTCCACCTGGCTTTTGATGGGGAGGATGGGGAGGGCGGGGGGAATGGGCTAGGGTGGGGGGTGGTTAGGAATGTTTGAATTTCTCCTTGTTTTGAGAATTTTAAGTGTTTTTATTGTTGACTGTAAGCCGCCCAGAGCTGCCTGTGGCAGGATGGGCAGGGTAAAAAGTTTTTAAATAAATAAAATAAATAAATTGCTTCCCCTGCTATCGGCCGGGAGAGCCTCCCTGTAAGTACCGTCTTTTAGTCTTGTTTGTACGATGAGGACTCGTAGAGAGGTGGTGTTGGTTGCTGCCCTGATGCTATGGAACTCCCTTCCCCCCCCCCCCCCAAAAGGTTTGTTTGAGCCCGAGCCTGAGCATCTTCCAGATGTGTTGTAAGACCTTCCTGTCTGTAAAGGCATTTGGTGGACAGGGATTTGGGGTTGGGGGGTGGGGGGTTACAGGTGGAGAATGGGGAGATGGCTTTGTGGGAAGGTTGGGGGCTTTGGGCAGTTGTTTTTGTATTTATGGTTTGTGAGCCGCCCTGAGCCTATAGGAAGGGCAGCGTAAAATTTGATTAAATAAATATGATCCAGGCTTGCAGAGAGGTGTTCTTGGTGGCTGCTCCAGTATTTTGGAACTCCCTTCCCATGGCGGTTCATCTAAGCCATAGCCTGGGTATCTTCTGGAGACAGTGCAAGACTTATTTATTTGGCCAGTGATTCAACAGGCAGTTGTAGATCTTGTGGTGGGAGTCTTATGAGCATTTTATGTGATTTTATAGGTTTTATTTTGTTTTTTATTATTATAGCCACTCTGAGCCTTTGTTGTGGGGATAGGACAGGATAAAAAATTAAATAAATAAATGCTTTCAGTGGAACATTGGGAATTCCCAAGCCCTACAAGTCTCTCCTGTGACTGGGCTGGACTTGTATTTGTTACATCACTGTAACATGACTTATTCTCTTGATCTGGCACTATCTGTGTGTCATCCTGGGAAACTGGGAAGCTGATAAGGATGCATAAGTGAGGCTGGTTCTGACTTAGCATGTGACTCTTGTGAACATGGCTTTAAAAGTGATGCTGATTATCACAGAGCAGAGAACCCTATTCTCAGATTTGGAGCTCTGAATTTTTTCATAGAGACAGGGTAGTCCTCAGACTCAACCCAGCCTTTATTTCCAAGATCAATTCCTCATTTCATACAGAAACAGAATTTAACCTGCCATCCTTTTGTCCTAAGACAGGCCAGGGAGAAGGAATGGCATACCTTATATGTTAGGAGGGCACTCAAGGTGTCCTCTCAAGAACTGGTCACTTTAGAAACAACTCAGCTGTCTTCCTAGCCCTTGGGTTTAGAAGAAAAGGGAAGAAGGTAGCAAAGTTCACCTTTTCTAGATGGTTGAGGACATGCATTCTAGAAGCCTACAAGGCAGCTGAGTTACCTCCATCATCAGGGGTAACTACTCACTCTCTTAGAGGAGCAGCTGCAAACTTGGCGCTTCTAAATAGGGCCTCAGTGGAAGAGAGATGTAGAACTGTGGGTGATTTCAGACGTTACGGGGCCCATTGGCCCCGTACCGAAATCACCCCAATCATTCCCTGCCGGGGTCACCCCATCACGCCATAACAGACGTGCCGGGGGGATCCCAGGGGGGAATCTGGGAGGGGGAGGGGCCGCGCGGTGCAACCTGCGGCCGCACGGCCCCACCCCTTCCATGCTCCCGCCTTCCGGGGAGACGGGCGGGCGGCGGTGCCAATGCGGCCACCGCGTCGGGCCGGATTCGCCATGGCCAGACGTTACTTTTTTTTGGTCCCCGCTGGGGATCTCTTTGACCACGCTTCCTGGGACATTCCCCCCGCTAGCCCAGGAAGCGTGGTTCAAATTGACCCCATGTGCCGATTGAGCGTGGCGAACATCTGGCGGCTGCCAAACAGACGTTCGAGACACATTGACCACAGGTGGGTATTCACCGTGGTTCACTGTGATCTCGTAACATCTGAAAATACCCTGTGTCTTGGTTCTTGGTTCGCTCCTTTTCTAAGCACTATAAGGTGCTGACTCCTTAGCATCCGCAGAGGCAGCCTTTGGCCACAGGATGCTACAGAAGGTTCTGCAGGAATAAATCCAACAGGGCCTCCATCAGGGAAGGGCATCTTGGGGCGTGGACTTGGGAGGGAATTCACCCTCTCTAGGAAAGACATGTTTTGGGATTTCCCATCAGTCCAGGCTGCCCACCCTGCACTGGGGGGGTGGGGGTGAGGTGAATTCCCACTTAAATCAGTGAATTCCCGTTCTTCTCCCTTGCAGAGTGGGCAGCCTGCACGGATTCTCTTGTCCTTCCCAGCACAGTACAGTGGGAAGCTTAAGGAGGATATACTTTTCTGTCAAGAACTTTCCACTCTTTACTCTATAGTAAAATCTTGTTTGGTTATATGTTTTATTACTTGAATAGCTTACTAGTTTGGTTAGCTTTGACAGTCTCATCCTGGGGAGCTGAGGGAGAATGGCCCCTCCTACTCACAGAGGCTTCCAATCTTCAATCCTGCCTACTGCAAGTGAGGAGGGACAATCCCATCAGTCCCGGCTGCTACGGAGAGAGACAGGAATTCACTGATAAATGGAAATTCACCTTTTTGAGAGAAGATTACTGATTTCTTTTTTTGTAAGGCAACTCCAATAATACTGAATGTCTTTGAACTCCTTTGGTTATTTTTGCATGTTAGAATACTATGGAGATTCTCTCGGTTTGGGGTATATTTGGTGATAATGAATATCCATCCGTTTCTTTATATGTTACAAAATTTCCCCCTTCTATAAAAGTTTTTTTCTTCCAAGAACTTTTCAACAGCAATTTTTTCAGTTGATAAAACTGCTGTGGCTTTATTCATGTGAAGTAGTTAGCGTAACTGCCTCAGCATTCACACTAGATTCAAAAATTTGTATGCTCCCTTGAGATAATTAGCATGCATACCCCCACAGGAATAAACTACCCTTTTCGTTCAGTATTTCCTGCGTGCCTGAGGTAGAGAGATGCCAAAAGCCATAGCAAATCCCCCTGGGTACTGTATCGTGTATATCTTGTATGAACATTGAGTGTTCTACTATCCTTCTCGCTTCACCTTCTGAAGCATGACCTTTCATGGGCGACATAATTATCAAAAGAAATAAACTCTCTCTGCCAGGTTAATATTTGACTTCACTATTAACACTTCATGCTTCAGCGGTTTTTTTTAATGCACAGAACAATATGAATGTTTTCCAGGATCAATGTTTTGTTCTAAATATTAAGAAACGGATTGCCACATATTTAGTAACAAAGTAGTCTTGTTCATTTATTCCTGTGTATAACAGTGATACACTGTATAGTTATGTAGGTAATCCTTGATTAATTGCTTTGTTGTTTACACTATGGAATACTTTCCAGAACAATTTTGTACGTAAACTATTACTGTACCAGGAAGCAGGAAACTGATTCTGCTTCGGAGTTGAGGATATATTATTCAAGAGAGTAAATGTTTCAAGTAACAGCAAAGACTGGTCTGGAGACCTTATAGAATTAGTGTGGATTTTATTTTCAGTGGCTGCCAAAGTCATTAATGAATGTTAAACTTAAGAAATTCATTGTTAATTCTAGTTTAATCATTAATATCTGTGCTGCTCTTTGAAAAAGTGCTGTGTAAAGCCAGAATTCAGATTATACCACCAGTTCATTCAGATCAAGGTGAATCTGTGGTGGTTCCTGGAATTGGGGCATTAAAGAGAGCTATCAGTTTGAGACTAAGTTCAAAGGAAGCTGAACTAATGTTGGTAGGATGGGGAAATAAGCTGGATAGTTTGTCAAGATCCTGTGTGTCCCTGATGTAGGAAGATTGCTAACAAGTAGTTCATACTTCATTTTCCTGTCCCAACAGGACTTCGGAAGACCAGTCGGTTAGGAGGAAAGTATTCAAACCAGTATAGCTTCATGGGTGTGGGATAGCTTATGTGGTTGTGACTCCCTCATTGGATGAGGTGAGGTGGGGTGTGTTTTTTTTCTTTTAGGAGGTGTCAGAGGAAACTGACACCGTTTCTCCTGTCTCTTCCATCTTCCAACTGTTTCAGGGTTTTATTTTATTTATTTATTTATTTAGTTCAATTTTCATCTCATCCTTTTCCAAAGGCTCAGGGTGACTAAAAACATTGTAACAGCGTGCTGTTCACCTGGGTAAGTCCTTGCAGGACTAGGCCTATCAAGCACTCTCTCTTTGGGGAATTCCACCTCAAGTCCTTTATTTATCATACAAAACAGTGTCCATAGCAGTTGTCCACCATATATAGCTCTTCGCCATATACAGCGCCACAATACTCTCAGTCTCTGTGGGCCAGGCACAGTCCCTCCTGCAGCCCACCAAATCCCTTCTGCACAGGCACTTCTTTCTAAGCAGGGTTGTGAGGAGGAAGAACCCAATTCCAGCTCCCATCTCCTCAATAGCTCCAGGGCGTCTTCTGTCAAGGCTGCCAGCTCATCTGCCTACACTCTGCAGCTCCAAGAAGTCTCCCTTGGATGTTTAGAGACAGACTCTCTTTCTAGCTCCTGCCTCTCCTGTAGCCGCTCTGTTTCCCCACAGACCTCTATCTCTTGGCTGAGGCAGAGCTCTCTCAGGTTTCTCCCCAGACTGAGCCTAACTCAGGCTTTTGGCTTGTGGCTGGCTTCTGCCATGCCCAAGCACAGATGGCAGGCTATCAGGCACTGTTCACTACTGCACACAGTGCCTGTACCTTGGGTAATGCCTTCAAACCGTCTGTGCTACTCTTTTAAAGGGCCAGCTTCTTTGGTATGCTGCACCCTTTCCCCCTTGGGGAGACTGTTTATATCCTCAGGGAAGCAGCACCTCACATTTATATAATTCACAGCTATACAGTGTTACTTTACATAATTCCTTTTAGACTTTCAGCTCAATTGCCTTCTACCTTTCTTGTTGGGGTTACCGGCACCCTACAAACCCATCTGGCATTTACCCATTAAGATTCATATCATATAGTCTATCACACTCCTCTATATCAGTATATGCTGTGAGTGACCAGCTCTATTGCCTTCACCCTGTCACTCAGGGTCTGGCCTATACCCCTTGGGCACTGGTTCATCGCCTTTACCCTGTAGCTTGGGGTCTTGCACTATGGGATTTGATCCCTCGGTCTGTTCTCCTTCGCCCCTTACAGCCAGCCTGGTCTACTGGTTTCGCACACACTGTTCTCAGTTACTGTACTCAGTTCATAGTAGGGCCACTAGAGCAACCCTTTTTCCAGCAGGGCTCTCATTACATCCATGGCCCTTGTCTCAGTCATTGTAGTATATACATATACATTTTTCACAAATCAACAATACCCATATAAACCTTTTAGGCTGCTGGTTCCGTTGCCTCTCTGTAACCTTTCTGTTCTATTTTACATTGTGTCTCCTTAGGGTGCCAGCTCCATCGTGTACACCCTGCACCCATTTATCTATCATTAGGCTGCCAGCTCCTACAGCCTATCCTATTCCTGCAGTCTTACAGTCCCGAGTGGCCAGCTCCATTGCCTGCACCCTACCGCTCTATTTTGCTGGTCCCTTTAGCCTGCTGGCTCTTCCGCCTACAGCCACTTTGTCTTTGAGACCCCTTCTCCTGCCTAAGAAGGAGTGGGAGCCAGGCTCACCTGACCTTTCCTGACTACCAGTTCTGGGACCCTAACATATGTGGGTCTTCAGCCCATCATACCCTTATTCTGTCCCATTCTCTTTAGTTACTAGTTCTTTCCCAGAACTCTCACTTGGCTTGTGGACTCCCTCTGAGCTGCCTTTAGCCTTTCAACCTCCTTCTTAAGAGAGGCATTTTGGGCCAGCATCAGCTTGACTAAGGTTTTCAGGGGGTCTATATCCTCTGGACAGGCCTAATCTTCCTGCTTCCTCTGGTCCTGCACTAGTGCTCCTTCACTATACTGGTCTGGACTGGAGCTTTCTGTGTTGCATCTAAGCTGGATGGGGGCTTGTCTCCATCTAATCTCTCTGGGCTATCCCTAAGCCCTTCCACCACAGTTATGGCCTGCTCGCTCACTCACCACCACTGTGGTTGAGCCAGACACCTCCCTCTGTTCCCTCTCTGAGAGGACCTTTAAGGTGAGTTTGTGCCCTCCCCGCTAGGGCTCCCTCCCAGGGCAAGCCTATTAAGGTGTCCCTCCCATTGACACCTCCAGCATCGTTTAGGTATGGGGAGGTGTTTCGACCCTGTACATTTCTCTAAGGGGGGAGTCTCACTTTCCTCTGGGGCTCCTAAAGCTGTCTTCTTATCTCCACTTCTAAAGCTGTCCCTTCTCTTCCTCTGGAGACAAGCCCACTGTACATGTCCCACCTTGTGGCAAGCCAAGCATCTTTTCCCATGCTCCCCTCTCAGGACTCGTGGTGTCTGTCTGGCTCTACCTCTCCGGAAGGGGCAAAGCCTCCAAAGATGCTCCTGTTGCTCACAAGTATAACATGTTCTTGAAGTGTCCCTTCTCGAAGCCCAGAGTCCTCAACTTCCAGTTCAGGTATACATATGAGGGGCATTCCCTCCATAAATGTCCCAAATACCAACAACTGTAACAGGCCTTTGAGGTACCCACCCCTTTGGGTCCCCAGTACCTCCATTCTCTTGGGAGCGTTCCTCACTGCTCCTTCTCTTTCTCCATCATAGTGGGTCCTCACTGGCCGCTAGGTGCTCCTCTGGCTTGGGTCTACTGCTATGTCCTTGCAGGACAAGGCCTATCAAACACTGTCTTTTTGGGGAATTCCAGCTCAAGTCCTTTATTTACCATATAACACAATGCCCATAGCAGTTCTCCACAGCAGGGTTGTGAGGAGACAGAGCTAGTATGGTGTAGTGGCTGGGTGCTTAGTACCTGGGCTGGGAAGTAGGGGGAAGCCCCGGTTCAAATCTCACCTTAGTCAGAAACTCACTGGATAACCTTGGCCAGTCACAGTACTCTCTCAGCCTAACCTACCTCACTGGGTTGTTGTGAGGATTAAAAAGTTGTGTTAAATTGTTCTATGTGAAGCACTCTGAGTGCCATAGCAGGGGAGTGCTATATAAAAATTAAAAATAAAATTCCCAGCTCCTGCCTCTTCTGTAGCTCCAAGGTGTCTTCTGTCAACGCTGCTGGCTCATCTGCCTACACCCTGTAGCTATAAGAAGTCTCCCTTGGATGTTTAGAGGCAAAGCTCGCTCTCTCTCTCTCTCGTTCCTGCTTCTCTGGTAGCCACCTGACTGCTTCCCTTTGCCTCAGCCAAGAGCGTGCTCTCTCACCAGACTAAGCCTACCTCCGGCTTTTAGGCTTGTGGCTGGCTTCTGCCACAGCCTGTCACCTGTACTTGGGCATCAGGTGTTGTCCACTACTTCATGCAGTGCCTGTGCCTTGAGTAGCACCTTCAACCTACTGATGCTACCTCTCNGGCATCAGGTGTTGTCCACTACTTCATGCAGTGCCTGTGCCTTGGGTAGCACCTTCAACCTACTGATGCTACCTCTCTTAAAGGGCCAGCCTTTATGATATGCCGCACCTTGCCACAAACATATAAACCAATATATATGGTAAAACCCATACCCCCTCCCCAGTCTTAACATTGCCTGTTAAATGCCTGGCCAAATGAACAGGTCTTACGCTGCCTACAGAAGATGCTCAGAGTAGGGCTTTAGAGGCCCTCCAAAGGAAAGGAGTTCCAGAGCTGAGAATCAGCCATGTAGAATGCCTCTCAGCATGCCTAAGTCATATGGACCTGGACCAATGTTGAAACTTGCAAGAGAGCACTCTTGGCTGATCTAAGAGACCATGAAGGGGGACACAAGAGGGGAAGCAGATATTTAGATATGTAGGAACCAGACTGTTTACTATTACTAATACACATAAACATTTCTATAGTGCGACTAGGCATACACAGCACTTTACAGTCACAGATTTTCAGAGACAGGTCCATACCCTGTGGGCTTACAATCTAAGATGGACACAGATGAGGGAAACACACAGGGAAAGACACACACACACACACACATTTTTCCATTGATGGGGAATGGAGGCTGTGAGGTTGCAACTTGCTCAAGACCACCCAGTGAGTTCATTGGCTAGGGTGAGATTTGAACCCTGGTCTCCCAGGTCCAAGTCCAGCACCTTATTCACTACACCACACTGCCTGTTAAGGGCTTTTTAGCTCAAAACCAGTACTTTGCATTGTGCCTGGAATGCTGTTGGCAGCCAGTGAAGACTGATGCACTCGCTGAAGGAGTGCTGCAATTTAGTTTGGAAGGTGGTCTGGTCTGTTGTCCAGTAATTGGGCTGACAGTTTCTTCCTCTTGTAGGAGCCCTGTACCTGTTCCATCATGTGAGAACACCCTTCTATGTAGTCTCCATGGCAGCAGCAGGGCTTTCAGAAGTCTTTAGACTTTGTGACTTTTGGTCTATTTTGTTCTATTTAATAGGTCATTTGGGGATCGGATGCTGGAATACCACACCACCTAAACTATGCCTATATAGCAATAGGATACCTAAACTATGCCCATATAGAACTGATAATATATTATTTTTCCTTTAATTTTCAACTGTTTTATCAATATACTTCTGGGGAAGAATTGGAAGTTTTTCATTCCACTCAGGTTGGTGGAACATCCTGGTGTAACAAAATTATTTTCCAATCATTTTGGAAAAAATGCTGCTATTGTGTAACTAAATAATTGAAGACACTTTGCTACTGTATTTGAGGAGCAAAAAATTAGACCATAAAATTATTTTTTGTTTATCAAAATGAAAATTGTATAACTCAAAACAATTGGTGAGAAGTATTTAGTTTCTAAGCATCCGCCTACATTAATTAATTAACTTATAATGCATTTTCTAACAAGTTGTGTGTTTTTTTTTAAATTACTGTGCTTTGTTTTATACTTCGTTGGAAAGTGATTGTTTTTATGTTTTTTTTGTCAGTATATTCACTTTTGGGTTTTTTTGGTTTCAGGAGCTAGAGTTAATGCCAAAGACAGCAAATGGTTGACTCCTTTACACAGAGCTGTTGCATCTTGTAGTGAGGTATGAAATGTTTTGTACACTGTTCCATGTAATTATTTATTTATTTATTTATTTATTTATTTCATTAAATTTATTAGCCGCCCCCTCATGCCTACGGCATCTCGGGCCGGCTTACAACATCATAAAAACACAATAATAATAAATTCAACAACAATAAGAACACCGGACCCACTGTATACAGCCTCATAGTCTACATTTTATATTCCTTTTTCAGTTTCCATGGGGAAAAGTATTGTATAGAAAGTTAGAATATTCTTGTTATAATAGTTAGAATATAAAATTACTGAAAATGCCTAGAGACCCAAGTCTTTGGTAATACATTATTTAACTTCGCAATAAATTTGCCTAATTGTAGTTCCAATCCTAGAATAGGAAGAGACTCTAGGCAGAAAAAGTCAGTGCAAAAATCCATTTGTCAGAAGTTTTCAATGAAAGAAATCTAGACTAAGTAGAAGTAGTTATGTATTTGATAATCAGAAAAGCAGGTACAGTATATCTAACTAGAAATAATCAATGTAGTTTCAGTCCCTGGGAATAGACGAATTCCATTTCTTTATAAGGTCATCATTTTCTTTATTCTATGGTGATAGAAAGCAAGAAAAATATGATCTTTAGAGACTAAACAGGATATTTGTCTATGTTCATTTTAATACCTATGGTCTCCTACATAGTCATGCTGGTATAGCTGTAAGTTCTTAAAAACATATACAATATTCAGTCTGTTTTTTATAGGTCTGAATCTGAATTTAATGTTTGTATAAATTGTTACAGTAAAAGTTGCTTTGAGAATTATAAATGACATTTTGTTTCATCTTGTTTTTTAAATATGTACCAATGCTACCAAATATAGGAGGAAACTTATGCTTTCATATATATCATTGTTCAGAGATTTAATCGTGGAGATTAAAACTGGCATTAATTAGAATTTTAGTGATCTGGACATGGAAAAAAAAAAGGGTTTATTAAAAACATGCTGCAAGTTAGGATTGAGATGTAGTGAGGTCTTGGGCATCATATTTTGATTTAGCAAGCACATCATGAAATCATTCAACATACTTTTTCAGCTTGCTTTTTTGGTTCATGGATTTAAATTGTATTATTAAGACACTAAACTAAGTAGGAGATGTAGAGTGACTACATTGCTCTGTAGAATGCATGGCAGACTCCCTCCACATGAAGCCTAATGCACAGGTTACACTATTCGTGGAGCAAGGCAGGCAGTTCCCCTGGAGGCTCAGCAAAAAGACAGCAGCCTGAATGCTAGGTCTGAAATTGTGACAAGTCTTTGAGCCAGCTATGCATAAGAGAGAGTTTCTTTCTTCCCCTGTGGTACATCTGCAGAAGAATCTGTTAGTTTGGCTCACAAAGATATGGGCCATGAGCCACCAACCACTTACTCCAGAGTAGCCCAGTTGAACCCCTTGGGGCTAATCTGAAGTAAGTGGTTTGTGTCTATAGATGTCTCTCACCCCTCCATACCACTGCTGGAAAACAGAAGCGGTGTGTACTGTCCAGAGAAGCAGTTTAGAGTAGACTATGGCAACTTCTGGACCCCTCACCTCACACTGCTCCGGGCAGCATGTGTCACTTCTAGTCCCCAAAAGTGGCATTGGGGGACAGGAGCAACTATCACTACTTGGAGCATCACGTGGGAGGAGGCAGGCAGAATGTCTACCAGGATGTCAAGCACAATTGATGTCTTGGCCACCGCTGGACTAGATAATCCTTCAGTGTCCTTCGAACCCTATAATCCTAAGTGTAGCTTGTCAAGTTTTAGTATGTTTACAGCTCTGGAATTCTCCCAACTGAGCTCATTGTGGAAGGACATGTCATCTCCTAGCTGACCTAAAAGTTTTGGTCTGCCCCTAGTACAGAGGGAAGAAGGGAACATCCCACTTTCAGGACTATCAATCATGTTGCAATTTAAAAAGAAAATTTGTAGGTAAGAAGACATTTTTCCTTTTTTATTCTTTGGAAGGTGTCAGACAAGTTGTGGTAACACATTTTTAAATACGGTAGTGCCTTCCTGTTAATTGGGGAAATCAATAAGCATTTTTAAGACTTGTAAACTAGTGCTTATTTTGTCTAAAGACTATAACTGTGAAGAACCCGCACAGTCTGGCTATTTAAGTGCTCTAGTGTCCGAGGGACTTATCGAGTTTCTGAAACAAGGTTAGAGAGTAAGCTTATGATGCAACTTGAATCCCCGAGATGGGGATTGCGGGGTGTCCTTCATTTTAAGTGAACATCCCTTATTTTGTATCATCACTGCTCCATAGAATATAACGGATGTTCCTTATTTTGAAACCCCATAGGAGTGTAGAGTCCTTTCAGTTTTGAATTTTTTTCTGACAACTGTTACCTGAGTTAGCCCCAGAATCTTTCTGGGCTTATGGATCAACTGTAAACCTGCAAATAAATTTTAATTGTGTATCTGATATATCAGAATGTCAGCTAGTAAAATGTTGTTGTACATCATGCACTGTTAATAAATATAAAACGTTCATTTTTGGGAAGTGTGTTTTATTTTATTTTTTGCTGAATATTTTTAGGATGCTGTTCAGGTGGTGTTAAAGCATTCAGCAGATGTCAATGCCCGTGACAAAAACTGGCAAACACCTCTACACATAGCAGCTGCAAATAAAGCTGTTAAGTGCGCAGAAGCTTTGGTGCCTCTTCTAAGTAATTTAAATGTATCGGATCGAGCAGGTAGAACAGCATTGCATCATGCGGCCTTCAGTGGACATGTAGAGGTATGGATAATCTTTCATTTCTGATTTTCCTGCTGCCTTCTTCCCCACCAAACTACTCATTTTTAGTTCCCTAGATGAACTTCCATCCCCTGCTTGTCTGTGTTTTTTGTATTCATGGAGTTGTAAAAGTAACATATATACAATGATACTTTTACAACAGGGGTGAGGAAACTTTTACCTCACAGGGGCAACTTTGAAAATTAGTACAAGCTCCGAGGGCTGCATAAATTTGGGGGTTGGTGTGCTTAAAGGGTGTGATCAGGAGGATGAGGAGGGTCCAGATCATGGATCTGTGCTATGGATCTGCATCCTGTCCCCTAACCTCATCTCTGTTCTTTTACCCGAGTCTAGTTTTGCAGTGCTTGAGGATAGGAATTGGATCCAAGGGCTGGACCCAAGCACTGGAACGGGGCAGCATAAAAACTAGCCACAGGCCACATTTGGTCCCTGGGCCTGAGGTTTTTCACCCTTGTTTTACAAGTTAAACAAAGCCTTGAACAATATTGTTCCATTGGTGAAATGTGGCCTAGTTTTACAAACACTGGCTTTGACATTACCCTCTCCATTTGGGATAACCAGAAAAAATATTATTTATATCCCAAGTTTTCCTAAACCAGAAAGATATTTAAATTATTTCCTAATAATTACAATAATAGTGTAATTAAACAAATTTCAGCACCTTGTGTGGGAAATGTTTCTCACACACGATTTTTACCACAAAAGTATAGCTTTTTTAGCGAATGATATATATATATTTTTTTTTAGAGTTTAAAGAGTACATATATGGACATCCCAGTATACAATAAATGGTATTCAGTATAGTATTTGTGAGAGCCAGTGTGATGTAGTAGCTAAGTGTGCAGCACTTGGACCGAGAGGTAGGGGGAGGACCCCAGTTCAAGTATTTCCGTAGTCAGAAATTCACTCGGTGACCTTGGGCCAGTCACAATATTCTCTCAGCGTAACCTACCACATAGGGTTTTTATGAGGATTAAAGGTTGTGTTATATGTAAAGCGCTCCAAGTGCTATGGCGGGGGGTGGGGGGCACTATATAAAAATAAAGGCTATTACTATTATAATAGAGGTCTTCTACAAAATTTGGGTTGTCATGAAAAAACAGGGTGTTTTTAAACAAGATGCAGCCACGCATGACCTGCCACTCTCCGTGTGTCCGATCGCTCGTTTGAAGTTGGTGCCTGGGGAGGCGCACGCCCATGATCACACACACAGCACTCCGGAAAATTCCTAAGTGCCCTGTGTGGATTATGATGGCCACCTCTGTGGATGGGGTAGCCATGCTGGGAGCTGCTAGTTTGAAGCGCTCCTCACGCACCTCACGTGGGTGACGCTCTATGCACTGATCATGGACCGCTCCCCACAAACCTTGCTTGTTTAAAAGATTCCTCATTGTGAATTTCCCACAGTGCTTAAAAATGACTAGCAACACTGATTGTGAAAAATGCCAGAAAACAAATGCCTTGTGTATAAAGTGCAACTTTTTTTGTTCTAAAGCTTTTTATTTTCTTCCGTTCTTACTGTGCTGATGTTTATGCAGATATGATAAACAGTGTTTTTCTTCATTCTAGATGGTCAGTTTATTGTTGTCTAGAGGTGCCAATATTAATGCATTTGACAAGAAAGACAGACGAGCTATACATTGGGCAGCCTATATGTGTATGTATTACCTCTTAAAAACTGGATTCTCATTACCAACCCTATTTCTGTGTTTATTTACCATAATACACAAATGTTTGTGAACAAAGTTATTTAGTAAATGATGAGGAAAAATAGGGTTCTGGCTACACATCTGGAATAAAGTGCTTAAGCTACTGCAGGATATTTTCTTTGTAGGTGTCCTTTTTACTAGTGGCAGAGCATTTCCTTTTCTTAAAAAAAAAAAAAAAGAAAAATCAGAGGTTTAGTACAACATACCAACTCTGCTTAGCCTAGATTCTTGACGGGAGTGAAAATCTGACACCAAGTGGAGTCTCAAGACCAGCAGTTAAGTGGCTACTACTATTTTGTTTGTTCTAGCTTGTGTTCTGGTTTCCAGCCTATGATCTGCTTCAGCCAACAAAGCTTCAGGTTTAGCCGTAGCAGCTTGCTGCTGCCACAGTTTTAGGTCCCTGCAGAAAGTGAGGGAAGAAAGTTTCACTGCTTGAAGTCTGATTGCTCTGCCTCCTACTGGCTCCAAATATCCATGTGGGAGGAGGTATGCATGATGATTGGAGAATTGCACTCTGAATATGTTTTTGTGTGTGCTTTTGTGGTGATTGTGAATACATTGAATAATATACTGTGTAATTTCATGCTATTTTACGTGGATGGGTCGCAAGAAAATATTAAGTCCAAAAATGGGATGTCTCAGGCAAAAAGATTATGAACCACTGACGTAGGATAAGATGAAACTGAACAGAGCTAAAGTTTTTCAGCCCCTATTAGCTTTAGAATATGGGTGTTAAATGAAAAGATCACCCCCTGGATTCCGGATTTGGTCCGTTCATCCCCCACTTGTTGCATATAGAGCCTAATAACTGGGCAGCTTCCTCCATGCATTTCTTGTGCATTTGGGCAGCCCCCACTAGCAAGTTCAGCGTGGCAAGCCTAATACCCAGGCAGGCATTCTTCCCTGCCACACTCTGCCCAACAACTCTTCCCCTCGCCCCCCTCCCTGTATCTCACCCCCGATGATTATGATTGATGAATTATTATTATTATTAGCATTTATATAGCACCAGTGATGTACCTGGCGCTTACAAAGAATAAGATAGACATGGTCCCTGCTCGAGAGCTTACAATCTAAAGACAGGGGGAGGGGAGATGGGGAAGGGGGAACAGAGTGAGAGACAAGGGATGTGACATGAGGATGCGAGAGCTCAGGTACATGTTCTTAGCTTGGTTACAGTAAATTGGGAGTTTGCAGATAACAGGTGGGGGATAATCCTGGGTGGGGATGCTTAGCAGGAGCATGATAACTCACAGCTGTGGCAAACTGTGGGAAGAAGCAGACGCACCAGCTGTTTTTTTTCCGGGCTATTATGACTCTGGAAGGCAGTCCAGTGCCTTCTATCCTCGCCCACCCACAGAGGTTCATACCTGGGTTTATACCTGCCAGCACTTGGTGCCTGGAACTAATCTTTTGTTATGCACATAATGCTGAGTTTATTGAACAAATTGCATACTTTGAGTGCCTATAGTGAAAAGTGAAAGTAAAAATTGAAATTGGAAGCAATCGCTCTTTGCATGTTGTCACCACCTGGTTTTTACATCCACAGCTCGTAGCATGTACTAGTAGGTAGCAGCACATAGTTTTATTGGATTCTCGCCTGCTATGGTGTTGGAAATCCCTCTTGGTTTTCATACAGCCACCAGTCAAATATGCACCTTTCGTATCCCCTCTCTAGCATCTTCTGCATTACCGTACAGTTAGGGCAGAAAACATCCCTGCTTGCCAGGACACTCAGTACCTCTTGGAGTGTCCAAACCTTATATAGAGACAAGAAACTCGCCATGAGTGGGTTCACATTCCCTGTACCTTGAGTCGCTTGTTTCTCCCTCTGACTCCTGGCAGTGATCCGCTGGGTAGCTCTGCGGATGACCGTCAGGAGGCAGAAGAAAGAAGAAACCTTCTGCGCATGCGTGGAGCTGCCCGCCATTTTGGTCAGTCTTTTCTTCTGCCTTCGGCCGTCGGAGGTGTTTTTTTCAACGATCCTGAAAAGACAAAAAACAATCAATAGTTAGGACCAAAGAAAAGAAGATCAAGCGGGGCATCAGGGCAAGAGCTTCCCTCCCAGCAAAGGGATACTCGTTTCAGCCTGCCAGGTTGCCGCGCAAAGCGCCCGGGAACCGGGGAGCAATTGATCTCCGGGGAGAAGAGGCTGTGGCCTACCCCAGCGGTTTAGATACCGCGGAGATTTTCGACGCTGTAAGTCTCCCCCCGCTCAAGGTCCTTACACCGCTTGCGGGGGTAAGGACCAGCCGCGCCGGAGAGTGCAGAGCTCCTAACGCTCCAACCCCCCCCCACGCGTCTGCACGTGGCAGCATCAAAGATGGACGGAGCGGGGGCACAGGAATCCCTCCAGGCTGCCCCCCCTCAGGGTGGGGAGCCTACAGAGGNCCCCCCCCCCCCCCCCCAAAGTTAAAAATTCTATGCCTATGGTGCAAATATCTGTAACATTTATAGATGAGTTGGTGCATGCACTGACGTGCTTATGACACAAATGTCTATGCGCTTTAATAGCTAGCTGGATTGGCAGTGCTGGTGCATCAACACATACACCCACCCCAGCATAAGCTTTGTAAAAGCCTTTTCAACCAGTAGCAGCATATACCAGCTCACGGTTGGCACGCATCCAGTCCTGTGAGGTCAAAAGCTCAACATGGTCTGGGCCCCACATATCTGACAGACTGCCTTTTCTACCATGCTCCAATGCAACTAAGGCTGAAACAAGCAGCTAAATTACTGCTTGCAAGAAATTTTTGCCATATCCGGAACGGGTCAATTTCCCTACCATTTCCCTGTACCCATGCAGTTTCTTGATTCTTGCAATACCGTAGATACCATCCTGATTACCAACTTTCCACTTACCGTTCATTTACGGCTTACTGGATTGCTGAGAGTACGGTTTTACTTCTGGGTTTGTGTCTGTCATACTGAATTTCTGAGCCAATCACTGTGTGAGTAGCCACCTCTGCTGCATTCTTTTAGATATTTGAAAACTGCGATCACCCCTTAATCATCTTTTCTTTGCCATCACCTAACCCGGAGTATTGTGTCCAGTGTGGGCACCAGACTTCAAGAAGGATTTAGACAAATTAGAGAAGATTCTGAGGATTGCAGCTGAGATGATAAAGGGACTGAAGGGAAAATCATATGAGAAAAGGATGAAAGAATTGAGTATGTTTAGCCTTAAGAAAAGATGTTTAAGGGGTGACATGATAGCAGTTTTTAAATATCTAAAAGGATGGCACAAAGAAGGTCGTGAACATTTGTTCACCACTGTCTCAGAAGGCTATGTTAAATTGCAGCAATGTTGATTTTGATTAAATATTAGGGAAAACTGGAAACTGTTGGGCTGTGGAATCTCCTTGGAAGTTTTCAGATCTGGGCTGGATGAACATCTGTCCATGATGCTGTAGACAGGAATATCCTTCCATGGAGCCAGGGAGTTGGACTAGATGTCCCTTTAGGTTCCTTCCAACCCTACAATTTTATGATTCTGTGAAAGTCTGAAGCCTGGGAAACTGAGGAAATGTGTGGGAGGTTTAGGGTTGCTTTCTGTGTGCGCGTCTAGCTGTGGCCCTATAGATGTAGGATTAGACAGAAAGGGGATCTATTTGGTGTATCAACATCATATAAACCCTAAACATATACTAGGGAACATTTGTCTGTTTAGTTCTTAGTAGCTGTTTTATCTGAGCATTATTACTAAACATGATGTGAGCTGGAAACAGGGACAACACAATTTTGAATTAATGTAAGAAAACAGAGGGGGGCAAAGGCTTCTCCAGAATGTTAGCATTTCATATTAATTGTAGAAAAGGCAAAAAATTATAAACTCAACAAATGTGGGTTTTTTTCTAAATTTGTGTCTATCATGAATGGAGGAATTAATGTATAAAGAATTGCCAATATGTTTGATACAGAAGTCTGTAGAGTCTGCAAAATATCATTGGTGTTGACAGTTAAATAGATGCTTACCTTGTAGCTCAAACTGTTAGTGAAATTGTTCTGTTCAGAAATTACTGGCTGGCTTGTCATAAGAATTGCATCATGCAGTTCAGTATTAAAGAGCCACCTGTCAGGATTCTGTGTTCCAAGCCTGTTTTAAAATAAATGACTAATTCAGTCAACTTCTCTGTCTGCCATTCACCTGATTTTGATTTGTCTAACTTTTTTAAAAATTACTGAAATGGTTGTTACCTGTCTCTGAGGCAAACACATGAAATGGATTATATTCAGTTTCCGTTTCTCACTTTGCAGTCCATCCAAAATGTTATAGTTAAAATGATATTTTTAATTAATTAACTTATATGACCCTCATTACTATAATATCAGTTCCTTCAGTACTCAGTGTGAATTTTCCTATTTTGATTTGTCCTTTCTCTTTTCCTCATCTTTAAGGCACTTCAACTGCTCCTTTAGCTTGCATGCTTTCACTTTGACACCTGTTTTCTACTAACTTCACCCATTGCCCTCCTGTCATTTTCATCTTTGTGTTTTCTTCAAATGCTGACCTCTGTACATAGAATTCTTATGTACCAAGGTCATTTAAGTCTTCCATGAAGCCTTCTAGCAGTAATTTATCAAATGTTAACATTAAAAAAGCATGTTTGTGCTTGCACCTTTGTCTAGTCATCGAGTATTTGCTCAGATAAATGTCTGTCTGAACTGTGTTGTATTAAATTTTAAACTTGGTATGGGACTATCTTGTGTTCTGCAGCACTAAACAAACTGATGATATGATGGTGATGATGCTTATTAAGTCTGCTTTGGAAATGTTATGTAGAAACTGTGTAAAACATTTTGTCAAAAGAAAAACCCCTAGTATTCATAGTATTGAATACCTGATCCGTCCATCAAATCCAGATTACAGATGTTGCAATATGTAAGGCTGTCCATATGGGCAATCTATTTTTTAAGAAATCAAGCATGTAGTACCTTACTATTCCTTGGAGTGCATTTCCCCATTTTGCTAAACATTCGTCTTGTTTCTGTGCAGCTTATTCTCTCTGGTTCTTGGTAATGAGTTTGATCATTCTTACCTGGTGGCTTTATAGGAATTGAACAACAGTGACAAAAGTGGTCTAGCAGTAGCTATCTTTTCTCCTAACTACTTTTAGAGCAAAGCTTTCTTAACATATTGGCAGTCTTCATTCCTCTGCCAAGTAGGCGCTAAACTACTGAATCAGTAAATAAGACTAACTTTTTCATGTTTTTCATTGCTTAGGTCACATTGATGTAGTGAAATTACTTGTAGCCCATGGAGCTGAAGTGACATGCAAAGACAAGAAATCATATACACCTCTACATGCTGCAGCCTCTAGTGGGATGATCAGTGTAGTCAAGTATCTTTTAGATCTTGGAGTAGATGTAAGTAAACACGAAACCTGCATGGGGAGCACAACAAATGGGCTGGCATTCCTCCCCGATGCAGTCTGCCTGCACGTGACTCAGCAGATGAGCAGTGGCCCCGTGGGCACCTGTTGCCCTCAGTTTTTGCCCAAGTTTGCCCGCGTAGCAGGCTTGACATTTCCTGGATTGACACTGTGTGGAGCAGCTCCAGGGTAGCTCTAAGGTGAACCTCTGGTGGCCACAGAATAGGCGAGCAGGTGAATGGGGGAAATGTGGGGCACCGACCCCAGTGTGAATATTGTGTGCAGTTCTGGTTGCCCCATCTCAGGAAAGATATAATAGAATTGGAAAAAGTTCACAAAAGGGCAACAAGGATGATAGAAGGGATGGACCAAATTCTTTGAGGAGTAGCTCAACATGTTAAAGCTGTTTAGGTTCGAGAAGAGGCAATTAAGGGCGGATAGAATAAAAGGGTATAAAATCATGAGTGGTGTGGAAAAAGTAACTAGGGAATTGTTGTTTGTCCTTTCTCACAGTAAGAGAACAAAGGGACACTCTGAAGTTAAATGGCAGCAGATTTAAAACAAATAAAAAGAAGTACTTTTTACTCAGTGGATAATAGAGTTGTGGAACCCGTTGCTAGATAAGGCAATGAAAGTCAGCACCATAACTAGCTTTAAACGGAAACTAGATAAATTAGAGGATAGAGTCATAAATGCTTACTAGGTGGGGTACACCCCTGGCTACCGGTAGTTGGGAGTGGTTAGCAGGAGATGGGTCACACCTCCATGACCTGTACTTAAACTTCTCTCAAGCTACTGTACCTTACCGCTGTCGGAGACAGGATGCTGCTGAGCTTGATGGATCATGGGTCTGACCCACTATGGCACGTCCTATGTTCTTATTAACTACCATGGCACTAGTACAGGGAGTTGCTCATACTTTCTTCAGAAAATTGGCATAAGTAGTACTTCATAAGGGTTTCACTACCTATTTATTTTTTTATACAAAATTTCTCCTCCTAATCTTTCAGCTTTATTTTATAGATTCTTTTGCTTAAAGTTACACTTATTCTTAGAAATATGACATTAATATTCAAAGCGACTTTGACACTGGGTTGGGGGCAGTAGGTGGAGAGCGCGAGGTGGTGGAGGCCCCGTCTGGTCCAACTTTGTGGGGGGAGTTTCAGGAAGTGATGCCAGCCGATGTGGTGGATGTCTTGGGGTCTGTGAGAGCCACCAGTTGTGAACTTGATCCTTGCCCGTCCTGGCTGGTGAAGGCCTCCAGAGAGACGTTGGGGACGGTGCTGGCAAGAGTGATTAACACGGCCCTGCGGCAGGGGAGGCTGTCGCCTAGCCTCAAGGAGGCTGTGGTACACCCCTGCTGAAAAAAACATCAGTGGATGTGGACGTACTCACCAGCTACCGACCTGTCTCTAACCTTCCCTTTTTAGGGAAGGTTATTGAGCGGGCGGTGGCGATCCAGCTCCAGGCGCATCTAGATAGCATCTGTTCCCTGGACCCTTTTCAATCGGGGTTTCGTCCCGGCTATGGCACTGAGACAGCGTTGGCGGTCTTGGTTGACGACCTCCG
>QEPC01000068.1:3977186-4001382 GCA_003113815.1 Sphenodon punctatus
GAAAGCTGCCTTCCGCCAGTTGTATCTGGTGTGGAGGCTGCGTCCGTACGTCTCCGGGCCGGACCTGGCCTCCCTCATCCATGCCTTCGTCACCTCGAGGCTGGACTACTGCAATGCTCTCTACGTGGGGCTGCCCTTGTTTCTGGTTCGGAGGCTGCAGCTAGTGCAGAATGCGGCGGCCTGGCTCCTGTTGGGGACGGGTCGTTGGGAGCACATAATCCCTGTGCTCCGGACTCTGCATTGGCTGCCAATAGTATGCCGAGCCAGGTTCAAGGTATTGGTATGGCTCTATAAGGCCCTTCGCAGTCTGGGCCCCTCGTACCTCAGGGACTGCCTCGCCCTCCGCGACCCAGAGCGGCTCCTTTGGTCTGCTGGGGGTGCCTTCTTGGAGGTCCCCCGTGTTAAGCGGGGGGCCACAATGGAGAGGGCATTCTCGGTGGCCGGACCGCGTCTTTGGAACTCCCTCCCGGAGGAAGCTCGCCTGGCCCCCAAGCCTTTTAACATTCCGGTGGGCTTGTAAAACCTGGCTGTTTGCCCAGGCCTTTGGGGAGGGGGGTTAGGGTTTTTAGAGCCACTCTACCCTTATTTTGATTTTTGATTTATTTGTCCTAACCCTGTTTTAAATTGTGTGTTGTTTTTAAAGAATTGTTTTATTTAATTGTTTTTATTGGATTGTACGTCATCCTGAGATGCCGTAGACATATGGGGCGACTAAGAAATGTTTAAAATAAAATAAAATAAATAAATATCCTCTAGGGAAGGTGGAAGGTCTTGTGGTTAAAGCTGAGACACAAGAGATTGGAATTTTTGGCTATGCCACAAATTCACTTTGTGATTCAAGCAAATCATTTAAGCTCTGCCTAAAGGCGCTTTCAGATACTACACATTTCTGCGCATTTTTATTTCCCTGCATGTTTGGAACACATCTGAATGCTCTGATCCCGTGTTTGGGCTAAACAAGCTTTTTAAAAATGTGCACGACCAGGTCTCCAAATCCTGCTATTACAAGGATGGGTGTTTTAACACCCACAAATCTGAAACATTTTCTGCCAGCACAGGGGAAAGGGGGTTTACATATGGACTGAGTCACCCCACTAGCCACGCTCAAGCCTCAGTCTGTACGAGCCGCCCAGAGCTGTTCCTAGTGCTCTCCACTGCTCCTCCGTTGGCTTGTTAATCTCACTCAGCTATGGTCAGTTTCAAGTGGTGGGCCGCTTGCAACCGCTGGTCTGTTCTACAGCTTTGCTCTTGGGCTGCCTGGTGTTCTTTGGCCCTCTGCCTGCCTGCCTCCCACACAGGGTTGTGGCTTTGGCACTGCCAGCACAAATGTCTATCTCCGCCACCAGCACACCACTGTGAATTATGTGCCGACTGTGTAACATGGGAATAGGGAGTAGAACTTAAAAGCAGTTCTGGAAATTTGCAGGAGAAGAAAAGAGCAGGTTTTGGGGTAACCTGTAAAAACGCCTTTAGTTCCCACCTGTAAAATTGGGATAATTCTTGGTTACTTAGCACTAGTTTAGCATAAAATGATCATTGATGAAGTAGTTATGGCCCTCACCACTGAAGTATCTAAGTACCTAATGTTCGAAGTGTTTTCTGGTCATTTTCAATAAACATTTGATTAATTGTAAGGATTCTGATGCTGCTGCTTTTGAAACCTCTTGCAGTCATGTGTAAAAGTGACCATTGCTGCTATTCATTCATGGCCATTCATCCATGATTCAAAAAATGGATTTTTCCTGTTTTATATTTGTGCTTGCAAAACTGAACATCATAGGACACAGGTGAATGCTGCCTTAGAGCTTTTGAAAATGAGGAGGGAAATCTATTTTAGTATACCATCTGAAGCTCCATTTGCAACTTCATACAATACAGTTTTAACTTAAAAACTAAGTCAAAACTTTCAAACTTGGTTGTCAAAGGTTGTTTAGATATCTGGGAGACCATTTTTTTCCCACATGACTTACTGTGGCTTGCAAAACTAAAGAAACCGGTTCAGACTTTATGCAAAATGTATATATATATATTTATTTATTTATTTTTTTATCCTTCCCTATCCCCTAAGGCTCAGGGTGGCTGACATCATAAGAAAAGATAAAATACAAAATTAAATCCATAAAATACATATATGATTTAATGTTTGGGGGTATAATGTGCAGGAATGCGCAATTCCCATTCGTTCAGTTGCATAACTGGACTGTGCTCACTGAAATTGCATGCCAAAATGCTGTACGAAGTGGGTGGCAAATCTTCATACAGGGTGAGAAATTTCATTATGCAGCATAATAACCATGGTCAGCTGCTGCTACCTGTAATGTGGAAGCAAAGAATGAACCTCGATACCTGAGGCATATTTACAAGTGGTCATTCCAAGCTTAAGTGCTAGGTATGAATAAGCGCTGTGCAAGGGGGTGGGGGGTGGTACCGTATGTGCAAGTGACAGCGGACAATGAGCATCTACACTGTAAAAGAGGAATTGGCACCCACTTAATTCTAGCATGGTAGGTACTTCAGTGTGTAGTTTACACATGTGCAACCCCCTTTCACACTTGAATGAACGATTGTGCCCATTGTTACCAAAATAACATACTTGGAGAATTTCATATCTTGTAGCTGCAGGCTAGAAATACTACTTATAGTGCAGTTAAATTCCTTACAGAGTTTAGGAAGTACACCACTTTTCTAATATTTTTGATTAACTGAATTCAATCAGGACCATATTTTTTCATGAAACGTTTTGTCTGTTCTAAAATGCCATAAGCAGAACATTTTTGTTACATTTAAAATGCTGTTTATGATAGGATAAAAACATTTATGGTATGATTTAGCGATATTTTGATTAATTGTCTTGGTATTTTCCCCAACAGATGAATGAACCAAATGCTTATGGAAATACACCACTGCATGTTGCTTGCTACAACGGGCAAGATGTTGTAGTGAATGAACTTATAGACTGTGGTGCTAATGTAAATCAAATGAATGAGAAGGGATTTACACCTCTGCACTTCGCTGCTGCATCAACACATGGAGCACTGTGTTTAGAGCTTCTAGTCTGTAATGGGGCAGATGTAAATATTAAGGTAAATCACTAACTGGACTTTTAAAGGTCATGATCTGTTTGGTCTAACTTTTTATTTTTCATTATTAACATAAAATATGAATTTAAAATACAAAAGAAAATTAAACAGATGTTCTTTCCTAACTAAAATTATTTTTTTATTTTTATTTTTACCTCACCCTAGCCCCTAAGACTCCGAACAGCTAACGCATTAAAACTATAATATACAAAATAAAATTTATAAAATACTTACAATAATATATGGCTTAATGTTTGGGGGTATAATTCTCATTTGTCCATGTGCACCCCAGAGTTACTCCCACTTAAGCTGCCTCCCAAAGTACACCCCTGGTCCTCCGGATTTTTGAGGATTCCAACCCTTGCAGAGGGAGGAGGGCAGCTTCTGGAGGAGGAACGGTCGGACCGAGCCAGCTGAGGCTGCCTCACCCCTGGCCCTCTGGCTTTTAAGGACTCCAGCCCCTGCAGGTTGGCACCAAAGGCTATCTGCCATTTGGCAGCTGTTCAGCAGCTGGAGTTGTTTTATTCTATTTATTTCTGTTTTAATGGCTTTTAGGGTGACATGGAATGGGGGAACCGTGGGAGAAAGTGGGGTGGGAGGCAGTGTTATGACACCCCCAGTGAGAGGGAGGGATATGGGTATGAGGGACTGGTGGTGAGGGATGATGCCACGACCCCCTGATGAGAGCAGGGGGTATGGCCAGGGGTGGGGGAGAGTGGGGTGTCACCTGGTGAGAGGAGGTGGTATGGACATGGGGAACTGGGGTTGGTGCCATGACTCCCTCATTAGAGCGTGAGGTATGGGCAGAAGTGGGGGGGGGGAGAAGGGTTGTGCTATGACCCCCTAGTGGGGGGGGAGGGGCGGTATGGGCACGGGAAGTAGAAGGTGAAGGGGTACACGGGTATTTGGGTATGGTGGTTTCCTAGTCTACCTCCCTAGACAGTTCTTCTTTGGGAATGTCAGGTTCTGGGGTGCCCACTGGCGTCTTGTGGAACTGGGGGAGGGAGAATCTCGGAGGGGCGGGAGGA
This sequence comes from Sphenodon punctatus, assembly GCA_003113815.1. Classification (NCBI taxonomy): domain Eukaryota; kingdom Metazoa; phylum Chordata; class Lepidosauria; order Sphenodontia; family Sphenodontidae; genus Sphenodon; species Sphenodon punctatus. Next base: position 3,981,295 of record QEPC01000068.1, read on the forward strand.
GTTGTTGGGGCGGTTGCTGAACCAATTGGGGGGTGTTGGGCATGGGGAGGTATGGCGGAGGGGAGGGGGAAACATTTTCATAGGTACAGGGGCAGACACTTTGTGTCCCCCTGTCTTCCTCTTCCCCCGTCTCAGGTTATTTGGGGGTTGAGGTCAGTGGATCCTCTGATCTGTTGTTGATGCTGTTTAATGCAAGGTCAGTGGCTAATAAGACAGCTATCATCCATGATGTCATTCAGGAGAACTGACCTTGTGTGCACTACTAAGATCTGGGTGGATGACGCTTCTGGGCCTGTGTTGGCTCAGATGGTGTTGTCCAGGTACTTGGTGCAGCATCAACCTAGGATTGGGGGGTAGGGGGAAGTGGAGTGGTAGTGGTTTGTAAAAACAGTTTGGTCTATCAAAGGTATCCTGTGTCTAATGTTTGTTCAAGGCCTAAGATAGATTGGGGATTCTTCTGGTTTACCAACCATCCCACTGTACAGTAGACTCCCTGATTACTCTAGCCAGGCTGGTGTCTGAAGCGTTGTTGAGAACACCCAGACTTATTGTCTTGTGTAATTTCAGCATACGCTCCGAGACTGGCCTTTGGAGGATTTCATGATGACCATGACAATCTTGGCTCTGTCCCAGACCACATCTGACTGACACATGAGGTTGGACACACATTGGATTTAGTTTTTAGCACCAGCCTGGAAATGGAGGTTCAGATTATTGGGGGTGTTGCTACAACACCATTGTCGTGGTTGAACCATTACCTTCTGAGGGCCCAGATCCCTGCTCTCCTTTGCCCATGCTGGCTGGTGGACCAGTTGGTGGACCAATTGGTCCACCACCCAGCATGGGCAAAGGAGAGCAGGGATCTGGGCCCTCAGAAGGTAATGGTTCAACCACGACAATGGTGTTGTAGCAACACCCCCAATAATCTGAACCTCCATTTCCAGGCTGGTGCTAAAAACTAAATCCAATGTGTGTCCAACCTCATGTGTCAGTCAGATGTGGTCTGGGACAGAGCCATGATTGTCATGGTCGTCATGAAATCCTCCAAAGGCCAGTCTCGGAGTGTATGCTGAAATCACACAAGACAATAAGTCTGGGTGATCTCAACAATGCTTCAGACACCAGTCTGGCTAGAGTCATCAGGGAGTCTACTGTACACCGGCCTGGCTAGAGTCATCAGGGAGTCTACTGACCAATTATGTTGGTCCACCCCTGGAGACTAATGGATCTCATAGGATTCCAGAACACGCTGAGGGATTTATCCGCTGACCTTGACGGCCTCTCAGTCAATGGCCTGGTTGATGTGAGGTATGGCACATTGACTTGTGCCATTGATAGTGATACTCAGGCATCTGCTTCCTCTGTGGTGGCAGCATAGGTCTCCTTGGTTTAGAGGATTTGAGGCTGCTAAAGCAGATGGGTCAGTAGTTAGAGTGCAGGTGGTGCTCAGCTCGGGCCAAAGCCGACCAGCTGCGGCATAGATCATTTTTGAAGGACCATGCCATGGTAGTGGCGAAGAAAGCTTTCTTCACTGTTGCCATAGTGTCTTCAAAGTGCCATCCAGCGGAGCTCTTTTTGGTGGTGAATAGCCTGCTAAATCCTGGCTATCTCTACCTGTAGTTAGTCATTAGATGCTGTGATGAGTTTGCCACCTACTTTGCAGATAGTCGCTCATATTTGGCTCAACTTGGGAACTGCTGGTTTGGATGCAGAGTTTGGGGTTGTGGAGTTTGGGGTTGCCATTGCAGTTGTCCAGTCCCTGCTTTAGGGAAGGTTATTGAATGGGTGGTTGTCTCGCAGCTTCAGGTGCATCTCGATGCTATTAGATTCCTGGACCCATGTCAGTCACTATTTCGTCCTGGACATGGCACTGAGATTGCGCTTGTCGCCTTGGTTGACAACCTCTACTTGGCAATTAAAAGGGAAATTATATCTTGTTGACTTTGGTAGATCTTTCAGCAGCTTGTAATACAACATCATGGGGTGTTGTTGGCACAGCTGCTTGACCTGGCAGGGGTTCACGTGACTGCTCTTCAGTGGTTCCTCGCATTTCAACAGTGTAGATCCATTTTTATTGTACTATGAGTCAACAGGAATGTAACATTATAGTTCTGTTTGAATGTACTTGAAGGACTATGCCATTTGGTTTTGCCTTGCATATAGGAGTGAATACCCAAGTTATATAGTTGCACTCTTGCCACCTAAGAACTACGAAAATTGTCTGAATAACATTTTGTTTTTTTAAAAAACTGTGTGTTGACTCGGGATATTTTAATCTTTACACTTTTAATCACTCTGCATAAATGATGGGATTTAATACTGGGAATTCTGTCTAAAGATAAACACTAAGATTGATTCCCTTCTTTGACCCCTAAGCTACTTGCTTGTTCTGACTGGGAATTCATGAGAGTACTTCAAAACAAAGAATGCATTGAATTGCTTCCTCTCGAGACTATTCTTCTGGGAGGCAGAACACATGCAGCTGGCATCTGATTCCGAGTACATTGTATTACACTCCTTTTACAAAAAATAAAATAAAAATTGTTTTCTTGATCCTAATTCAACATTCAACATCGGGTTAGTCTATAATCCCATGGCTTCAGAGAGAAAGCTGCAACCAGATACTTTATTAATGATGAGTAGAAAATTGATTAAACCTAATATAAGAAGAAGTTTGAATCAGATATGTAATTTTTACCAGCCAGTTCTAGTATTGGAAAGGTGATGGAAGAAGTTATGTATTACTGCTGTGGATAACCTTTTTAAAAGGCAGCTAAGTTGTTCCATAGTCCCCTCCTTTATTTACTCCAAACCTGCAGAAAGCCTGGGGAGAGAGCAGGTCGTCTCTGTTCTCAAGCGCCAGCAGAAAGAACATGACTTTTACAGCAGTTGATAGATATGCAGAATGTTAGGAATTATTTGGAAAGTGATAGAGAATAAAACTGAAAATATCATAATGCCCATATATAAACTGATGGTGTGACTGCACCTTGAGTACTGAGGGCAATTCTGGTCACCCCATCAAAAGGTACAGAGAAGGGCAACAAAAATGATCAAGAGTTTGGAACATGTTCCGTATGAAGAAAGCTTGATAGGTTAGGACTCTTCAGTTTAGAGAAGAGAAGACTGAGAGGGGGATATGATAGAGCTTTATAAAATCTTGAGTGGAATGAGTGATAGGGAATGTTTATTTACCCTCTCAAGTAGTACTGGAACTAGGGGACACTCCATGAAACTAACTGGCGGCAGATTTAAAACAAATAAAATGGTGTAAAATTGTGGAATTGGTTGCCAGAGGAGGTTGTCCAGGCCAGTCATAGAGCTGTGTTTAAAAAGGGACTGGATAGGTTCTTGGAGAATAGGTCCATTAACAGCTGTTAGCCAAGTAGATTACGAGATGGGAACTTCTTACTGTCAGCAGCAGGGAGTGATCAACAGGGAATGGATTGCCCATTGTGACTGCAGATGCTTCTCCCATGTGACTGAAATTGGCCACTGTTGGAGACAGGATGCTGTGCTAAATAGACCATTGGTCTGACTCAGTATGGTGGTACTTATGTTCTTATGTTGACTTCTGGTTCTGCTGGAAAAGCACTCCACTGCTATCACCTTAACCCTTTCGCCTTTGTTCAAAACTTTGCCAGCAAGGTCATCCACGTTGCCTGCTGCTTTAATCATATTCAGTGCCTCCTCTGCTGCCTTGACTCCCTCTTCCCCCTTTGCATCCAGCACAAACTCCTTGTCTTTAATTTCAAGCCTCTTCATGGCCTTGCTCACCCCACTCCCACCCCCCAATCTCACCGCACTTGTTTCCAGCTCCATATTCTCCCAGGAGTTTTGTCTTTCCCCAGCAATGACTTCCGCTTGTTCCTGAGTCTCCTGCTTCCTCACCCCTTCTCCCATGCTGCCCCCCTATGTCTGGAACTCCCTCCCTGAACCCATTCTTCCTGCTCTCTCCCTCCCAACTTTCGCATTCCTCTTGAAAACCTACCTCAGGCTTTCCATTTGTTCGTTTGTTTAAATGTATATGCCGCCCTTCCCATAAAGGCTCAGGGTGACTTACAATCAATAAAAAGATACCCCTTAACCCCCCACCTCTCCCGTAACCCTCCACCTAATCCTACCTAACCATATCCCTGCCTGCCAGATCAAATGCTTGGCCAAATAGAAAGGTTTTACACCCTTTCGTGAAGATGAACAAGGTTGGGATTAGATGAACCTCCAAGGTGAGGGAGTTCCATAATTGTGGGAACAAGAGCTAGACTAGAGGCAGAAATTATGCTTACGCATGGTTTACTACCTTGATAAGTGACTGGAGTAAGGATATCTGCTATTCTAGGTTTGTTATTTCTCCGTTAAAACAATAGCTTGCAATTTTATTTTATTTTTATTTTTTTGCAAGATTTTACTTGATGCAGGACAGGTATATTTCAGTCTTTCCCATATACCCTTGCTTTATTTTGGTGTGTTCACAATCTTCATGATCAGTAGCTTATAGCTATTACCATAGGTAGAATCTAATCATGTCAAACTCTATAAGATCTGCAGACTACGCTTGATAAGTATTAGATCTCCAGGGAGAAAGGAAATCTTCAGAAGACTCGCATTTTTGTTGCAGTGGGCTGCATCTTCGGTTTTCATCATATAAGCAATAGAGACAAAGTAGTAGACTGATATCTCTTATTGAACCAACTACAGTTGGTGGAGGTATGCAAGCTTTCAGTCCTGTTTCTGTAGTCAGTGTAGTGTATACTTTCCTATTTACACCCTCCTTCATGATTTTTTTACGAAATTCCTGTGTCTGAAATGTTACATGTACATTCTACCTATGAATTTAATTGTGTCAAGTTTCCCACAGCAAGCTTATCTTGCTTTTATTTGTGCATGGCATTATGATAAGAAATTTCATGTTTATTCTTTCTTGTGTACAGTAAAGCATGTTGTGTGTAGGCATCTAAGGCAATAAGAAATGATATAGAAAAAAATTAACTCTTTTATAAGGAAATATGTTTGCTAAATATCATTATGCAGTTGTGTATTCTGTATTGAACTTTTGTTTTGCATTTGCATTCTTACTACGTACATAATAGTGAATAACTGTGAACAAAATCTCATCCGTGAGCCATAATCATAAGGAAGACAGTTTATAAATGCATTAAGATAATGCTGTTCATTAAAAACTGGAATCGCTTCATGCATTAAAGTTGGCATCTTTTCTGGATAAATGGTTATGTGTGAATATGGTGTGTATTTGGCATGTGTGTGTTGAATGTACAGTCCCTCTACGGCTAAATAGTTTGCCTTAAGGATTGCTTTTGGTTTGTAATGAATTCATGACTTACGTATTTGAGTAACATCAAAGAACCAAATGAACATTTTTTATATGCTTGCAAATGCTGCATTAAATATTTGTAATATTGGTTTTTTAAATAAGGGTCTATTATTTAGAAGAGGTTTCCTTCAGTGAGGCCGATCCCAAGCCCCACAGACGAGCACATGCATTCCCGTTACGGGGCTTGTGGTGCGTGCACAAACCGTGCAGAAATCATGCAGAACTTGTATGTCTAAGCCATATGCACAAGTGTTCTGGATTGCACCCACTGTTTTTTATATGCTGCCCTTATACTTTAGATCGTTGTATGTGGTCATAATGTTTGGTACTAAGGCAGTCTGCTCTCAGTAGCCTCTGGTCAGTGGGGCCAATCCCAAGCCCTGCAGACTGGCACGCGGAGCATACGCGGCGTGTGTGCAAGCTACGTTCACACCAGCCATGGGGCCTACAGTGTGTGTGCAAACTGCACAACGCTTGGGATCGGCCCCAATGACTATTCTAAAGACATAATTCTGAGTGTGTGTGCATCACTGAGTTGACCCTAAGTAGCTTAAAGAGTGATTACCAGCAGTAAAATAGCTGTGGTGTTTAAAAGCCTGTAGTTCTATTCAAGCTTGTTACCATTAGCAACAGTCTTGCAGCAGCGTGGGAAGGAAATTTAGGGACAAAAAGAAAAAAATAGCTACTTCATGCTAATCTTGCCAGATTCTCTCTCTCTCTCTCCCCCCCCCTTCTCTTTTATTGTGATGTTTTAAGCTTGTTGTTGTTTTTGTGTGTGTAAGCCACCCCAAGCTGCCTGGAGCAGGAGGGGCAAGGTAACAAAATTTGTTAGATAAATAAATAAGCATTCTAGTTGTGGGTTGACGTCCATTTTTTCCCCCCCCCCAGAGTAAAGACGGAAAAACACCACTGCACATGACAGCAATCCATGGTAGATTCTCAAGATCACAAACTATCATCCAGAATGGTAAAATACATATACAGAGAGTGTCGAAACATTAATAATTTTCACATTGCTGAGTAAATAACAGTATAATGACTCCTGCACTTCGATATGGCCAGTATTGTAGTCAACTTGTTATAATCTAAGTTAGTTCATATACATTTTGTCCATGCGCATCATCTTTAAGGGTGGAAGAGTAGGAGTCTTGTCATTCTGTAGTAACCTAGAAGAACCCAGATATAGTTTTACTTGTCCAGATTTCTTTATTTGTTCTTGCTTTATTGTCCCTTAGCACTGTCAATAATTTTAAAAGTTTTAGTATTAAACCCAAAACCACTCTCAGGCTTACGTGTGTGTATTTATTTTAAAATACCTATATATTAGCAAGGATGTTCATGTGTGTTCACACTTGCTAACTAGGTTACATTTTAGGAGCTGAAATAGACTGTGAAGATAAGAATGGAAATACTCCGTTGCACATAGCAGCTAGATATGGGCATGAGCTCCTTATCAACACTCTTATTACAAGTGGTGCTGATACTGCAAAGTAAGTGTCATTTATGAATTTTGACATAGGGAAAATAGTTTGAGACTCTCTTTGTATTTAAGCAGCTAACATATACCATTGAAAATGTTTTTAGTGAAATTTGTCTGTTTAGGTTTGTAGTATGTTGTATGGTTATATAGTTAACAGTGTGGTCCTTCCAAAGCGCAGAAAACAAATTAGGAAATTGCAATGGCCTAATTTTGGCTAAGCAATAAAATGTATTATTATAATTAGGAAACAGTTTTGTCGTGGATAGTTCAGTGCTGCTGAAGGCTCATAAGTTTTAATTGACCATCAGACTAAATGAATTCATTACGTTTAGATTGAAAGTAAACTCATAGGAAGATTTCTCAGATCTAATTATTCTGACAAGATTTTTGTGTGTGTAATCCTATACATGTTCAGTTCAGCATGCAATCTTGATTACTTTTATTGTAATGAGACCATATCATCTGATTATGGTGTATCTTAGGCGGGGTATACATGGGATGTTTCCTCTCCATTTGGCAGCCTTAAGTGGATTTTCAGATTGCTGCAGGAAGCTTCTTTCATCAGGTAGGAGAATCCTTTTAAAATTACTATGCATTAACTTTTTAGTACCAATAGTCTGTGTTTCACAACAGGTAGGCCTTATTGCAATTGCACATAGAAATGTACTGTTAAAACCACTCTCAGTTAAGGTTAGAATTATTATAAGCTGAAATTTGAAAACTGGACAGCTTTCCCAGAAATAAAATTGTAAGTGCCATGCTGGATCATACCAATAGTTCTTGAAGCCTAGCATCCTGTCTCCGACAGTGACCATTCTCTGTCACACCGGAGAAGTACCCAACAGGTCACAGCAGAGTGATCATTCCCTGTTGTTCACTCCCACCTCCTGACAGTCTGATGTTGCATCCCCCAGCCTACTTCGCTAATAGCTATTAATGGACCTATCCTTCAAGAACTGATCTAATGCTTTTTTAAAAACCCAGCTATGCTACTGGCCTTGATCACATCCGCTGACAACAAATTCCACAAGTGAATTGTGTGTTGCATGAAGAAATACTTGTTGCTGTTTGTTTTAAATCTGCTGCCAGTTAGTTCCATGGGTTCTAGTACTGTTTGAGAGGGTGAAAAACAACTCCCTAGTTACTTGTTTCACTCCACTCATGATTTCATAAACATCTATAATATCTTCTCTATTGTCTCTTCCCCAAGCTGAAGAGCACTAACCTGTCAAGCCTCTCCTTGTACTGGAGCTGTTCCATACCATTAATCATTTTTGTTGCCCTTCTGTGTACCTTTTCCAGTTCTACTATATCTTTTTTGAGATGGAGTGACCAGAACTGCACACAATATTCAAGGTGTGGTTGCACCATGAATTTGTATAGTGGCATTATAATAATTTGTTTTATTCTCTATTCCTTTCCTAATTATTTCTAACATAGTTTGCCTTTTTGACTGCTGCTGCACATGGAGTTGAGGATTTCAGTGAATTGTCCACAATGACTACAGGATCCTTTTCCTGAGTTGTAACCCTTAATTTAGAATCCAGCATAGTTTGGATTATTTTCCACTATGCACATAATTTTGCATAATTTTGCACTTGTTCACATAGAATTTCCTCTGCCATTTAGTTGTCCAGTCTCCGAATCTTGCAAAATCCTTCTATAATTCCTCACAGTTGACCCCTATCTTGAATAACTTTGTGTCATCTGCAGATTTGATCACCTCACTCTTTACTCCCTTTTCCAGGTCATTAATGAATATATTAAACAACGTCTAACAGACCTGGTCCTTTAGCTCAGGATTTTTGTGTATGTGAATGCACCCAAAATTATTGATATGAGTTAGGGCAATTTAGGAACTGCTGAAATGTACACCATCTGGCTAAGGTCCATATCAGACCCTATGATTGTAAATGAATGTAGTACAGATGCACCGTTCCCTTGAAATGCCCCTTTTTGTTTCCCCCCATATGTTGAGATACAGCAACCTTGGAGCTAACTGTAAAGCAGTGATATTGTAAACGGTGTATGCTATTCCAGGTAACAATGAACTACATTGCCATTCTCCCGGGGGATCCTCCTGGCCATCCAGTCAGGATAGTAGGGTAGATCCCGCTGGGAACCACTAGGAGGCAGACAAACTAATTTTCTAGACCCCTCCTCCCAGGGATCTATCCTCTAGTTTCCAGTTTTGTCTGCCTGGGACAGATTAGGACGCAGGCTGTCTGTCTCCTGCTGAGACAGACTACTTAGAAAAGAAAAAGAAAAGAAAAAAGATCTTCAACAGCTCCTGGTGCCATGGGAGGAGGAATTCCTCTCCCTGGTTCACCTCCCTTCAGAGAAGGGATCTTGGAGCGGAGCTGGGCACCCCTTCCCTCAGGTGCGGGGGTCCCCGAAGAGCGGGAGAGTCAGCCCGAGATAGGGGCTTTCTTTGTGGCCACCCCCTCACCCCGCTGAAGCGGAGAGAATCGGGAGCGACAAACTCGCCGCGGGAGGCAAGCGGCAAGTACCGATCTCGGGGCTTCTCCCCGACGGCCCTACCTCCTCTGCCTTCTCCCGCCCTCTTCCTCTCTCAGGCGGAGGCCTGTGCCCGCCTTTCGTAACCCTCGGCCGTGGTGTCCTGGCCCGGGGAGATTCAGCACGGCGAGACTCGCTCCCTGCCCAACTAAAGAATCACACACACCCTCCTCCATCAGCCCTACACTCAACACTGTGGTGCAGGCAGGGAGCCCCCGGGGAAGCCCAGGATAGTGAGGCTGCGGCCCAGACCCTGAAGTCGCCCCCCTTCTCCCGCCCGCCTCCTATCCCGCGCAGCAAAAAGGCGCGAAGAGGGAACAAAATGGCGGCCAGGCGCAAGGCCCCGACGGAACAAGAGGGTACAGAGGGGAGTCAATCAGCTGCAGGGAGCCCCCCCCCCCCCAGAACAAGACCTCCACATGGAGGTACTAAAAGAGATCCTCTTCGAACTGAAAAGAAAAAGGTCCCCATCCCCACCCACCAGAGAAGGGAAACAACGCTCTTTCAAGGGGCAATCGAAGAGGGCAGGGAAGGGCAAGCACCCCAAAACAAAGAAGCTGCGTAAACCCGGCAAGACCCTAGAATCCCCGCTCTCCTCGGAGTCAGAGGCCCCGGAGGAGATTCTTTCAGTCCAGTCCTCGGATGAGGAAGAGATAGGGGCAAAGAGAAGGAAGGGAAACAGCAAACCACTTCTCAGAGAGAGCAGCGAAGAAGAGGGGGAGGTGTCTGACCAAAGGTCAGTCAGTGAGGAGAGAGCAGAAGGGGAGGAACAGGAACTGGAAGCCTCGTCAGATTCCGACAGGCACTTTCCTGCTAAATATAAGGACCAGATTTACACCCTGGTCACCAAGGCACTCCATCTAAAGGAGAAAAAAGAGAAAAAGGCCTCGTCTGAATCCTCAGAGGATGAGGAAGGCAGAGAATACATTCCCAGAGCCAGAGATAGGGACAGGGGAATGGTCCTAGACAGAGCATATGAGCGCATCATTCAGAAGGAATGGCAGCGACCCAATAAGGGATCCAGACTGTCTAAGGCGCAAGGGACTCTCTACTCTCTATCCAGAAGCAAGAATGCACTGCTCTCCATCCCCAAGGTTGACGCAGCGGCTGCCTCGCTAGCCAGAAACTCGATCATCCCCACAGAAGGGGAAAGCTATCCCTGAGACCCAACAGACAAGGGGATCGAGTGCAACTTGAGAAGAAATTTTGAAGAGGTAGCAGCAGTGATAAAGATGGCCACGCTAACCTCCTATTTTTCAAGGGCCCTGATGACGTGGATCAAACGTGCAGGGGATTCAAAGGTGTCAGAAAAAATGACCAGAGTACTATCTACTAGGATACAACTCACATACGCCTTCATCACCGACTCCTCGACAGATATGCTGCTCTGGGCCACAAGAGCAGCGGCATCCAATGTAGCAGCCCGACGACGCCTGTGGCTAAGGTCCTGGAAGGGGGACAATACATCCAAAAACGCGCTGGCTGGAGGGCCCTTCCAGGGAGACAAACTGTTCGGGGTATGTCTCGACAAAGTCCTAGCAGATGCAACGGACAAAACCAAAAAGCAGACGCTACAGAGCGTGGGAGCCCAAAGACGTTCCTTTCGACCCTACAACGCTAATCCATCAGGTACAGGGGGTTCCAGACGGCCATTTTTTCCCCACAGAGGAAATCAACAGAAATACAGGGCCCGATGGCAGAGACAGAAGGGACCCGACAACAGGAACAAGGAAAGACAGAACTCAGGCCGACCCGAACTGGACACCTGACTGGATCGTGGACGAAGAAGAGGACCAACAAAAACTGGGGGACAGGATCCAACGATTCACAAGACAGTGGAATCAAGCAACCACAGACGGGTGGATCCTTCAAACCATACAATGGGGATACTCTATAGAATTCTCCCGTTCCCCCAGTCAATTCTTCTGCGCCTCTCCTGTCTCCTCCAACAGAGCCAAAAGAACGGCCATGCAAGAAGAAATCTCCAGACTACAAAGCATCGGGGTGATTGAAACAGTACAGTTGCACGAAAGAGGACAGGGTCTGTACTCCATTCTTTCCCTGGTACCCAAGAAATCCGACGAATGGAGGGCAGTTCTAGACCTCAAGATCTTGAACCGATCCATAAGGGTACAAAAATTCAAAGTGGAGACACTGCAGTCCACTCGAATCGCAATCACGAAGGGAGACTGGCTCACCTCTCTAGACCTGAAAGAAGCTTATCGCCATGTCCCAATCTTACCAGCCCACCACCGGTGGTTCCGATTCAGCTATGTGGGCCAACTTTGGCAATATACAGCGCTGCCGTTCTGCCTAGCAACATCGCCAAGAACGTTCACCAAAATCCTGGTAGCACTGATAGCGAATCTACGGACGGAGGGGATCAAGCTACACCCCTATCTGGACGACATCTTGATAAGGTCCCCAACATTCGAACAAGCTCAGAGAGACGTACACAAGACCATGAAATATCTACAAGAGCACGGGTTCGTGATCAACTTCAGGAAAAGTCACCTAGAACCGTCACAAATCCTGGAGCATCTCGGAGTGGTGTTAGACACCAGCAGGTGCAGGCTTTTCCTCTCACAACAAAGACAGCAGAAGCTCCTCGAGCTGATACATCGGGTCTTGGGAGCTCGCAAGACCAAGCTAAAGACCCTAGCGAGCCTGTTGGGGGCTATGATCTCATGTTTAGGGATTACTCAATGGGCCAGTTCCATGCCAGACCCCTCCAGCGTTTCCTATGCCCATGGCAGGACAACATAACGCGCGAAGAGAACCCATGGATCCGGATCACAACCAAACTAAAAAAGTTCCTCAGGTGGTGGTTAAACCCGCTCCGATTTTTGTCTGGGATGCCACTCGCAGACCCCGAAATGACGACTTTGACAACAGACGTGAGTCTTCACGGTTGGGGAGCACACACACAAGGTCTCTCTGTACAGGGGAAATGGAGTCTGTGGGAGAAACAACAGCACATAAACTGGCTGGAACTAAGAGCGATATATCTGGCATTACGGAAACTCACGGCTGTTCTACAGGGAAAAAACATCCTAGTATATATGGACAACATGGTCGCGAAGACCTGTCTGAACCATCAAGGTGGCTCAAGATCAGAAAAACTACACAGGATGGCATCCACCCTCATTCGGTGGTCGGAGAACAACTTACGGTCGATCAGAGCATTACACATAAGAGGACAGGCAAATGTCCACGCAGACTGGCTCAGCAGGGTGGAACTGAACCAAGGAGAATGGTCACTACATCCGAGAGCATTCCAAGCAATAACCGACCAGTTCGGTCCTCTCACAGTAGACCTATTTGCATCACCGACCAACACGAAAGCGAACATCTTTGTGTCCCGACATCCGGATGCCAGGGCGATAGCTTTTGGCGCTCTCAACATCAAATGGCCTCAGGGCAGTCTGTATGCTTTTCCACCAATACCCCTCATACAGAGGACCATAGCAAAGATACAGACTGAGGGGGTGGAAGTCATTCTGGTGGCTCCGTTTTGGCCAAGGAGACCTTGGTTTGCAGACCTGATGAACGTCAGTACAGAACCTCCCCTCAGACTACCAGTTCTTCCGGACCTATTAACTCAGGGGCCAGTAAAACACGACAACCCATCAGCTCTCAAATTAACGGCCTGGAGGTTGAAAGGAGGGCCCTACGAAAGCTAGGTTACTCTAACAAAGTGTTGGACACCATGTTAAGATCTCGAAGACCAGCGACCAAACGCATCTATCAGAGTACCTGGGGCAGATTTGCTAGATGGTGTCAGAGTAGGGCAATCAGACCTAGTAAGGCTCAAATTAACAACATCTTAGACTTCCTGCAACAGGGCCTAGAAAAGGGGTTAAAACCCAACACACTGCAGAGGCAGGTAGCAGCCCTTAATAGTGTCCTGGGCACAGTAAGAGGGCTCAGGTTATCTGGACATCTACATATAAAGCATTTCCTAAGGACCACAAGGATCATGTCCCCTTTGGTGGTTCACCGCTTCCCATCATGGAGCTTGAATCTTATCCTAGATACACTTACCAAGCCCCCGTTTGAACCTCTACAGGAGGTATCCTTGTACTTTTTGACCATCAAGGTGGCTTTCTTCATAGGGATTCCCTCAGCCAGAAGGGTTTCAGAATTGGGGGCACTGTCCATTGACCCAGCACTAATCTCCTTTAAGGAGTCTTCAGTGGTACTCAGATTAGACCCGGCCTTTTGCTCTAAGGTGAATTCCATTTTCCACAGGGAACAGGAGATCAATTTCCCTTCATTCTGCCCCAATCCACGTCACCCATTGGAACGTACATGGCACACCCTAGACGTAGAAAGGGCTTTGAAGATTTACATTCTCAGAACAAAAGCATTTAGGAAATCTTCGGCCCTTTTTGTTTCATACAACCCCCCAGAGAAGGGGTCTGAAGGCATTCAAGGCATTAATTGCCAAATGGATGACTCTGTGCATTTCAGAGGCCTACAGGGCTACCGGTAGAATACCACCAAATGGGATCTTTGCTCACTCCCTCAGGGGTGCCGCCACCTCTCAGACGTTCAAAAATGCAGCCTCCTATGGAGAGATCTGTCGGGCTGCGACGTGGTCCTCAGTGCATTCATTTACAAGGCACTACAGGATTCCGTTGCAGGACTCGATGGATGCAGCCTTTGGGAGAAGGGTCCTTCAGGCGGTCCTCTGAATAGAGTATAAGATGTAGAATCGCCTGTTTTTTCTGCCTGTCACCCTGTCCACTCCGTTATCCCTCCCTTAAGAGGAGCTGGGGTACTGCTTAAAACATCCCTACTATCCTGACTGGACGGCCAGGAGGATCCCCCGGGAGAAAGGAAAATTGGTTCACTTACCTGTGAATTTTCCTTCTGCGGGGATCCTCTTGGCCGGCCAGTNACCAACACAAAAGCGAACATCTTGTGTCCCAACATCCGGATGTCAGGGCAATAGCTTTCGACGCTCTCAACATCAAGTGGCCTCAGGGGCTTCTGTATGCCTTTCCGCCAGTACCCCTCATACAGAGGACCATAGCAAAAATACAGACAGAGGGGACGGAAGTCATTCTGGTGGCTCCGTTTTGGCCACGGAGACCTTGGTTTGCAGACCTGATGAACCTCAGTGCAGAACCTCCCCTCAGACTACCAGTCCTCCCAGACCTATTAACTCAGGGACCAGTACAACACGACAACCCATCAGCTCTCAAATTGATGATCTGGAGGTTGAAAGGAGGGCCCTAAGAAAGCTAGGTTACTCCAACAAGATGTTAGATCTCGAAGACCAGTGACCAAACGCATCTATCAGAGTACCTGGGTCAGATTTGCTAGATGGTGTCAGAGTAGGGCAATCAGACCTAGCAAGGCAAAAATTAATAACATCTTAGACTTCTTGCAGCAGGGCCTAGAGAAGGGGTTAAAACCCAACACTCTGCAGAGGCAGGTAGCAGCTCTTAATAGTGTCCTGGGCACTAAGTAAGAGGGCTTAGGTTATCTGATCATCCCCATATAAAACGTTTCTTAAGGGCCGCAAGAATCATTTCCCCTCCGGTGGTTCACTGCTTCCCCTCATGGAGCTTGAACCTTATTCTAGAGACTCTTACCAAAACCCCGTTTGAACCTCTACAGGAGGTATCCTTATACTTTTTGACCATCAAGGTGGCTTTCCTCATAGGGATTACCTCAGCCAGAAGGGTTTCAGAATTGGGAGCACTGTCCATTGACCCAATACTATGCTCCTTCAAGGAGTCTTCAGTAGTACTCAGATTGGACCCGACCTTTTGCCCTAAGGTTAATTCCATTTTTCACAGAGACCAGGAGATCAATCTTCCTTCGTTCTGCCCCAATCCATGTCACCCATTGGAACGTATATGGCACACCCTAGATGTTAAAAGGGCTTTGAAGATTTACATTTTCAGAACAAAAATATTTAGGAAATCTTCGGCCCTTTTTGTTTCATACAACCCCCAGAGAAGGGGTCTCAAGGCGTCCAAGGCATTAATCGCCAAATGGATGACGCTGTACATTTCAGAGGCCTACAGGGCTACAGGCAGAATTCCACCAAATGGGATTTTTGCTCACTCCCCCAGGGGGGCCGCTACCTCGCAGGCGTTCAGAAACGCAGCCTCATATGGAGAAATCTGTCGGGCTGCGATGTGGTCCTCAGTGCATTCATTTACAAAGCACTACAGGATTCCGTTGCAGGACTCGATGGATGCGGCCTTTGGGAGAAGAGTCCTTCAGGGGGTCCTCTGAATAGAGGATATGATGTAGTATCGCCTGGGTTTTTTTGCCTGTCAACTTGTTCACTCCATTATCCCTCCCTTAAGTGGAGCTGGGGTACTGCTTAGAACATCCCTACTATCCTGACTGGACGGCCAGGAGGATCCCCCGCAGAAGGAAAATTCACAGGTAAGTGAACCAATTTTCCTTTTTATGGCCCTTTTACTCAAGACGGGCCCACTCATGCCCACACAGATCTGCTGTGTGGGCATGAGTGGGTGCTGCCCATGTGACTGCCACTGTGAGTGGGTGTGCATACGTGCTTGCACCTGCGAAACACGCATGCACGCCCACCTCCACCCATTGCCCATTCATGGAGCAATTGGCCAAAACAGCGATTGCGCCATAAGTGGGGATGTGGGGGGATCAGTGTGCCTGTGTATACAGCCCCCCTGCACCGCCCATGCTGCCATGAACACACCAATCCCCCCCACACCCATGGCCCGTTTAAAAAGGGCCTGTGTTTCAAATTCTAGTCACTTTGGAAATACCTTGATTGATTTATCTAAATTAAATGAAAAAAGGTAAAATCCTTTTACCAATGTCTGCCTAAAAGTAAGCAAGAGTGGTAGCAGGCAAACATGTACATAGAAATGGGAACAAACAAACCCCACGTACGTTTGAGAAATGGTTGAAATATTACATGGTCAGAATGGAGAGCTGGACATATACTTTCCATGGAAAGATAAAAACATTTCATACTATCTGGGAAAATAATCAGATTTAAAAATATAGTACTTGCTATGTATACTTGTTACTGTGATTTATATGCATCCCCCCTTTAAATATACTTTTTCATTTTTCCTTCCTTTTTCCTCTCTCTCTTTCCCCACCTCTGTTTCTATAGTGTGAATGAGTGTGACCCTCCAGCCCTCCTCTGTTAGATGTACTGCTTACCATTATGTACCTTGATTGTCTCAGGTTCTTTGTACTTGTATGATTATTCAAGGTACCCCTAAGCACAAATTCGTTGAGAAACTAGATGGTCTGACAAGTTCTCGTTGTAATGTTGAATTAAATAAGTTGAAAGCATTAAACAGAATTAGAAAAAAAAATAAGCAAGTGTAGTTTGCTATGGTGACTAATTGCCACCATGATTATAATTAAAAACTACCCAACAAGAGTAAGATAGCCCAGTTAATCACTTAAGAATGGCATGCGATTTTAATTTTTTTTAATGGATAGACTTGTTTTTTCAGTGGTTCTGTGGGCAAAGTAAAGACTGCTTTATGATCTTAGTTGAGTACTCTTAAATACTTGGAGTTGAAGTGCAAAATTAATTTTGAATGTCACAAATTCTTATAACAATGGGTGGTTCTCGAAATGGTTTTTTCCTCATAAGCAGCTGGCATTTATATCCCACTGTTCAATTTAAAACTGTTTGGGAATAGAGTACTTTATGCTTGGGTACAGTGCTGAAACCAATTATTCCCAAGTAGTCCAGAGTAGCGTACACCAGAGTAAGTGGTTTCATGATTGCAGTCCTTTCCTTTATAATACTTGGTATGCAAAATACTGATGGCTAAGATTAGTACTTCTAAGCTAACAGTTTACTATTTTACTATTTTAAATAAGTTATTTTTCAATATCAGAAATAGAAATACTTTTGTATTTTAACGGGAAACATAAACAAGGGCCACTTCCATCAGAAACTTCTTTTAGTTCTAGAGCTACTAAGCCTGTATCCTTTGCTATGTTTGTAACTGAATGTTTCCTGAAATGCATCAAAGTAAAGAACTTGTATTTGATAGTGTTTCAGACTCCACTCTTGTATGTAATGTGTTAAAGTTTTTTCAATTAAAAGGATTAGCTATACAGTTAAAAATTTAGGTAAAGTAGATGTATTCCATATATGGTTTCACAAACTTTTCTTTTGTAGGGTTTGACATAGACACCCCAGATAACTTTGGAAGGACCTGTCTTCATGCAGCTGCAGCTGGAGGGTATGTAACAATCCTGCCCCCCCCCACTTAAAAAAACAGCACTGACTCTTACGAATTTTTTCCTTCTCTTCCCCCCCCCACCCCCCCCCGTGGAGATATATGAGCAGGGACTCCTGTTCATTGCATTTCCTCCATTGTCCCCACTGGGGGAAACGCAGTGAACACAGACCTGTTGTATACTGTGAACTTAATTTGAGGATGATTTATTTATTTATTTCATATAATTTAATATCCTGCACCCTCCTGCTATTAGCAGCTCTGGGCAATTCACAGTATGTCATTAAAAAACATGAAATAAAATATCAGTTTAAAACACAAATATAAAAACCAGCATATAAAATAAACACAATGATGGAGCTAAAAATCCCCCCTCCCCCCACCAACCCACCACCACCCATCACCTGTTTGCCTCACCAAAACCCTGGCAGAACGGCCAGGTCTTACATTGTCATCGAAAGGAGGGGAAGGTCTGGGGCCAAACGGACCCCTGCCGGGAGGGAGTTCCACAACCTTGGTGCGGCCACCAAGAACGCCGCCTTCATCTTTGCTGCCCAAGAAACGCAGGGGACCTCGAGAAGTGCACTCCCAGCCAACCACAAGGGCCGATCCAGGGCCCAGGGAATGAGGCGGCCCTGCAAGTAGGTAGGGCCCAGGCCATGCAGGACTTTATAGGTTATTGCAATAGGAAATCATTGAGAGTCTTATTGGAGCACCAAGTTTGAACTTGACATTTATTTTATTGGTGTGCTCTTGTTGCCTTCTAAAAAGATAGATACCGTTCTTTTGTGGTTAAATGTGGGACTGATCATTATTGTGGGTGGTGTGCAGCTATACTGCAAAGAGGGGTCATGTACGGTGGTGAGCGGTGGGTCTGTCTGCACTCTCACCATATGTTGTTTCCAGCAAGTTGCTTCCAGGAAGCAGAAGAGACGGTCTACAAAAAGGCATGTGTAAAGTAGAGAGTGGATGGGCTCCACGTTCCCTCCAATCTCAGCGACTGTGTATAGAAATTAGCTGAAATCTTAGCAGTCTTTAGAGTGTGTGTATATTTTGGATTATATATTTTTTTTTCCTGTGATGGACAGTGGCATAGTCAGGTGGCAGGGGGCTTCCTGCATGGCACCATGCATGTGCACACTTTGTGCGCACACGCATAGTAGGTTAGGTCTGTTCGTGCTCTGGTTATGTGCACAGACCTTATTTTCGGAACCAAGGTGTGCATTTTAATGAATGTGTGCACCACTTAAGACCTGATTCCGCAAGCACCCAAGTGTGTTAATACGCTGACTTCAGTGGGAACAACTCATGAGTTAAGCATATGAGGAAATGTAATAGGATTGGTATCTTAGTCGCTGTGAAATTAATAAGGTTGCATGAGTTTAACACCAGAAATAATTGTTTTATGGAGCGCTCTGATCAGACTACTCTAATCATTAAAAATTCTGCTGCAACTGACAAAACATTTTTGGCATTTCTTTTCCAGATAGTTTTTGTGAAAGTTTGAGAACATGAAAATAAAGTTATATTCTATTCTAGATTCTGATCAATTGAAATCATGTCATGCATCTCAGGGTATTTTCAAACGTTACAAGATCACAGTCAACCACAGTGAACCACGCTCAATCCCGCGGCGGGGCCAAAGCACCCTGAACGTCTGTTCGGCGGCCGCCAGATGTTCATCACAGTTAATACCCACGTGAAGTCAAAATCAACCATGCTTCCGGAACTCCCCCCCCCGGACAATCTCCGAAAGCGTGGTCAAAGAGATTCCCGATGGGAGCCAACAAAAAGTAACGTCTGGCCGGCAACCACCGGCTGGAATCAAAGAAAATGATTCCCAGCCGGGGACAAAGCATGCAGCATCGCTGCCAGGCAACCAGCAACAACACAGGCTGGGGAGGGAGATTTAAAGGGCACGGGGCAGCCGCCCCGGCACCTTCCGGGTGCTTTGACCACGGCCCGGCCCGGGATCGGCGTAACATCTGTTGCGGTGCCCCAGGCCGTGATCTGGCAGCCCGATTCCGTGCTGTGGTCCCGGTCCCATCACGTCTGTTCGGGGCTTTTTTTGACCACGGGGGGTGGTTGTTCAGTTCACCCCTGCCGGGAATCCACTGTGGTGAATCGGGACCACGTAACGTCTGAAATCACCCTCAGAAGAGATCTTACAGTGCTTCCTGGAAAAGTAAACCATTAAGTATTTTCAGGTTGCCATGTCTTTCAGGAACAGAAATGGTCTCTTCATTTAGAGAGCTGTAAATGAAAGGGTTGTTTTAAAAGTACAGTGAAATAAACTGAAGCTGAGTTTTTATTAGGGGTGGGAATACCGGCGAATCCAGAATCCGATAATGCCGGTACTGGGCGTACCGGCATTATCGGATTCGACCCGGTAAATCCGGTCCGGTTACCGGATTCCGGGTACCGGATTTTTTTACATTGCAGCCATTAAAATGAATGGCTGCAATGTAAAGTCCCACCAAAAAAGTAAAAAAAAAAAAACCCTCCCCAAGTCCAGGCTGCGCGGGTGGAAGGGGGGA